>CM050165.1:234258311-234858311 GCA_027410445.1 Discoglossus pictus
GTTGCACACAAATTTAAGTAAAAGTTTGCCCTCGCGCACGCAGCTTATTTATACTGCGCACACACACTTGCCACATTGCTGACACTTACACCTCAGGTCACCAACAGTCCAAATGTACATTGAAAGCTGCAGGAAAATCAAAACGGATTGTTAGCTCTTCAGGGTATTGATTGCTGGATATATTAACTACGAATAGGTAAAGTATATTAATTTATAATTGTATTAATTAATTTATTATCATAAAAAAAATATATAAAAAAAAAAAAACAGGGGAGAGGATTGCAATGAGCGCCAAAGGCGCTCAGTGCGGGGCTCACAATGAGCGCTGAGGGTGCTCAGAGGAGCAAAAGTACACAAGGGGAGAGGCTTGCAATGAGCGCTGAAGATACTCAGATGACCAAAAGCCTTACTTTGTGTGGCAAACAGCATTATCTGCCATACAATTTTATTGCCATCATTTTTGACGGGCAAGTCGCTAGTGTATATATAACTGTTGCATGGAAATGATTCATTACAGCAATTTCACATAACCGATCCTTGTAAGCAGTGGGCAGATTTATTTTGTACATATTTTGTTATTGAACCTTTAAGTGTTAAAACTGCAATATCTTCACTTCTAGTGTTACATGCACACTCATTAGAGACATGTTTCAGGGAAACACTTGGCTGACTGGGCATCCATACACAGATTTGCTGGTGTCTGGAGGTAACTGACACCACTTCGTAATTGAAATCAGTATTAGTCTGTTGCAATTTGTTTCAAAATATTCATTGCAAATCACATTTCAACTTGATGGGTATGCTAGGCTGCGAAGTAAAGTCAAGCAAATAGAATAAAATCTGAAACCGCGTAGCATCAACACACCGTTCTATTCAGCAATTCCTGCCTGCTTCATGCACACTGTTTTGTTTGCATTTAAACGGACAAAGAATTAAATAAAATGGATGCGCTTGGTTGGCCAAATATACTCAGTGGGTTAAAATGTGGCAGATCTGCAGTCTCTCAATTGAAATGTAGAAAGAAACAGACATGAGCCATAGCATATTGAACAAATGCTTTATGTGGGGTGGGGGAGTCCATATGTGACTGATTTGAACAGATATCACAAGGAAGCATATGCTTTAACATTATATCTTACATTACGTGTTAAAGGGCGTTTACCTCATGCCTGTGCGGTGCGTTCTGTGCAGGGCTACTCACAACCTACTGCCCCTAAATAGTGGGAAATCGTGCATGCACAGTTGCATCCTCTTGCACTGTGGAGGCTAATTTGTGCAATGAGAGGGAGGGAGAGAGGGCAAGAGGAAGAGAGGAAGCACAGAGTGAGACAGAACAGACAAATGAACATAACATAAACAGTCATTTATGATGGGCAAATTACTGGTCCGCTATAATAGTTATTAGCTTGTGAGTAATACCTGTGTGAAATATTCACCTGAAGTAAAAATCTTTTAATGCAGCACAGAGGCAGCCTCTTTGGATGTCTGCCATGAAATGACAGCATGTTTGTCACTTGTGTGTTGACATATTGCCAAGCATAATGGTAAACAATTACATTATTAATTCTTAATTATGCCAGATAATTTTTAAAAATAACAAAAACAAGTTGAAGTTACTTAATATCTAACATAACATAAAAAAAGCTGTTAGCACTAGTATTCCGCCCAAATCATTTTTTTTTATAGCATAAAGGCTTTAGAAATGTTCTATTTTTCTTTCTCAAAACTTAGTCTCATCACCAGAAGGTTTCTACTAAACCTGCTCATCTCCATATTGCAAAAGAAAAACAAATCTTTGCAATCACTAGTTTTACAAAAAATAACAAAAACTCTGCAACTCACGTATATCAAGAATCTCATAAACAAAAAGTGACAGATTTTTATTTTCCTGGGGCCTCATTCTATTATCGGATGTAAATCGGCCGTAAGGCTGCGATTCCTTGCGGGGGTTCTGTTAACTCGCGATTCTATTATACGGCCCCGCAAGGATCTCCCCTTACGGCCGGCCGCATATCTTGAAACCGGCCGTAAGCTGTGAAATCTAAAAACGCAAAAATAAATTCAAGCCTGCACTGTACAGCTCTGTAAATGCTAGGGATCATATTGGGGGACATGAGGATTAAAAGGAACCTACTCTCAAGCTTGCACATCAGCCCAAACACGAGTTCAAATTAACTGTTTATTTTCCGGCTGCGGCGTGGGCGGGTCTGAGGTGCTCCAAGCACTCTGGACCTTTTACATGTATATTTTACGTATATTAAAAATAAAATATTTTACGGATTTGAGTATAGGATAATTTTGTGCTATTTTTTCTAACACCTAAAATCCCTTTATAGTCTTCTCAAAGTGCAGGATGGCTTTATTTGAGCTATTTTATGTGCTTAATTGGTGCTAGCGGGACCTCTTTCCTGCAAGTAAGCTGCGGCTCGTTTTTAGCCTTGCAGAGAGGTTTCCCGGAGCAATTGAATTGCAAATAGGAATTTCTTACGGGCGAAACTCTTGCGGACGTTTTAGATCAAAGGCTTTCCTCCGGCGCGAGCGGCCGCAAGGGATAGCAAGGCGCCGGCCGCAAGCCTGCCGGAGCCCCCGGCCGGAGGGGAATAGAATAGCCGAATAGCTTGCGGCCGGTCCTTGCGGCCCAGCAACGGCTGCGGCCGCTAATAGAATGAGGCCCCTGGTATCCAAGATCTCTTCAGGTGGTGACTGCAACTATGAAATTAAAAGGCATTTGCTTCTGGGGAAGATAGAATATCCTAGCCAGTTGGGGAATTCATTGAATACCATGGTGTAAATGATTTCTAATGTATTATGGAATACTTTTTCTATATATATATATGTATATAATGCTTTTATTTAGTCTTCCTAATATTCACTATGATTCCTGTTACAAAGCCTCACTTTTACAGAATAATTCCCAACTTCCTTACTCTTTATTTCTATACAAATGTTTTAAGCTTGTATCTCCTTCTACACCTTGTCCCTCACTACTGCCATCACTGCTAAGTGACAATGTAGAGGTTCCAAATATGGTAATAAAAAGTTCTTTATCCATTGGCTGTCATTCAAAAATTACATTTTCCTACATTAAATTAGCATTGCATGTTGCCATTTGGAGCTGTCAGTCAGCCTTTCTTATGCTTTCACAAACCAAGATTCTCATATCCATTTTGCATGAGAGATCATGTCATGTCATTAGTTCCTGAAGCATTGTCTTGACTGCAGATTGAGAATACCTAGGCCTCCATTCAATTGATGCAGAGAATGTTTTTGATAGGGTCTTATTACATTCCAAATTACCTTGGCTACAAGGATAGCCATAGCACACCAATTGAAACAATCCTCCATTGCTTCTCAGATTCAAAACATAGCCCTCATTTCAGAGAACATGGAAATGGGGATACTTACAGTAATGCTTTGTAACTCTATGGGCAATATTCAATTGTAAGCCCCCAGTTGCCTTCATACCGCCCGTAAGTCTGCGGGCTTGAAAATGATCTGTAACTGTTGCAAATTTCAAGACTTACGACCGGTATGAAGGCAACTGCGGGCTTGAAATTTGCAACAGTTACAGAACAAGCCCGCAGCTACCTGACCGAAAGCCTAAACCGTAAACCATGCCCCGTAGGTAGCATTTCATAGAATGGTCATGATAAGTTAATCATGGCCGTAAATACCGATTTTATAAACAACCAATAGTAAATGAGACCATCATCAACGTCAGTAAAACATGGAGGTTAAACATCAATCAATTAGCGTTTAGAAGTCCGACAATGTACAAAAAATGAATGATGATACTGCTCTAGTCCATGTGGGTGGCCTGATATGTATTAACTCCATGATTCCCAAGATTGATATAGCACCGAAATGAAACAAATATTTTTTTATTGCCGATTTGCAAGCCTGAGACGGTTGTGCAATTCTAAAGTCTTTCATCGCTTTCCCCGTCTTTTAAAGTGCAGTATTGATTATTTATTTGCGTTTACAGTGCTACGAACAGGTGTTTAACCCCCTATCTCGTACAGATAAGATTTTCTACTACATTTGCCATTTATGGGTGTGAAAACATTTGTAGGCTTGAGGAATTATAGCAATTGAATAACAATTTGCGATTGTAACAATTAAGGGCTTGAAAGTTCAAAGCCTTAGATTGATCGGAGTGATGATTTTGACAACCGCAGGGATTTTGAGCTTCTGACCCGGGTAGCTAAAAAGACACCAATTGAATAGCAAATTAATTACGGGCTCTTGTAACTACAATTTGCACAATTTAATGGAGACCCTAGTCTTTTCAAAAGTACATGTTGCATTCTTAGAACCAAAAAAAAAAGTGATCTGCTGCTGGAGTGTGAATAAAAGCAATTTAATTGATAAACTTTAAAATAAATCATAGATTTAGTGTTTATTTGTCCATATGACTTTAAGGAAACTAGGAATCTGGAATCTTACTATATTTAATCCAGGTTATATTTAATCGGATAGATCTACTTCATACTCTCTTTCATATTCTGACACTGCAATGTTTCTTGGTTCGTTTAACCGGTCCACCTTTTATGGCTTCACACTTGGAAACCCGAGCATTGTATTGTAGCACTGTCAGATCTACAACAGATACATCCGGACAATCTGTCAATGTGTTAATTGCTCTCAATTGCATTGCACGAATGAGAGAGTGGAAATTATATTTGTAGCACGCAGCCATTTTACATTTCTATGTGTTTGCTGAATAGATGTATTGTACAATGTATTTGGTTTTTATCATATGATCAATTGTCTGAATATGATGTAAAAATTCATATACCTGGTCACTATACCTAAACACTAAATATGTTACCTTTTTTTCCCTCAGATCAAAAGCATTAACCCTATCCTATCCATACTGTGTAAATGGTATGCTTACCAGACCTTCTTGAAATTTTATCATGATTTTTTAAAAATAACTAACATTATGTGGTATGTAAACCATACAATGAGCTTAGACATAGTTTATGGCTGAGTGCTTCCATATTCAATATTTAGAGTGGTTTTATTTGGCTGGAACCTGAGTGGGAGGATGATACCATTTGGGAGCTGCATTTCCATTTAATCCTATTACTTTGTTCCACTTCAATGTGACATTTTATTTACATTAATTTACTGCTTTCCCCTCTCCCTTATAACTCTCCCATTTTTTCTAATGTTACTGTTATTAAATTATATAAATTAAATTCACATACTTAAACAAATGCTTTTATTTGCTATATATTATAATCCTTCCTCCTCTCCACAATCCCCCACTTGTCCATTCACCTTAACAAGTATAAGTCCACCTAAGATTACATCTAATCACTATCTCACAATGCTGCCTGTTTAATGTCTAATACCTTCTCAATCACAATATCAGCGGTGTGTTTCCCACAAGGCCTTGCTCAGCACATTTTTGGAGGGCAACAGGTGCAGTGCTATGGAATAGTGTGCTCGTGTGCACATGTACTGACATAACGTTATAGATGTTTTTATTTGTAAGTGTACCTGACATGTCCAGATGTACTATATATATGCACCTGTGATATGGAATCTAGCAAGGGGAAAGTATGAGTTGTGCATAAAACCTAAATATGCCCCTGCAAAGTGTAAACACTGTTTAACAGAAATTATGCACAGTATGTGCATAATGTATCTGGATTTGCCCTAACTCTTGAAACCAATGCCTCAATAACCAAAGCTGCCTGACTACTATATAATGATTTTATCTTATTTATAAGTCCCTTTGGTAAACCATGTGCACACACAATCTCAGACATGACCAATAAACCATCAAATGCATTTTGTGTGTACGAACTGCAGAGAAATATGGTAATCTATTAGACAAATCTGTTGTTTTGGAAAATTGTCCTAACATTGAGAAAGAATCTCATAAATATATGTGTGTGTGATATATATATATATATATATATATATATATATATATATATATATATATATATATATAATTTTAAATATATATAAGACAGTAGCTTTATCCAAGAACCCTCCCAGTCGACTTATCCTGTTAGTTACAACTCTATTTATTTTGTTTACTTTCTAAAAGAATGTCCATTATCAAGTGAAGTGAAGTTGTTTGCAATGGTATAACTGTGACACTAAAGTGGCTACAATTTAATAATGAATTTGTTTATGAACATAGTCTGTTCTGTAAACATTTGCATCTGCAAACCTAACAACTTAGCTGTGAATAATATTGAATATACAAGGCCTTGTAGTTGTTCCACACTAAAGATCCTCATTTCCCATTTATCTATTCTGGAGAGTCAATTAAAGAAAGCTTAGAACTAACTAAAGAGCGCTCCATTTTGTTCATTCTTATGAACTAATTTTGTGTACTTCTATGAAAAAACTTTGAACAATAGAAAAAGTTAACTCCCAGTGAATTGTAATGGGGGTTATTGTGATTACGGCTATCAATGTTGTATATAAGTTCTGCACTTAAAGGGCTAGTTACCTCACCATAAGTGCTCTTTATGGTGTGAAAGAGCGCAAGATTTTATGTTAAAATTATCTATCATTTTTCTTTAATCAGACTTTTAACAGGTAAAAAAACTGACGTTTTCGGTTTGTTTACAAACACACTGACAATTCCATGATTAATGACATATGCCGACACCGGACGATGAAGCTCCCCGTGTATTGAAAGATTTATATGTTTTTCTTAGCATTCAGGAATTCTACAGCCCAGCAATTACATAGTTACATAGTAATTGAGGTTGAAAAAATACTTTTAGCCCATCAAGTTCAACCTTTTAAGATATCCTCTGATCTGCAATATGTGGAATAGTTGTTAATTGATCCAGAGGAAGGCAAACAGAAAGAAAAAAAACAAGTGAAACTTAGCCAATTGTCTTAAAAGGGAAAACAAATGAATTCCTTCCTGACCCCAGATACTGGTGATCGGATTTCTGCCTGGATCAATACTCCCTCTCTAATTAACCAGGATAACCCTGAATGCCCTTTTTATTAAAAAATATGTCCAATCCCTTTTTAAAGTTATCTATCAAATCCGCTGTCACCACCTCCCTTAATAGAGAATTCCACAATTAACTTATTTAAGATATTATAACACTCCTTTCTATGCACAGATGAATTTATAAAGGGTTAACTGTAGTTTTCCTTTGCTGTCTGCACTGGAGCTTGCCAGTGACGCATGTAAACAGTGATTTAATTAATAAATAGCATAAATAAATAAAATCAGTGAAAAAAAGCACAGATTTCAAAAATTCAAAAAGTTTTTCAACATACTGTTAAGAGATCTTTACCTTGGTGTGCTCCATATTGTACTGAATGAAGTGGCCCTTTAATGTATATAAAATGGTAAAAAGAGTAAAGTAGCAGAGAATGGTTATAGGTAGCAGTGAAAGAAATGAAATGGAAACAGCTCTCACCTTTTTGTATTTAGATTTTTGCCAAATGTTAACAGAATTTCAAACCAGAAATAAAAAGACATGGCTGTGGGCTGTTTATCCTAGTGTCGTAGTCCACACTGCCCAGTAGTGTCCAGTGCTCCCCAGCTATCCACACAAATGCAGTAGAGAAATTGTACAATACTGCAAGTTACATCTGAATAACTTCTACATGACATGCTCCACCTTCAGTCTGACTCCTTTTCATTTTGGAAAAATACTGTATTGGTCCGAATATAAGCCGCACCTTTTTTCAGATTTTTGAGCTTGCAAGTTACGGGTGCGGCTAATATTCGCGACCGTCAAAAAAAACGTTGCCGATTTGCGAACTTTGCTTGTTAGGTGTGCTGCTTCTATTCGCGAATGCAAAATTACTGCCGATTTGCGTGATTGCGAGTTAAGGGTGCTGTTTTTTGTGATTTAGACTGCGGTATTGAATAGCGATTTATGGTTTTAGTGATTCTAACATCCTGTAAAGACTGTAACCTGCAAAAAAATGCTACAGTGCTAATTAGATAGCCTGTTTCTTGCAATGGCTGATCACTTTGAGAGTCTTTTTCTCTCCAATTTTACGGGTGCGGCTTATATTTGAGTACTATCTTTTTTCTATTTTTTTCCCCTTGAACTTTACAGGTGCGGCTTATATGCGGGTGCGGCTTATATTCGGACCAATACAGTAGTAAAACTGTAGAGGGAAAACAAACTGATTCTAGATAGATATCAATAATAAGAATAACAATTAAATGATAGTCGATCAATTGAGTAGTTTAGAGAACGATCCAGTTTACATTTTTTGAGACAAGACTCTTTACAACACTCTCCAGGGAATGGCTGTAAAGGTTTCCACTGCTGACTCATCCCTTTGTGATAAAGCACATTTGTAAACATAGGCCATTTGTAGATTGCTGGAGCCTTTTCTGTTGTCTCTGTGAGGCCTCATAGAAGCATCTAAATAGTAGATCATACTGAATGTCCCGTCATTTCACATATAGATGGGTCTCTTCATTATTTGGATTTTTTTTTTGTTTTGCTAAATATCTTTTATAACAAAGTGAGAGCAGGCAAAGAAATGATCACAATGACTGGCATCTTGTCAATCCTGGTTTTTGATTCTGTGATGGAGATAATTATGGTGTAGAAAAAGTCACATTAATGTTTCCTTGTCTGTAATTCTGACTTCTGCACAATTTTCTTTTCAGTTGTTTCCTTTCTTTATAACCCTTGCTTTGCTCAAAATGCTTGAAAAGAATTGCAATCCTTGGAAAAATGTTTAACAAAGAGCCAAAAATCCCTACAGAGAAGTCTTTTGTACACAAAAGAAAACTTAGAATATTGTGTATTCCACATGTTTTTGGTTGTAATCCGTTTCCTACATTTCTATACACACATCCCTGTTTATATAATGCATAGCCCTTCTTTTGCTAATCATATGTGCTTATCAGGTGAAATATACTGGGATATTTGGCAATAACATTCTGAGATGGCATTTCCTCAGTAAATGCAATGTGGGCTTACAGTTTACCTAATGGAAGTAAATAACTGATTATAGCTATACTTCCATCCTTCTGGATCACTACCTTGTCGTAGTGAAGGAGCTTGTGTACCTTAATGTAGCTTTGAACCATACCATGTTGGTTTACCCAAGATGGGCAGCTCATAGCAGAGAAGTCAGAGAAATCTCTGCCACGAACATCCTATGGATAGGCACAACCAAACACAAGATGTGCCTGGCGTGCTACAGTCCATATGGTCATGTAGAGTTGGGCTTGACTGAATGACTAAACAACAATGCTTGTTTTATATGTGTTTTTCATGTGTGTTTGGTCACCATGTTTTTCTTAAATGTATTTGGTTTAATATTGATCATAAATGGTACATAATATTCATATATAAATTTATAATATTTATTTATTTATTTTATATTAGTTAGATGGGTAAGTGTAAGAAACTTTTACATTATTTTACAGCTTCAAAGAGGCCGCCAACTAACCCAAGTTATATACTGTAATGCAATTATGATGGTATGTCTTGTACTCTGCCCTGCTTTACTCTTCTTCAACCAGGCCTCAAACCTTGACATGACAAGACAAGACATTCAGACACATTCTATAATTGCAGATGTGGTCACTTGAAGCAAGTTTCAAAACAATTTATCATGTTATATTAATATTTTATATACCTGCCTTTATACAATTGTTTCTAAATTGTAGCTAATGATTCAGACAGGGGACTTCTATGGGAAGATTTTATCCTTCTAAAAGAAACATAATGATGTTCAGAAAGTGAATTTTCACACTGAATTATTGCATTCTCTTAAATAAATTCAGATCATTTAGAGAATTCACATCACGTATCATTATCTAAAGCCAGCCAGCCAGTGAAGCTGTGCTTAATATTTTTTCCACATGCTAATAAATATGTCTTTAAAAAATGAAACCCATTCATATTTTAAAACCACAGCTGATTAAATGGGTTGTGACTGGATGACCACTTTATAATCATTGTAATACATTATAATGGGTCTTTTTCAAATGTTTTTATATCAATATCTCCCTGATCAGTGTTAATGATGTAGAGAGTTTTGTATGAAATCCATAAAGTTAGATATTGGTTTCAAGTATAATACAGTGATATACACCATTAACGCGGAGTAAAATTCTATCCCATAAAAAGGGTGATATTAAGCGTGTCAATAAAACTTCAATGGACTCTACAGAAACAATCTGAGTCATGTGACAGGAGGGCGGCAGAGACACACACATTTCTTGAACAAGTGGTGAACTAGATACTCACAGCCTTTAATAACCAATGTTCATGTGACATTAGAAAATCTGCGGTTAAATGCAAAAGACGAATATCAAAGTCCACTATTCGATATTCGTTATGTTGTATTGTCCTGGTTATATTGTATTATATTTAAATTAATTCCATATAAAGTTTCTTTCATCCTTAGAGTTCATAAAATGAATTAATTATTCCTTCATCATAAGGTAGTATCAATAGAACATATGCTAGGTTGCTTGGAGTTAGCTCATTAAAATATTACCCGGCTCACTGAAATCTAAAATCAACACAATTATAAGATTGAAAGAGGGCACTTTATTATTCGATACAGGTTCCTTTTGTGATTGGTAAAAGAGTTGATTGAATGTTAAAAAATATGAGAGGTATAAATTCAAGCAGAATTTAGCATAGCCTATAAAACTACAGGTATAAGCACCAGAGAGGAACAGAGTAATTCAGATATTTTTTTCAGCTCTGATCTAGTCATCAAGCAGTAATTATGAGCATGGCTTGACAGTGTCCCATGAAGAAAAGCAGCAGTGTAGACATGGGTTCTTCTGAGGAGAAGGTGTGTGTTGGAGGGGAGGGTCTTCTCTCTTTCTGGAATATCGGTATATTGCAGTGTCAAAATTAAAATACCTTAAAAATATATTCTGAAACAATAATTAAGTACAAAAATGTATTAAAGTATGTTTTTCCCCTAAATTAATATATTGGAGTACCAACTGGTGGCAATAAATTGAAATAAAACTAAAATTAAATAATGTCATAGCTGGAACGGAAAGAAAATACATTTTCTGACTGGTAATTATTGATCATTCCCAAATTCTCTGAGTATTGAGAACTGTTGCATATTTTTGAACTCTTTAATTAATTCACCCTGCTAATAATTTAGAGGCCCTAAACACTTAAAAGATCTTGTTGCTTCCATATATATCTAATTTTAAACAATAATAAACTGTTACCAAGTTCTTATTTTGTTCTATTCCCAAGATTAAGGTATATCAGTGACTTTTAGTATTACTGTTTTTATATTTTTTGTATTATTGTGTGTGTATATATATATATTGGGGAGCCCCTTTTTGTGAAACCTGGTTCAGCACCATGGTAAATCTGGCAATGGAAAATGTCTGTGATGCCCCCTTTCCCTGGATGCCATAAGCACATGCTTATTTTGCTTAATGGTTAGTCCTGCCCTGATTGTCGGTCTAATAAGTTGTCATTCATTTTATGTTTTTTTACAGTGGCTTCAAACATTAATTATATAGATACAGAAACTCCATGCTGGAGTGTGCTCTTTAAAAAGCTAGAATGAATACTCAGCAAATATTGTTAATCCAGTCTTATATACACAGTGCCTTGCAAAATAATTCACCCCCTTGGCATTTTTCGTGTTTTGTTGCCTCACAACCTGGAATTAACATGGGATGTTTGAGTATTTGCATCATTTAATTTACAGAACATGCCCACAATTTTGAACTATTCACCCCCCTAAAGTCAATACTTTGTAGAGCCACCTTTTGCGGCAATCACAGCTCCAAATTGCTTTGGATAAGTCTCTATGAGCTTGCCACATCTTACCACTGGGATTTTTGTCCATTCCTCCTTGCAAAACTGCTCCAGCTCCTTCAAGTTGGATGGTTTGCGCTTGTGAACAGCAATCTTTAAGTCTGACCACAGATTTTCTATTGGATTGAGGTCTGGGCTTTGACTAGGCCATTCCAACACATTTACATGTTTCCACTTAAACCACTCAAGTATTGCTTTAGCAGTGTGTTTGGGGTCATTGTCCTGCTGGAAGGTGAACCTCCGTCCTAGCCTCAAATCATGCACAGAGTGGTACAGGTTTTGCTCAAGAATATCCCTGTATTTAGCACCATCCATCTTTCCCTCAACTCTGACCAGTTTCCCAGTCCCGGCTGCTGAAAAACATCCCCACAGCATGATGCTGTCACCACCATGTTTCTCTGTGGGGATGGTATTCTTTGAGTGATGTTTTGGGTTTGCGCCAGATATAGCGTTTTCTTTCATGGCCGAAAAGTTCAATTTTAGTCTCACCAGACCAGATCACCTCCCTCCATACATTTTGGGGGTCTCACACATGCCTTTTCGCAAACTCAAAAAGTGCCATTTTGTTTTTTGTCTTCTGGCCAGCTCTTCCAGGGTTACCTTAGGTCTCTGTGCTGCCTCTCTGATTAATGCCCTCCTTGCCCGGTCCGTGAGTTTTGATGGGCGGCTGTCTCTTGGCAGGTGCCATGTTCTTTCCATTTGGTTATGATAGATTTGATGGTGCTCCTGGGGATCATCAAAGATTTGGATATTTTTTTATAACCTAACCCTGACTGGTACTTCTCAACAACATTGTCCCTTACTTGTTTGGAGAGTTCCTTGGTCTTCATGGCAGTGTTTGGTTAGTGGTGCCTTTTGCTTAGGTGTTGCAGCCTCTGGGGCCTTTCAAAAATGGTGTGTATATGTAATGACAGATCATGTGACACTTAGATTGCACACAGGTGGACATCATTTCACTAATTATGTGACTTCTGAAGGTAATTGGTTGCTCCAGAGCTTTTTGTGGTCTTCATAACAAAGGGGGTGAATACATACGCACATGCCAATTTTCTGTCTTATATTTCTAAAAAATAGTTTTATATATATATTTTTCTCCTTTTCACTTCACCAACTTAGAATATTATGTTCTGATCTATCACATAAAATTCAGATTAACAAAACATTGAACTTAAGGCTGTAATGTAACAAAATAGGTAAAAAATCAAGGGTGGTTAATACTTTATACTTTTGCAAGGCACTGTGTGTTTATATATATATATATATATATATATATATATATATATATATATATATATATATATAATCAAATATTATAATTGTCAAACTGTGATGAGTCGTCACGTTTGCGAGCCAGAGAAGTCTTCCGGGCTCGCTCAACTTTGATTGATTGAAACACGCAAGACTTAGCCTGAAATTTGTGCTGAAGGCGCCCTTGCGCAGTTGAGGCATTGAAGTACGTGGGACTTATGCTGCAAGCAGTTCAAAATATTTACGACCTACAATCCTTTAGCCAAAGAAACCCAAGCTAGCAAAAATAACACATTAATGGCTGAACCATGCAAATCGAAAAACACAAAAAATATACAAATACAATTAAAAAAACACTCACCCACAGCACGGGGGGACAGCAAAGGACGTCTGGGAGTAAGGTTGCACGCAAATTTAAGCCAAATTTGCCGAGTTTTGGCACTCGAAAGTCCCCTAAGCGACCAAAAAAAATGGTGGCCGGAAAAAAATGAAAACGAGGCTACGGCCCCCGAACCTTTGCAAAACACTGCCAGCTGCTTACAACTATGCCAGGGATGTACGCTGTAAAAAATACAATATTAGAAGGGACGGAAAATGCTTGCGAACCGTGCAAGACATAGACTATCGCTGCAATTTTACAACACTAACTTGCACGCAGCTTATATACACTGCACACTTAGCACATTGCTGACACTTTCTCCTCAGATGATCAACAGTCTCCCTGTACATTTAAAAAAAAACAAGCCAAACAGATTGTTAGCTCTTCAGGATATTGATTGCTGGATATTAATTACAAATAGGTAACGTATATTAATGTGGTAATTCATTATAGTCACATATATTAATTAACTAATTATAATTAAAAAAAAATCTCATATTTTACACTGCCCGCTAGTGGAATGTTATGCAATGGCCAAGTCAATCACCTGATCTGAATCCGATTGAGCATGCATTTCACTTGCTGAAGACAAAACCGAAGGGAAAATGCCCCAAGAACAAGCAGGAACTGAAGACAGTTGCAATAAAGGTCTGGCAGAGCATCACCAGGGATGAAACCCAGCGTCTGGTGATATCTATGCGTTCCAGACTTCAGGCTGTAATTGACTGCAAAGGATTTGCAACCAAGTATTAAAAAGTGAAAGTTTGTTTTATGACTGTTAATCTGTCCCATTACTTTTGGTCCCTTAAAAAGTGGGAGGCACATATACAAACTGTTGTAATTCCTACACCGTTCACCTGATTTGGATGTAAATACCAAAAAATTAAAGCTGAAAGTCTGCAGTTAAAGCACATCTTGTTCATTTCATTTCAAATCCATTGTGGTGGTGTATAGAGCCAAAAAGATTAGAATTATGTCGATGTCCCAATATTTATGGACCTGACTGTATATATATAATATATATATATATATATATATATATATATATATATATATATATATATATATATATATATATTCTGTGACACATACACTTCTTTGCAGTGTTTAAGCAGTTTCTCAAAATGTGTGTAGAAAGTGCTTTCACTTGACCACTATCTCTAGCATGGACATATTTAGGTTTCCTGCTGCCTTTGGATATATATCTACACAAATTTTGAGAAACTGCTTAAGTAATGAAAAGAAGTGTATGTGTTGCAGAATAATGTCTGACTTTTTTGTGTTTAAAGTTTTGGATGTCTATTTTTGTCACTTCAAAGGACTGCAATAATTTAAGAAAAATCATCACAACATACGATAAACTTTAGCAGCTGTGTAACCCGTGAACCTAAATCTCTTTTTAGAGAAAAACAATTGTTTATGAATTTATTCCATACAATTGTACAATTTGTCTCATAGCTTGGAGACTTAGGAAAGTGCTTATTTAAACTCTCAGTGAATGGAGGGGGAATTAAGCCATTGACCCCTACCCCCTTTCCCGCATATGCTCAGAAGCATGCAATTTGCAATTATAATTGCAAGCCCTGCTCCTGCTGAAAAGTCTAAAACGCTTTCAACACATGCTTCTTTCGACAAATTATCTAAGATTCCTCTAAGGTCAATCGGTGCAATCAAAACATTTTTTATTTCCTAATTAAAACTGCTACTGCTTAATTATGCTCTTGGCCAGAATCAATGTCTTCAGACATATATGTGTTTTTCATTATACCGTGATGCTTTAATGAAGACTGTATTTCATGCATATTATTATTATTACACAGTTGCCTATTTTGTAATTAGTTTTCCAGTTGTGCACACTGTGGTATATACTGGTGCTAGATAAATACAATAATTATAATGCTCTTTTGTAAATGGTGGTCTGCATTATTACAGTGATCTTTGCATTCCTATTAATAAGGTATAAAATATGTCTCCATTTTTTTTTGCCAGCAGTAATGACTTTAACCTTGTATACCGGTGTCACCGAGTTGTGAAGTCCGAACCTTAAATGAAACACAAATGAAGAAAAAATTGCTAATGCTGCCTCTGTATATCTAATGAGTACTGTGTAATAAACCATAACCTCTTCAGCATTTCAGAGGAAAATGGCGTGATTATTTTGGATGGCTGGCCCTTTGTGTATGGCTCATTACCATCTGGCATAATGTGTATTGATATAACTAGTAATTGTCAACTCCTATTTGACATGCTGCCTCTAATAAATGTGATGTGCTTGACTGGAGCCTTCTAATGGTTATAAGGCAAACTGTAATTAAAGAAGATATTTTTGAGTTATAATGCCTAAATTTGAAACATCACATCCATGCATCTTGGTAGAGATGCTACTATGCCACTAGTACAAGATATATATACTCAATTTTGCAACTTCAGTTGACAGTAATAGATACACAATATACTAAACTAGATATTTTTCGGTTCTCCATGCTCCATGTTTCTTTCCAGCTTGCAAGAATTTTTATCATGGTTATTTTTATAATAGTTGAAAAAATATGTAGCACTTGGCACACTACAGAAAATAAAAAATATTCTTCTGCTGCTTAACCACCTGCTTTGAAACCTCAAGGGACAAGTAGAAAACATAATGCCAGGAGGGCACAGATTCTGGAAAGCCTATAAATGCTTTACTGAAATAGTTTGTTGTAGGCTCCAGTGCTTATTTTACCTTGCATAGTTTTGTAAGTTTATTTGCTGCCTGATTTAAGTAGAATGTGTTTTATTTTTAGAGTAGGGTGCACAATTGAGGCATAACTTATCAAATTATGTGTTTGAACTTAAAGACACACCAAAGTCAAAAAGGTTACAATGCAGGATGTTTAAAACATCAAAGAAGATTGTGTATGTAATAGAAAAAAACATGATTTATAATTTGGAAAACTATCATTGAATTTCTCGGTCTGTTCTCTTTTTACACTATCCTGTTCAATAATTCTCTCAAAAGTTCGAGAAAGCACTCATAAGTCCAAAATATGTTGGATTAGTCCATTTTTCCAGATGTACAGCTGCAGTTATTCTTTACTGTATGGTTCCATGTATTTTTCTGCTCTGATTCTGTCTGTACTTGTAAACTAAGGTTTTTGTTAGTCTCATTAATCTTACTGACAGTTTTAACTGCCATATTCCAATTGTGCAGAAGCTTCCTTTGAATTCAAAGTTTCCTCGCACCTCAGGAAAGCTAATCTCCAGAAACCAAAATGGTAGATTTGACTGCAGCATAATTACATTCAAAAGGTAATAAATTGCAGGCTGAAGTTCTAAATAGGTTTTTCTATTATCAAGGGAAGTTCATTAATTTGTTTTTTTGTTTTTTAATATACAGGAATACCACATTTAGAGTAGTTTTCGTATAGATCTCCTGACCACACTGGCATTTTATCGCCATACTGCTGAACAGCCCTATGGCGATTTTGAGCGATATCGCCAGTTTTATCACTTTCCAGAGACTGGGACCGAAAAGAGCGCCATCACAAATCAGTTCTCAGCAGGGTAGCGCAAACCAGGGTATACCTGTATTTGAAATTTAGAACTGCAGTGGTGTTTTAAAGATCACTCCGTAAGTCTTCATCCAACTTTATCAGACTAGAGGAGAAGGAAACACTAGGCATCTAAGTCTGTTTAAAGGACCACCGCACATTGAAAAAAATTGTTTGATTCAGTTCTGAGAAAGTAATATAACAAATACAAAATAGATTCCTATACTTATAAACAGACTTCAAAAATGCAGTTTTTCTCTACAAATGCTTTATGCCAGTGGTTTACACAGCTGCTAATATTATTATTATTGGTTTGGTATATACTTGACAAACAAGTGTCTTTTTTTTCTTCAACTGGAGCAGTTCTTTTAACTACAAGCCATTAGCTGTTCATACAACCCACCCACAACCAGCCTCACCTATACTTAGAGTGCCTTGCAAAAGTATTCACCCCCTTGACTTTTTACCTATTTTGTTAAATTACAGCCTTAAGTTCAATGTTTTGTTAATTTGAATTGTATGTGATAGACTATTGTGTTCTGATCCAAGTTGGTGAAGTGAAATGAGAAAAATATATACGTAAAACTATTTTTTAGAAATAGAAAACAGAAAACTGGCATGTGCGTATGTATTCACCCCCTTTGTTATGAAGCCCATAAAAAGCGCTGGTGCAACCAATTACCTTCAGAAGTCACATAATTAGTGAAATTATGTCCACCTGTGTGCAATCTAAGTGTCACATGATCTGTCATTACATATACACATCTTCTTTGAAAGGCCGCAGAGGCTGCAACACCTAAGCAAGAGGAACCACTAACCAAACACTGCCATGAAGACCAAGGAACTCTCCAAACAAGTAAGGGACAATGTTGTTGAGAAGTACAAGTCCGGGTTAGGTTATAAAAAAATATCCACATTTTTGATGATCCTCAGGAGCACCATCAATTCTATCATAACCAAATGGAAAGAACATGGCACAACAGCAAACCTGCCAAGAGACGGACGCCCACCAAAACTCACTGACCGGGCAAGTAGGGCATTAATCAGAGAGGCAGCACAGAGACCTACGGTAACCTTGGAGGAGCTGCAGAGTTCCACAGCAGAGACTGGAGTATCTGTACATAGGACGACAATAAGGCTATTACTTTCAGCAAAAAACAAAATGGCACACGTTTTCAGTTTAATAAAAAGGCATGTGGGAGACTTCCAAAATGTATGGAGGAAAGTGCTCTGGTCTGATGAGATTAAAATTTAACGTTTCGGCCATCAAAAAAAACGCTATGACTGGCGCAAACCCAACACATCACATCACCCAAAGAACACCATCCCCACAGTGAAACATGGTGGTGGTGGCAGCAGCATCATGCTGTGAGGATATTTTTCAGCAGCTGGGACTGGGAAACTGGTCAGAGTTGAGGGAAAGATGGATGGCGCTAAATACAGGGATATTCTTGAGCAAAACCTGTACCGCTCTCTGCGTGATTTGAGGCTAGGATAGAGGTTCACCTTCCAGCAGGACAATGACCCCAAACACACTGCTAAAGCAACACTTGAGTGGTTTAAGGGGAAACATGTAAATGTGTTGGAATGGCCTAGTCACAGCTCAGACCTCAATCCAATAGAAAATCTGTGGTCAGACTTAAAGATTGCTGTTCACAAGTGTAAGCCATCCAACTTGAAGGAGCTGCAGCAGTTTTGTAAGGAGGAATGCAAGGAGACTTATCTAAAAGTGACTTGAAGCTGTGATTGCCGCAAAAGGTGGCTCTACAAAGTATTGCCTTTAGGGGGGTGAATAGTTATGCACATTGACTTTGTCCTATTTGTTGTTTGCTTCACAATAAACAAAAACAAACATCTTCAAAGTTGTGGGCATGTTCTGTAAATCAAATGATGCAAATCCTCAAACAATCCATGTTAATTCCAGGTTGTGAGGCAACAAAACACAAAAAATACCAATGGGGTGAATACTTTTGTAAGGCACTGTACAACAATATTGTCTTTGTTAGCAAAGAAAATCTGAGTGTTTTAATCCAAATTGACAGTTTGCTTTACTGCACTTCATTGAACTATGACTACATTGTCCACAATGATGTGAGTAAATTATTCACCTCGATTTCCCAATTAAATGTCTGCGATATTTTTTCTACAGCAATGTCTAAAGAACTGTAACCATTGAAATATGATATATTTGCCACTGAGGAGGACACTTCTTTAATAGATAATTTAGATCTATGTGCACAATCACTTCAGCAGGTATGACTTGCCTACAAACAGAAATATCCAAGCTCCTTTCCCCCCATAAAAAAGTAATGTTCTCCATTTTAATTATAATGGAAATTGTAATTCACTGAATTTATTTACTTTCATTGTACACTTGTAAAAATGCACTGGAGAGGTGTGTTCACTCTTCAGTCATGCTTACAAATAGTCCATTATATCTTTACAAATGACTTTGCATTCATTTCGGGCTAGTGTCTGTGTTTATGTGTTGTAATATTGATATTTAGACATCCTATTATAATTATATTTTTCATCATAACTGTAAAAGAGCATGTTGTGTGGCACTCTATTATAATGCCAGATCACGGGTTTCCAGACCTCAGTGTGACTCATCCTAAAACTATCTACTGCCTTATCATCAGTATCAACCTCTCCTTATAGACTTAATCAGATATATTGTATATGTATTTCCCCTCTACTTTCAGCCAATAGAGATACTGTTCTCCATGCCCAGTGAGATCTAGTTCTCAATGCAAGCCAACCTCATAGTGCAGCCATAGATCACTTCGAGATCTTCCACTAGATATAAATGTATATTTTGTGTGCCAATACTCCAGATGAAGCTCTTTGTTAATAGAGAAAATATAACGTTTCTTTCACTGTTACAAAGCAAATGACTTGAAGCACTGACAACATTATATGATCTGGACTTCTGGAGCACATATTGTGAGTACAATTGAATCCGATGTTTTATTTTCACACATTTGCAGATGACCCTACTTTACATTTTTTTTGTATAAACTATATTTCACATACAATACAGCTTCATTATTGTATCTGTGTGTAATCACAAAACAATATGTAATATAATAATAAATACCTAATGACATCACCAAGGTTGGAGAGAGAATAAGAATTTATATTTCAATTACAAGCATAGAGCTGATGGAATTTATATGCTATTATCATGTAGAATGAATATTGAAGCTGTCTTTTATGATGCTACAGATCCATGTTTCTTGTTAAGACATACAACCCACTGAGAAGTAATTAAAATCCAAGGTCTGCGTGAGAGCTAATTGCAACATCTTATTGTCTGGCCCATTCACATAAGAACATTAATAGCTTGCATGTCTAAGTAAATGAAGAGCAATTTGTGAAAGCAAACATTATCCCATTTGCTTTCAATGTGTACTGTAATGTTTCTTTACTGTATTCAACACATTATGATCAGTATGAGTAAGTGGCATACATCTCAGAAATAACCAATCTATGAAAACATGTTTTATCCTATATGAATGTACACTGATTCAGCCTCCCTCATTTAATTTATATTGTAGCTAGATAGCATTTATATTTTATATATCATATAGCTAGATAGTACAACTTTGCAATATATTTCTTTTGACACTTACAATATTTTAATTCATTTTGAAACCAAAGTTAATTTGCTCTAAAAGCATTATATCCCCTCTATAAGGAAGTTCATTTTTTACTCCGCTTAATGGCAAAATTGTGCTCTGACCTGACGCTTTGTTTCATCTCAGAGAAGGAGTATTATTTCTGGGTGCATCTTAAATAGGCAACCCATGAGTAAAAATGAGTGAGATCCAAGATATTTGTATCTTTAATTTGAAACAAATCCTCGTACAGTGGATATAAAAAGTCTACACTCCCCTGTTAAAATGTCAGGTTTCTGTGCTGTAAAAAAATGAGACAAAGATAAATCATTTTAGAACTTTTTCAACTGAAAAGTGATTAGAATGCAGTCTAGTTGGAAAAAAATCACTCTTTACAATTTTTACATATAAATATGTAATATTGCCAAACCGTATGTTTGCAAACTTTATTTAATAGTTGGCATCAAATAAATTAATATATAAGTACAGGTATCACAGATTTGCCTTTTAAATCTTGTGGTTCCACTGTACTCTCTTGATCAACAACTGTTATTAATAATGCAGAACCAATACAGTAACTTTGTTTAGAAGACAGAAGTTCTTTACTCAAGGTCCAGGTCCACAGATTTGACTTTAATGTGCTTAAAACACAAAGGAATACACAGAACAGGTCTATCAAAAGCAAATGTTAGTAATTCAACCATGAGAGTGTTTTTTTTTTTTGCATCCTGATAATAAGATAATAAAAACTATAACTAATAATTATAAAATATTTGTAAATAAGAACCATTAATCCCACTGTATTGTGTTGAAATTAGGCATGTATATAACTTTTAATATGCCTCAGATAGAAGTATGTATGTTTTAAACATGTCTGTGCATCTCTCGCTTTGTAAAGGGATATGTTCAGCATCATCTTTATTCTCTAATAGGAACTCATCCTGTGCAAATGTTAGTGTAAAGCTATATAAATGTATTTGTCTTTTTTACATTATTTTGTTGTGATGGAATTTTCTGTCCGTTCATTAAAAGCTTATTAAGTGAAGTAATGGCACAGTTGCAGTTCTGCCTGAATAGCTGGGTCATGGAGGTGGAGCTGATCTCCTCTGGATATTGATGTTTCCCTTCAACTGAGGAAATGAGCCGTCACCTGAATTAGCTGCTCCTTTCAATGCTTAGCACCAGGGATTCCTATTTGTACTGGTATCTGTACCACAAAGAAAAAAAAAACACACACATTTTAAATGCTCTCATTGGTATTCATAGCTGGAAACCAGGCTTAATTTGCCCACAGCAAGCTATTTTATCAGCTGTCCATCTGAGGTAGAAAACTGATATGGACATTCTGTCTAATGATCTGCTAATCATAAGGCATATCACCAAGATGTTTTCTTTTTACCTTACAGTCAATAGACAGATTTGCATTGTGGAGGCTCCAAAATGAGGGTCTTCTGTGCTCCTTGTAATCCGAAAAATCAAGCCTAAATCAGAAAGGTATAAACCTACTTAGAATATCTATCACAATCTCCCTTAAATTTTTATTGGTGATGACATGTTAAAATACACTCCTAATACCAGATTTTATTTTCCTTGGATTCAAGATCTCTGCAGATTTTGACTGTAGTCATGAAATTAAAATACATTTGCTTCTGGGGAGGAAAGCTATGGCAAGCTTGGACAAGTTAGTAAAAAGTAAAGATATTAAACTATCAACAAAGGCCCGCATAGTTCGAACTATGCTATTCCCAGTAGTAACATACGGAGGTGAGAGCTGAGCCATAAAGAAATCTGAGCTCCGTAGAATTGTGGTGTTGGAGAAGGCTGCTTAGAGTCCCTTGGACTGCAAGAAGATCCAATAAATCAGTACTTCAGCAAATCAAGACAAACTGTTCACCAGAATGTATGATTATGAGACTAAAGCTCAAATATTTTGACCATATCATGAGATGGCAGGATTCCCTAGAGAAGACTCTGATGCTGGCAAAGATTGAAAGCGCAAGAAGAAGGGGAAGACAGAGGGGGTGATGTGTAGATTAGATCATTGAAGCAATGAACATGAACTTGATTGATCTCAGAGGGGCAATAACTGAGAGATGCACCTAGCGTGCTGTGGTCCATACAGTCACAGAGAGTCGGACAACAAGTACCATTTTAAAATATGATCTTTTGAATAACTAGATAATGAGCACATTTTTTAGAAAGTAAAAAATTTAATAAATACACCCTAAATATTTAAGTTTTCTATAAAGTTATTCTTTACTGTAGATCTCCACTTCTTTTTATACATGGTAATTAATATGAGCATGATTGGCCACATGATGTAGTATGGATGGATACAGCAGGGTTTTTAGAAACAAAGATCCCATGTTTTTTTTTAATTAACCATAAAACACCCTTTTAGAGTTTTCTCTTTCTGGGGCTGAAAGTGATTTACAATTCTTCCCGGGTACTATTATCCAGATTGGGTCAATACCTAATTCTTCCTTTTGAAGCTATCCAATGATGGGGACTCTCAAACGGTTATGTGGAGAAGGTTCCACAGAACTGTAGCTGTATGACTAAAAGCACCAAATGATGCTAAGCGAACGCTTGGTACATTTAGCTGTGCCGTTATGCACTTTCTGATCAAAGAGCACTGTTTTTCAGAGAACCATGAAGACCTTTAGATTGTTTGAAAGTCAATAAGCCAACCTTGAAATACATTTACCAGTGCAAAGAATAAAGAATGTGTGTTATGTGACAGAAGCTGGTCTTGTAATTGTCTATCCAAATGTCCCAGTACTACGTATGCTGTAATTGGTATTTGTCACCACTATTATGCATTGATTTTCTGGTGAGCTGGGTAATGAGGTACCATGGGATGTAGGGACGACCTTGATTTTCCCTGTGTCTATTCGCCTCTGCAGCCCCTGGAGAGGAAGAAGTAAAAATCACATTGTTGAAATTCTAAATGTTTTTATTTTAATTGGAATCGTCTATAACAGAATGTTTTTGGTGATTTTACAGATTTGAAACACCGTTCCTAATTTGGACATCTAGTAGCTCTAAAGCCAATGTAGAAGACATGAAGCTTTTAAACTAAAGTCTATGAGCTGCATAGGGCAACAGGGAAGCAGGTACTATTTGGATGAATTTAGGCAGAAAAATAGAGCTTTTAAGCACTTCTTAATAAAGTACATAAAAGTAAATAGATACATAGGTATATTATATTTAGAGTGAAATCCAGAAACCTTCCATGACCCTTTAATGCTTGTTGGTAGCTTATGCTTCCACGCTTTTAATTGAAGCATAGAATACATATAACCTTTATGGGGTCATTATAAAAACACTGTATCTTCTGATCAATACTTGTGTTATTTCATAAAGAACGATCTAGTGATTAGGCCGCTTCTGAGCATATACAGCATTTCTAGTAACCTCGAAAGACTAATGAAATGTTCCAAAACTCTGTAGTATGCCATAGCCTACAGTAAGATTAGCAGTGTTACAATATACATGGTGAAAACATAAATCATACTTTCCTCAATGAGATTTTCCCTGTAAAATGTAATTTTGATGAGAGGTTTTTCTATTTTAAAGTATGTCTGGGTGCACAAACACAAGTGGAGGAGCGCTATACATTTTCTGAATGGTCTATTAATATTTAACTGATTTATCAAAGGTAGTGTTTATCATTTAGGACTACTAATAGGATTGTGATAATTTTATAACAGAGACGAAATGAATTGCTAGGTGGCTTGTAAAATGCCAAATCATCCAAGGTTTATAGACCTTTCATCAATTTTATGACATTGTGCCCTGAATGGTAGATAGAAACTAAGATAAAGTAGACAAAACGTCTGATCAGATGTAGACAATGCAAGTTTTTAAACAAAACAGATTGCTTTATAGAGTTGGTCTATTATTGGTTCTTTAATATTCTTTACCCTAAATCAGGCAAAAAAAATAAGTACATTTTTGTATCAAGAACTTTGCATCCATTTTCTATTTAAGCTTCAGTTAACTGCATCATCATAGCTTAATAAAAGTATTTAGCTCTTTTACAATGTTCATTGGAAACTGCACATAGTAGTTGATTTGTATATACAATTCTTTCAAAAATACTTAATAAGCTAAATATTATTGGCAATTGCAGTGAACATTAAAAAACATTAAATTGTTTTCTTTGAACACACAAATTTAGCAGTTTGTAAATTAATTTGGGCAGTTTTGTGACTTATTGGCTAGAAAGGTGAACCCTTTTAAACATTTTGTGATATCACAGATGAACTATGTATAGGGGCACTGTGGTCATACAATGAATGGGGAGTCATTATTTAGTAACCCATTGAGTACTTGAAGCAAAAATAAAAGGAAATCACAACCTCAGGCATATTTGCTTCTCTCTACCACCTATTTGATGTCCATGAAGTAGGAGAGAAACTATCCGAAATCTGCCCATTGTAAGCAGATAGGTCTGTAAACAAGAATTTAGGACAGCCTACTGGGCAGATCTGCCAGACCTATAATAAGGGATATAGAGAAGCAGGTCTTCCTGAAACAAAAATGCTAAAGTGCCACACTTCTGATTAATATTTTTTTCCTGCAAATAGAAGAAACTTCTGTAATGTTTAAAATATACTCTTTAAATATATATGAAATGTTGTACTTAGATTCCCCTTTAATCCACTAATGTGCTCTTTGGTCATGTACAATACTGACATGTATGTGTTGTAATTCCTGATTCTGTGACTGTCCACTCCAAGCGTTTAAACCCTAAAGTTTGTATACATGTCTTTGCTGTAATTATATCCACTTTTTTAGCTGAAGCCAGGAGTTTAGCAACTAGTTTGTTGCACGTAATTAAACTAATTAAATCATCCTGCCAATGCAGTACTTTCATGATTAATAGCTCTATTAAACGATAGGCTCATATATTAAGAATTCACAACCACTCATAACTCATCACTTAAAAATGAAGTGCCCCTTGTTATCCATAAGACAACCACTGGGTGCTCTGCTGATGCTAAATGACTGTGCAGTTCTGATTCCAGAACTTGTTCAGTTGCTGGATTTAGTTTGTTTAAGTCACAAAGGAATCTATTCAGCAGAAATTCTTGCCGTCCACACATTTATTATTATGCTAATATTTTCTGCAGTGTTCGAGTTTCAGTATTAAAAAGGAAAGTAATGTTTTAATCAGTGACTATGTGAACATCTGCATGAGTTGTTTCTTTGCAGTACAGTATGTTTAACACCGTACTTCCTCTTAGATATTGCTAGAACTGTGCTACTCCAATTATTGCATAGGCATTGAATACACATGTAGCTCAACCATTTTGGTTTCATAGAGTTACTTAATGTGCTGAATAAGACAAAATGCATACATTTTAATTACCTTCATTCTTAATGAGAATGAAATGAGAGACCCATATTTACACTGTGCACTACTGAAGAACTAAAATTTAGAGTGAGACAAATATTTTACATTATTTATATGCAACCACACTATAGTGGGAGGTGCCATTGTTATTTTTATTATTATTATCCTTTATTTGGATGGGTATATTGAGTTGAAGTATTTTGCTGCTACTATTGAAAAGTAGTGTCTTTCTATTTGTCCATCTATTTTTCTATTTATATAAAGAAAAAGGATTGCTGTGGTAAACTACCTCCTTAAAATATCCACTACATAAGCAAAGGAACCAGCCCCACGCTGATGAGAGGCAGTAACCTTGAAACGGCGGCACGTGGGTGGGATTCCTAACTTGTATATAATCCAACCCTAGCTTTGCTCAAAGTTGTTTGATACAGCGGGCATATGCTTAAGGGAAGCCATGTTTGATATGGTTATGGATTGCAGGAGCGAAGCCTTTGTGCACACATTTGCATGTTCCTGCCAAGGTTCCCGGAATGCAGTGAAATAACTGTATTTCTTGTCATTCTTGGCATGAAACAAGTTTTTAAACTTGTTTTAGACATTCAAATGTGAACACAAATGTACTATTTATTTACTGTACTACCGTGGAGGGCTTCTAGCGCTCTTATGCCCACCATAAATAATAATATAAATATATATATGATCAGTAAGAATATCGAATATGAGCAATTAAAAAGATTACAACAACTATTCCAGTTAAATTGAAAAAATATAAGTTTCACACATCTGGGAATTAATCTCTAGTACGATATAAAGAATATAATGAAAAAAATCTAGATAAAACTCTTTTTCACATTAAAAAAAACTGTTAGAGACTGGAGTTAGCAAAATCTGTCATTGATTGGGAGAATATCCGCAATTAACATGGTGATTATACCGAAAATAACGTACATACTAAGGAGTATACCTCAAACAAATACATCTTAGAAAACTTTTAGACACTTATAAACACATTTATTAATAATAAGACCAAGAATAAGACTAGAAATTAAGAGAAGAAAGTATGAGAAAGGAGATATAGCCCTTCCTTCGATTAAGGATATTTATGACTCTATAATTATTTCACATCTGATAGTTTGGAGAAGTCTTAATTTATCAGCAAAATGGATACAGATAGAAGAAGATCTAACACCTAGTCTTACAAGAGAATTATTTTTGTGCCTCCCAGATTTGGACATAACTAGGTTTGGAAATGTTCCGTATGGTATTCTGTCAATACTTAAATATTGGTATAGCCACAGGAACAAATTCTTGAGTGTACCTTCCTTAGCAGCTCCAATTGATCTAATATTTTGTAAGAAATCGTCAAATATTGGAGAGTTTTTAAAAAGTGGGGTTATTATAAGAATTAAGGACCTTTACAGGGAGTGCAGAATTATTAGGCAAATTAGTATTTTGACCACATCATCCTCTTTATGCATGTTGTCTTACTCCAAGCTGTATAGGCTCGAAAGCCTACCACCAATTAAGCATATTAGGTGATGTGCATCTCTGTAATGAGAAGGGGTGTGGTCTAATGACATCAACACCCTATATCAGGTGTGCATAATTATTAGGCAACTTCCTTTCCTTTGGCAAAATGGGTCAAAAGAAGGACTTGACAGGCTCAGAAAAGTCAAAAATAGTGAGATATCTTGCAGAGGGATGCAGCACTCTTAAAATTGCAAAGCTTCTGAAGCGTGATCATCGAACAATCAAGCGTTTCATTCAAAATAGTCAACAGGGTCGCAAGAAGCGTGTGGCAAAACCAAGGCGCAAAATAACTGCCCATGAACTGAGAAAAGTCAAGCGTGCAGCTGCCACGATGCCACTTGCCACCAGTTTGGCCATATTTCAGAGCTGCAACATCACTGGAGTGCCCAAAAGCACAAGGTGTGCAATACTCGGAGACATGGCCAAGGTAAGAAAGGCTGAAAGACGACCACCACTGAACAAGACACACAAGCTGAAACGTCATGACTGGGCCCAGAAATATCTCAAGACTGATTTTTCTAAGGTTTTATGGACTGATGAAATGAGAGTGAGTCTTGATGGGCCAGATGGATGGGCCCGTGGCTGGATTGGTAAAGGGCAGAGAGCTCCAGTCCGACTCAGACGCCAGCAAGGTGGAGGTGGAGTACTGGTTTGGGCTGGTATCATCAAAGATGAGCTTGTGGGGCCTTTTCGGGTTGAGGATGGAGTCAAGCTCAACTCCCAGTCCTACTGCCAGTTCCTGGAAGACACCTTCTTCAAGCAGTGGTACAGGAAGAAGTCTGCATCCTTCAAGAAAAACATGATTTTCATGCAGGACAATGCTCCATCACACGAGTCCAAGTACTCCACAGCGTGGCTGGCAGGAAAGGGTATAAAAGAAGAAAATCTAATGACATGGCCTCCTTGTTCACCTGATCTGAACCCCATTGAGAACATGTGGTCCATCATCAAATGTGAGATTTACAAGGAGGGAAAACAGTACACCTCTCTGAACAGTGTCTGGGAGGCTGTGGTTGCTGCTGCACGCAATGTTGATGGTGAACAGATCAAAACACTGACAGAATCCATGGATGGCAGGCTTTTGAGTGTCCTTGCAAAGAAAGGTGGCTATATTGGTCACTGATTTGTTTTTGTTTTGTTTTTGAATGTCAGAAATGTATATTTGTGAATGTTGAGATGTTATATTGGTTTCACTGGTAAAAATAAATAATTGAAATGGGTATATATTTGTTTTTTGTTAAGTTGCCTAATAATTATGCACAGTAATAGTCACCTGCACACACAGATATCCCCCTAAAATAGCTAAAACTAAAAACAAACTAAAAACTACTTCCAAAAATATTCAGCTTTGATATTAATGAGTTTTTTGGTTGTTGTTCAATAATAAAATTAATCCTCAAAAATACAACTTGCCTAATAATTCTGCACTCCCTGTATGTTAAAGGACAAAGATACTGATATGAGGCTCTTCTAAGGGAATATCATTTTAATAACTTTACTTGGTTGGACTTTATGACAATGGCAAGTAAATTGGATAGATTGAATTATAGAAAGGAATATGAACATGACATTTCAAAGTTTAATATTTATTGTTGAAAGACGATTGGTCACATAAAGTGGCTAAGTGTCAGGGGATGTTAAATAATCTCAATCATAGAGGCAAGAGAGAAAGGATTGTTAGATGGGAGATCGACTTTGGCTGGGACTTGGCGGAAGCTACATGGTGGAGTGGCTTTAGGTTAGTTAAGGCAACTTCCCAATGCACAACATATAGAGAGCTCTACTTCAAAGTAATCCAAAGATGGTACTGGGTACCCTTAAAATTAAACAACATCGATGAGGGGTATTCTAAGTTATGCTGGACAGGATTCAATGATGTAGGCTCTCACTCCCACATTTGGTGTGGAAAATTGTCTTACCCAGTTGTCCAAAATGACTAAAGTGAATTTGAAATTTGATGCTAAGATTGCTCTCTTCCATATCTTGGAGGCGAGTATTCCGTGGGCTGAAAGATTGATAATTTCACATGGCTTATTAGTCCACAAGTGGTTAATAGTAAAATATTGGAAGCAGGGGAAAATCCCCTCATGGAATGAAGTGCTTACAATAATGTCCAAAAATAGGGAAATCGAAATTTTGCATTTTAATGGTTTGAAACCAAAAGCAAAAATCTGTTAAAAGTGGCAGACTCATTCATACATGGTGAACAATAGTGATAGCTAAAAAAAATTGACATCTGAGCTGGGAATCTATACCACATTTTTGTGTTACACAAAGCTAAACGAAAGCAACAAACTTTTTTAGGATGTAATTGATCTTTGTGGGTCTTTTATGACCTATACTTTGGTTGAATGTATGTATATTTGTTTTGTGTTTTTGTAAAAACAATAAACTTTATAAAAAAATAAAAATAAAACTTCTGTAAAAAAATATGCTATGTGCTTATATAGAGCCCTATTCAAATGGCCAAATCACAATTGAATGAGGCCCTTAGGCAGATGCAAAGTTTTTCAACATATATGTTCTCTTCATTTTACAGTGACACCTTTAACTAAAATAACTGCCCTCTGAGCTAATGGCTTTATGAGCACCAATTAATTAAGATTAACAATGGGAGGTGATAAAGAATAAGTCCAGTTGAAGAAAAACAGTAATAGTGCCAGAGATATTTAGCAATGGCACAATTGCATCTAAGTAACTGTCTTTCACTATTACTGTTTTTTAAGCTGACATGGTCTTCATTAGCCTCCCACTGCTAATGTTAGTTAATTGCTCTTGATGAAGCAATTACCTCAGGAGATGGATGTTTCTGTTAATTTCTGCATACTTGCTTTAATAGGAATTTACGGTTCTTCCTCGTACAATTTTTATTTACAACCAAATGCATATATATTTATATTTATATATACTTTTCAATAAATGGCACATTTTCTGCCTCAGTTGAAGTGAAATTACATATTTTATTTTTCCTGTGTTTGTTTGGATACTCATTCATTATTTACTCAACCATTATCCTCGTTCACTTTGTCACCACTTATTGTTTTCCATAGTTTTTATTCTTTTCGTTCTGTCTGACTTTTGCCTATCACTCCCTTTCTTGTCTCTCGCTCCATTCCTGCTTCTCCCATATAGTCGCCAATTCACTTATCGTTTGCATCATCTCTCTCATTCACTTCACCTCTTTAATGTCAAGCCATCCCTCCTTACTTTTCTTCAATGCCCCCTGAATTACTGTTTATTTTTAAGCCCCCAATTATTCAATTGCAATTTATTCTCAATTAACTCTCGCACTTATCTGAAATCTGCCTCTGATTCACTAATATTATTTTTCCTAATGTGACAGATTTTTGTGGTTCAGCACTTCTAGTACCCCCGTGTTTGTCTTTTGTCAGTGTAATATTTATGCAATGTGATATGGTTATATCCAGTGAAGAATGATAGATTTACATTAGATTTAAAATAACTTGCATTGTAGTTTGCAAATGTGCCTACTTGGTGTTCAAATATTTAGTGCAGGTACATTATCTAATTTCCAAGGTTACAAATACATTACAAAACAAAAAATAATATACATTTGTAGCAATCTCTCACATGACATAATCTCTCCCCCACTTCTCTCCCTCCCCTCTTTCTTTCCTTTTTCTCTCTCTCTCTCCTCCTTCCCTCTCCTCTCCCCCCCCCCCCCATCTATCTCCCTCCCTGTCCACTGTTAAATCACTTGGCGGCCAGTATGGTAGAATGCAGGAAACGCTACTGCACATTAATAAGAGCATCACCACACCAAGCCACCAAATGACATAGAGGTGCTGCTTATTACAGCCACTGTCACCAATGTACATAGTGTATTCCTTAGTGCTAACGAGGAGAGTTCGTGAACAGGGAATATATTAACTACAATGTTCAGTATTGCTTGAATGTTAAATACAGCCTACTATTTTTTAAATACTCTGAACCACCAATTTATTACATGTTAAATAAAAATAATAACAAAAATGACGAACTGCCCAGTGAGCTTCCAAACTTCTCCTTTCCTTGCTTTTTGGGGTCCTGATAGGGCTATAAATAATGTCTGGTCCTGTGCCATATGCCTCAACAGGTTTCAGATTATTTGTTTTGTTCCTTTTCTGCTGACAGTACTACCCCAATTTCTGAACCATCCATCATCTCTACAGGTCCTGAACGAAAAATACAAACCTGTACTATTTGCATAGTAGAAGGAGGTAGAGAGTTTGCCTCCTTCCTTTTTTAATAGTATTTTGGTCCCCAAGACAACCAGTATTGTAGGTGGCTGCATGAAGAAGAAGAAAAAAACTGTGATGTCAGCCATAGAAATAAAGGCTGCAATAATGAATAACCAGCTTTTAATTCTGGTTTTGGAGTGAAAGAGTATAGAGAGAGATACATTTTTTCAGTGGGCTAAAATGACGATATTTACAAAAAAAGTTTTAAACTAAATGCCATATATAAAAAGTCAGGAAATATGCATGTCTCAATTGAAAAAGTAGAATAATATGTTGGTTATGTTACTAATATTTATATATTTATTTTACAGCCAGAGGAACCTGGCTGAAATTACAGAGCTAATACACACTGCTTTCCAAGTTCATCGTGGGATTGTAAATATCAGAGAGCTGAAGACTTGTGATGGACCCTTGAGAGACATGCAGTTTGGAAATAAAATGGCTATCCTGAGTGGAGACTTCCTTTTGGCGAATGCTTGCACAGGGCTAGCTCAGCTGCAGAACTCAAAGGTAAGGACATTTGTTAATGAGAACAGTTTACTATGCCATTTAATAGGAACATTATATGTATCCTGTAAAGATCAATCCCATATTTCCTAAGGGTATATAATGTGGTTGTGATGAGACAATATACACATGAACCATTCCACACAGGATCATAGTCAAAGCTTATCATCTGAAGTTGGACTCAAGAACACAAGTAACATTGATACCTTCAACCACAAATGAAACTTTGCCTCAGTTGCTGGCCAGTGCTTAGCTCACCAAATGCTCTGCTTCCCATAGTCTGGACATTATTCTGATGCAGGTCAGCCCTGGCTGCACTGCCATCTGCACTCTGAATGTGCCACTGAGGATGACCATTGCCCTCATCCTTGCATACTACTTCCTAAACCACTGCAATGGACTAGATCTTTGCAACATGTGGAATCATGGATATTGTGGAGTCTATTTCTTTTGTTGCTTTGATCTGCAAAATAGTCTGCATTCTTCCCACAGAAGCATAAGTTGTAACATGTTCTGGAATATATATTTCATCTGCAAGCATATTCAGATCTACAATTTCTGCCAATTACCCTGCCGCAATTAGCTACTAGCATCCCAAAATGGTTGTTCTCATCTTCCCAAAAGAGAAGATCACGTTGACAAGCCCAAAATATTTTCAGGTTTTCACAGGAACTTACATATGTGTATATTGAGACTCAATTGTAGGAGCTTTTATTTTCGCTTATTAGTGATGGTACGGTAAATGTTAGAGAATTGCTTCATTGTTGGTGATGAAGAATGGGAAACCAGTTGGTTACACAGTTTATTATTCTAGTCTACTAATGTTTTTATATATAAAACATTTTACATAAGTTTTTTATTTAATATTAAAGATAACCCTTTCTCCTGTTGAATAAAGTAAAATTACTAGAGATAAATTCTATTGATAAAACCTCTACATTTAGATTAAAATGGTCAATCTTCAAGGGGTCCAGAGATATTCAAAGTACGAAACCCTGATTTGCACATCAAACTGTTTCCCTGAAGTATAAATCTGCAGCAGAACATTTTCAGCTGGATTTAATAACAGTGTCTCTTGTTATGTTAATTTATTCAGTGGGAGCATTTCTAAATATTCTGATTCTATATTCTGGTAAGCTGGTTACAGAATTGAATTTCAGTGTTTATTTTGTTTCTTCTTTCCTATTGCCCTTCAGCAGGGACCACCAGCAGAGATAGTAATTGCAAAGGAAATGTTACTGGGAGATACATTTGTTGTCCATGTCTTGGGGAAGCCCACTAGATAATTTCACATCTTGATTGCTTATGCTGCCTGGCAAACTTGAACCAGACATGTTGAGTCTCCCGGTTTGGTGATGGCTTTATTCAAGTGTTTAAGACTACGAAAGATTGCTATTGCATTATCAGTCAACTCAACAGTCCAACAGAGCCATTATAAAGATCATTTGAGAAAAATGCATTATTTTACTGAACACAGGAAGTACATTGTATTTCAAGTCATGAGAATAAAATATTTAAATACAAATTCACAGTATTTAAAAAGTATTTTTTTTCTTTGTGGTATCTGAAAGAGGTAATTTGATAATGTTGAACAGCGTGTTCCCTTTTTGAAAATGAACCATAAAAAAATGTATATATTTAGTCTTACTGACGTTCCAGTGCTTGACACTATTAGGATACTAGATCAAATTAAAATTGGAACTTTATTTACAATTATTAAAATAACAACTATCTTTCAATAAGCCACAAAATCCTAGTTTCAACTGGACTGACTTCATACACTGGGTAAGAATTAACACTATGCCACAACAACAATTTAGACCATTACTAGAAAGCTATATACACAACAGCAGTCGTATAGATGTCAGTAACTGCGTCAAAGCATGAGACAGGAAACATATAGTACAGCCCTATGTCCCATTTCAGGGACCTCCTATCTGGAGGGCATCAGTGTGCCCCACAAGCTGGCTGAAATCCCTGCAATAAGCTCATAAAGGGCTAGGCAAAGCAAAAAAAGTATGTCTAACCCCAGAGTACCAATGGATAGTAGCAATTAGAAAATAAAACACATACATACAGCTAAAAACAAAAAAAGTTTTAGTCTTAACCATTGGGGCCTTAGAATAACCATGTGTAAGAGGGTAAATACAAATTATCCCCCCAGTAAAGCCCAATGTATTAAGTCAGTCCCGTTGAGACTAGCATTTTGTGGCTTATTGCGGCGTAGTTGTTATTTTAATAATTGTAAATAAAGTTGTAATTTTTATTTGATCTAGAACCCTTTTTGAAAATGACTGAAGCAGAATAAACCGCTTTTGAATGTATAACTATCTGTGGGGGTTTATTCCTGAGAGCCAATGTAGAGCAATATAGTTGTACATCATATCTGACTGCCAATGAGATATTGTGCATGGTCTCCTGTGACATTTCAGGTTAGTTTAGTCAAATTTTAAACACGTTTCACTCAATATTTTTCAAGCAAATATATGCCCTTTAAAACATGCTCTTTAAATGCATGATAGAAAAATTAGCATTCCATGTCCTTTTAACAATACATATTTATATTGTATCTGACATTTTTTCATCTTGTAATCATGGAGGGCTTGCACGTTTCCATATGCTGCTCTCACTAAGTGCATGGGCTAAACAACAATATAAAGCACTGCATATTAAAGGATAATTGTCGTCATTCTTTGTATGATATTTGGAATAACTATACATGATAATGGGAAAAGTGTTTTTAGAAAGCAACAAGAAATAAACAAACGTTTACATTTGTAACTTTTTAATGCCATTCTTTTCTGAGTGGTACCATTTTATTTTCTGACCTTATTCTAGCTGTTACATTCTTATTAGAATGTATCCTTGTATTAGGAGTGTTGCTACTACATCTAATGAAAGCACTGTCCATTTTAGCTGCTACAATCCCATTGTGCAGATAGAGGCTTCCTCTCTGCTTTCTTCTCTCACTTTATAAAATTGATTAGCATAAACCAAAATAGTAAATTACACAGCAACATGATTAAATATAAAAGGTAATATAAAAGGTTTTGCCTATTTCTATGTTTAGCTCTTCAAAAGAGTATATATGCCCTGTAACGTAGAACTCCTCTACTTACTTAACTTACTAACTTAAAACCACATGGTACGTTTTTATATCAAGAACACTTACTTCTGGTAAATGTTTTAGACAAATATTTTAACTTGTTTTTTAAGGTCTTAATTAATCAGAGAGGGTGAGAATCAGGGTGTATACATAATGGGGGAGAATTTTTACCAATAGGGGCTTTAAGGTATTGTTGTATTACTGCACAATTTGGAAACAGGATGGGAGTTTTTTTTCTTTGTTTGTTTTTTGCATGATAGTGGTGTTCTGGGGGATGATCTCCCATTCCCACTATAACCAACAAACATCTCTGATCACCACCCTGACTAGTAGGGGCAGGTAATAAGCTATGGCTCCAGTCTCATATACCTGGGACTTCGGGCCATACATATCTCCTACATAGCTGGTAGCCAAAATATTAAAACATATTAGTATTAACAGTACACTTCTTAAAAAGTAGTGAAATAGCTCACAGAACTATAATTATATATACAGTAATCAAATGGTTTATTTAAAATGTATATAAATCTTATTAATTCCTCCTTAAATGTTTGCTTGCAAAATCATGGAACCAACCCTTACAATGTATACCTGTTCTGTCTTTTTTATCATATGAATAAAAAGACAGAGAGAGAGCACCTGACTCCTATCCAAGGACCAATTGCAATGAAATCAAATATTCTACAATTGATATCTCTCCATGACTGAGAGTGAGTGTAAAAAGCTACACAACCTCATTTTATAAAAATAAAAGGTTCAGGGATTTAAAGACTCCATCATTTTTCACAGTAATTTAAAAAAATAAAACACTATTTCCGCATGCCTTTTAACAGTCTTTCTGATAGTGCAGAGCTTTTGCGTTGCGTGCCTATTTAAGCATTGTATCTTATGCCAGGATTTTGGATTTTAGTGTAAACTAGAGAATTGCCCGTCAAAAAATGACGGCAATGAAATTGTAAGGTAGCTAATTATGTTTTGTGTCTACTACCGAAATATAGAATAAATGAATATACTTTACCTATTTTGAAGCATTGTGTTGAAGAGCTGGCAATCTGTTTTGATGTTGCTGCAGCATTAGGGGTGTTGATCTGCTGTGTAAGCGTGATGAATGTGTGCAGTGTAATAGTGTGCGTGCGCCGAGACGAAACCGTTAGCGTAGTTGTGTACTTCCGCATTAGCGTAAAATGGCGGGTAATGTGTGGTATGCGTCTTGGTGGAATATCCATAGGTCGTTTGTGGTGTTTTGCGAGTTTCTTGTGGTGTTTTGCGTGTTTAGAGTGCTGTAGCCTCGTTTTCGTTTTGTTCGGCGGCCATTTTTTCTCTCGCTTAGCGTTTTTTTTTTTTTTTTCTAAACTTTTTTATTTTTAGTTAACTGAAGGTGTAAGTTGTTTTTTTGAGGTCCTGGATGCTTACTCTTGCTGTAGGTAAGCTTTTTATGTATGTGCTGTGTGTATTTATTGTGTTTTTAATTAGAGTTAGAGTTGTGGACGTTGTTTGCAAGGTCGTAATGTGTGGTAACGTGTCTCGTATGTTTTTTGCGTTGCGAGGTAAAGTTTGCGAGGGTCGCGGTTGTTGTGTCGTGTTGTTTGCGTTTTAACGTAAATTTTGCGAGGGTCGCAGTTGCTGGGAAGGAGCGCCTTCGGCGCTCCATTGCCAACAACTGAGGCCCTTGCCCGCAAGCGTTAGCAACAACTCGTACGCTCACAACTATATATGTGATATAAATACATGTTATGCAGAGTGTTTCCATTGTAAATATAAGTAAAATCAGTGTGATGTGGTATTTATGAAAACCATGGCTCAACACTATTATAGTGTTCGATAAAAGCCTGTGTCTTGTACTGGAGTCTTTTAATAGTATTCTGTGTGATGCTTTCCTCTCAGTACTACTCTTGGGACCGGCAATTAGTCGTGGATATCAACAGCCGTAATGAAAAGCAAAGCTATTTTATAATTGCCAGTGGAAAAATTAGCAAAGTCAATTATTTTCCCTGAGGCTTTTTACTGTAGATATTAGGAGGATAAAAAATAATTGCCTTAGGTAGCACTTTGATTTTTAAGTAACGCAAATAACATGTTCATAATGCTGCTAATTGCTCTACTCTCTTTGAGCTTCAGCATGCTAAACATTTAGACCAAAATTAATTAAACTGGCAATTGTTTAATGTGTTAATATTCTATGAATAATGTAAGATTAAACTTGAGGTTACACATTTTGATGGATGGGTTTTTCTCAGCTGTATATCTAAATTTAGCCATATCTTATGTTCAAATAATACTTATGCTCATAATCGGTAAGATTACTTTGTTTTAAAGTAAACCTTAACCATTGTGATTTTCAGTGAGACTGTGAAAACTATGATAATTGATTTTAAAATTATATTGAGCACAATAGAGCTGTATATGAAAAAATATTTTTCTTTTGTATAATTGAAATGCTTTGGAGCAGTTTTGCAAGGAGAAATGGGCAAAAATCCCAGTGGTATGATGTGGCAAGCTCATAGAGACTTATCCAAAGCGACTTGGAGCTGTGATTGCCGCAAAAGGTGGCTCTACAAAGTATTTACTTTAGGGGTCTGAATAGTTATGCACATTGACTTTTTCTGTTATTTTGTCCTATTTGTTTGTTTGCTTCACAATAATCAAAAACAAACATCTTCAAAGTTGTGGGCATGTTCTGTAAATTAAATGATGCAAATCCTCAAACAATCCATGTTCATTCCAGGTTGTAAGGCAACAAAACATGAAAAATGTCAAGAGGGGTGAATACTTTTGCAAGGCACTGTACAAGTCTCAAAGTGAATATTCACTTTTTAGTAAATAATGATTTTAATTATGTATGAGCTATAGTTTGTCCTATAGAAATACTTTCTTTACTGAATTTCTAATTTTAGAAGGTTGTTTTACATGCTGATGCATCTTAAAGGTACAGTTGTGCTTAAATGTCTGCATACCCTGGCAGAAATTTTAATTTTGGCATTTATTTTAAAAATATGACTGATCATTCAAAATTGTTTTATTTTATTGAAGGATAGTTATCATATGAAGCCGTGTATTATCACATAGTTGTTTGGCTCCAATCACCCAAATGGCCCTTATCAAAAGTTTACTTACCCTTGAATGTTTGGCCTTGTTACAGACACACAAGGTGACACGCACAGGTTAAAATTGCAATTAAAGGTTAATTTCGCACACCAGTGGCTTTTTAAATTGCAATTAGTGTTTGTGTATAAATAGTCAATGAGTTTGTTAGCTCTCACGTGGATGCACTGAGCAGGCTAGATACTGAGCTTTGGGAGCAGAAAAGAATTGTCAAAAGACCTTCGTAACAAGGTAATGAAACTTGATAAAGATGGAAAAAGATATAAAAAGATACCAAAAGCCTTGAAAATGCCAGTCAGTACTGTTTAGTCACTTATTTAGAAGTGGAAAATGTGGGGATCTCTTGATACCAAGCCAAGATCAGGTAGACCAAGAAAGATTTCAACCACAACTGCCAGAAGAATTGTTTGAAATACAAAGAAAAACCCACAGGTAACCTCAAGAGAAACACAGGCTGCTCTGGAAAAAGACAGTGTGGTTGTTTCAAGGAGCACGATGCGACGATACTTGAACAAAAATTAGCTACCTGGTCGATTTACCAGAAAGAAGACTTTACTGCGCCAATGCCACAAAAAAGCCCGGTTACAATATGCCCGACGTCCCCTTGACACGACTTACAGCTTCTGGCACACTGTAATTTGGAGTGACAAGAACAAAGTAGAGCTTTATGGTTACAATCATAAGCGCTATGTTTGGAGAGGGGTCAACCAGGCCTATAGTGAAAAGAACACCATTCCCACTGTGAAGCATGGTGGTGGCTCACTGATGTTGTTGTTTTTGGGTGGGGGGGGGGGGGGTGAGTTTTAAAGGCACAGGGAATCTTGTGAAAATTGATGGCAAGATGAAAGCAGCATGTTATCAGAAAATAGTGGCAGACAATTTGCATTCTTCTGCACGAAGACTGTACATGGGACGCACTTAGACTTTCCAGCAAGACAATGGCCAAGTTGACCCTCCAGTGCTTACAGCAGAAAAAGGTGAAGGTTGTGGAGTGGCCATCACAGTCTCCTGATCTTAATATAATTGAGCCACTCTGGGGAGATCTCAAACGTGCAGTTCATGCAAGACGACCATAGACTCTGCATTACGTGAAGGCTTTTTAAAGACTAATGTGCAGCTATACCACCTGCAAGAATTAGTTGCCTTATAGACAACTATTACAAAAGACTGCACGCTGTCATTCATGGTAAAGGGGGCAATACACAGTATTAAGAACTAAGTGTATGCAAACTTTTGAACAAGGTCATTTCATTTTTTTCTTTGTTGCCATGTTTTGTTTTATGATTGTGCCATTCTGTTATAACCTACAGTTGAATATCAATCCATAAGAAATACAAGATATATGTTTTGCCTGCTTAGTCATGTTTTCTTTAAAAATGGTACATATATTACCAATTTGCCACGGGTATGCAAACGTTTGAGCAGAACTGTTTATCTAAGTTTACCTGTTTTTGCTTTTTCTAATCTAACACATACAGTTTTTTTATCATAAACTCACATTACATTGATTCATTCTATACAATTACAGATTTTTTTTCTAATATTTGCTTTTCAAACCCCAGTGCTGCTTATGTAGGCACCTGGTACCTACTAATAGAAACACTGCATTTGGGTAAGGTTTTTTTTTAATTCTATACTAACCTCCAAGGCAACAGCAGCAAAGTTTATGCTTCTTCTTGCTTCCCTGTGCAGGGGAAAACAAGATTGCACATCCCATGATGCTTTGCTGCACAAACTGACTTCCCAGTTATTGAAACAATGTTATAGTTGCCTGTGAATTTTGTGCTAATTTAGATCAGGTTTCTGCCACTTGATTTTGAGAATGCAGGCCCCTTGAAAACCTTAAGGAATTTTAAGGAATATTTTGGTATTTTTTTCATTCAAAACATGTTTGCATACACTACTGATTCTCCTCTATTTGATGCATTAGTAATCCATGAAACTTAAATATGGCTTTAAAGACTGTCAAATATGTATGCTTAGGAATTTTTGTGTGTACATCGTGTATTCTACCATTAAATGTATTCTACCATGTAAATAATTAGCGGTGTATATGTATATTTTTAGTTACGTATGATGTCTTCCTTATATATATATATATATATATATATATATATATATATATATATATATACTGGCTATGTTTTGGCCTTCTGCTCTGCAGATTTTCAATCTCTCTATGTTCTTTAGTGAAAGCTCTGTGTACATTTGAATTTAAGCTCGAAGACAGTGCCCTCCATTCTTTTTTCTTCATTGTATTAATATTCTTTTGACTTCAACTTACCCCTGGATAGCACTACTGTGTTGGGGTTTTTGGCAATAAATTTAGTGATATTATTAATATTGATAACATTTATTAATATTAGTTAACATTTTCATATTTTATATATTTGCCAACTTTTTATTATCTGAATTCATATTACACGATATTTATAAGCTTTAGCCCATGAAATAAACAGAACTGTATAATATGGATCGCAACCTTGTCCTGGTTAATGGTCTATTCTCCAACCACGGTTTTTGAAGAGGCTGAAGTTGTCCAGTTGTACGAAGACATTCAACACATCATAGATAATATGTTACTATCATCATAGGCGATTGAAATGCTAAAGCAGGGAACTATATGACACCTGGAATAACTTGCAAGTTTGGCCTTTGAGTACAAAATGAAGCAGGTCAGAGATTAGAAGAATTTTGTCAAGATAATTCTCTGGTCGTAGCAAACGCCCTCTTCCAACAGCCTCAGAGACGACTCTACACATTGACATCACCAGATGGACAACATACAAATCGGATTGACTATATACTTTGCAGCCAAAGATGGAGGAGTTCTATACGGTGAGCAAAAACATCTTTGGCTGCAAAGTATATAGTCAATCCGATTTGTATGTTGTCCATCTGGTGATGTCAATGTGTAGAGTCGTCTCTGAGGCTGTTGGAAGAGGGCGTTTGCTACGACCAGAGAATTATCTTGACAAAATTCTGACCTGGAACTGACTGTGGCTCAGACCATGAGCTTCTTATTGCAAAGTTGAAAAGTAAACTGAAGAATACAGGGAAAACCATTGGACCAAGTAGAAACGAAATAAATAATATCCCTTGTGAATATGCAGTGGAAGTAAAGAATAGATTTATGGTACTAGAGGTAGAAGATAGAATGCCTGAAGAACTTTGGACCGAAGTTTGCAACATTATCCAGGAAACAGCAACAAAGAATATCCCTAAAATAAAGAAAAGTAATAAGTCAAACTGGCTGTCTGATGAGGCTTTGAAAGTAGCCGAGGAAAGAAAGTGAAAGGTAGTTGAGATAAGAAAATATTTGTCCAGAATTCCAGAGGATAGCAAGAAGAGACAAAGAGACATTCGACAATGAGCAATGTAAAGAGATTGAAGAAGATAACCGATCTAGATAGGAAGGATCTTAACAACAGTCATAACCTCGATAATTTGTCCAATGAGCTGGACATCTTGGAGAGTGAAGTGAGATGGGCCCCAGGATGTCTTGCTTATAATAAGGCTGCAGGAGGTGATGGAATCCCAATTAAACTAACTCAAAATTATACATGATGATGCTGTGAAAGTGTTACTTGCCTTATACCAACACATTTGGAAAACTCAACAATGGCCAATAGACTGGAAAAGGTCTGTCTACATCCCAATCCCAAAAAAGGCAGGGCCAAATTATCGAACAATTGCACTCATTTCACATGTCAGCAAGGTAATGCCTAAGATTCTAGAAGCTCGACTCCAACAATATATGGACCGGGAACTACCAGATGTGCAAGCCGGGTTCCACAGAGCAAGAGGCACAAGAGATCAAATTGCCAATGTCCACTGTATAATAGAGAAAGCAAGAGAGTTCCATCATGGCTGAAGCATGCCAAGGCACCAGCTGTGCAATACCTAACAGACTGATGCCCTCAGCCTTATAAGATAGGCTTATTGTGCCAGGGGAAAGGGGCCCACTGAGATGGGTTTACATTGGGGATGTTGTGATTTATGTGTTATTCCTTGTTATGCCTTTTTAAAGTTGCCTGGGTGCCACTGGGCCCATACTGTGGTACCCATGTTTATAGTTGGGGTGTGCGTATGAACATTTTGGGATGTACCGTATTTTTCGCCGTATAAGACGCACTTTTTCTTCCCCAAAACTGGGGGAGGAAAGTTGGTGCGTCTTATACGGCGAATATACCTTTTAACACTGCCTCTGTCCTCTTGATCCCACCCCATTGCTTCCTACCAGCATCGCGTCGGCCGGTGCGTCCTAGTGACGTCACACACGCAACGCTGCAGTACACGAGGAGTGCTGGTAGGAAGCGCTGGGGTGAGATCAAGATGGCAGAGATCAGAATAAAGGTAAGTATCAGGAGGATCAGGAGGGTCAGGGAGGGTCAGGGAGGGTCAAGGGCTCCCAAATGCTGCAGTATATGTATGTATGTATGTGTGTGTATGTGTGTGTATGTGTGCATGTATGTGTATGTATGTGTGCATGTATGTGTATGTATATTTATGTGTGTATGTATATGTATGTATGTATGTGTATCTATATATATATATATATATATATATATATATATATATATATATATATATATATATATATATATATATGTATATTTATGTGTGTATGTATGTATATGTATGTATGTGTATCTATATATATATATATATATATATTTATGTGTATATGTACGGTATGTATGTGTATCTATCTATATATATATATATATATATATATATATATATATATATATATATATATATTTGTGTGTAATGTAGGTGTGTTTGATTCAGATTTTTTTTTTCTTGTTTTCCTCCTTTAAAAATTAGGTGCGTCTTATCTGCCGGTGCGTCTTATAGGGCGAAAAATACGGTATGTCTGTGTTGTGCTTTGGGATGGCTAGCACTTACAAGGGAAATATTGTATTTGCCCAATATTTCATAGTAATCGACTAGTCCCTTATTAACAAGATTAGGGAGATAATTGACCCCTAGGAGTCACATGACCAGTATCTCTCTCTATGTATCACCAGCCTCAGACTGGTGTCTCCAGGCCTATTGTATGTAATTGCCCCCTACCAAGAATACAGCAGTGGAAAGGGAAAACAATGGGTGATTGTCTTAGATGGGCAGTCATCCTCCTCCTAAAGAATCTGTATGTCGACCAAGAAACCATAGTAAGAACTGAACATGGGACAACAGAATGGTTCAAAATTGGAAAAGGAGTGCAACAAGATTGTATATTGTCACCTTATTTATTTAACTTATATGCAGAGTACATCATGCGTAAGGCTGGACTGGATGCATCCAAAGCCAGAATCAATATTGCTAGAAGGAATATCAACAACATCAGATACGCAGATGATACTACTCTGATGGCTGAAAGTGAGGAGGAACTAAAAGACTTATTGATGAAGGTAAAAGAAGAGAGTTCAAAAGTTGGCCTGCTGCTCAACGTTAAAAAGACAAAGGTCATGGCAAACGGAAATCGAACTTCCTGGCAAATAGACGGGAAGAAGTGGAGGCAGTGACAAATTTTATTTTCCTTGGATACAAGATCTCTGCAGATGGGGACTGTAGTCATGAAATTAAGACGTTTGCTTCTGGGGAGGAAAGCTATGGCAAGCTTAGACAAGCAAGTAAAAAGTAAAGATATTAAACTAACAAAAAAGATCTGTCATTATTACATTGTTTGGTAAATGTAATATTACCTGTAATTATGCATATGGCGCATGACATTGTTGCATTGTGATTACGTATTATTGTTGTTTGGGTTATATGTTGCCTGTACATTGTGATCTTGTATCTTAGTTATATGATGTATGATCATGAGGCTGAAGCTCAAATATTTTGGCCATATCATGGCCGGCAGGATTCCCTAGAAAAGACTCTGATGCTGGGAAAGACTGAAAGCACAAGAAGAAGGGGACGACAGAGGCGGAGATGGATAGATGAGGTCACTGAAGCAATGAACATGAACTTGATGTAGCCCAGAGGGGCAGTGACTGAGAGATACACCTGCCGTGTTGTGGTCCATAGTCACGGAGAGCCAGACGCGACTAAACAACAACAACATATTTATTATAATGAATAAAATGATATTAAAACAGTATGTTTCAATATAACAATTAATTTGGTATAATAATTATGACAGATATTATATCAAGGTACTGTATATACTCAAGTATAAGCAGAGTTTTTCCGCCCTTTTTTTAAGGCAAAAAAGGGCCCCCCTCGGCTTATACTCAAATCACTCTAACCCTCCCCCCCCCGTGTCTCTCTAACCCCCCCCGTGTCTCTCTAACCCCCCCCCCGTGTCTCTCTAACCCCCCCCCATGTCTCTCTAACCCCCCCCGTGTCTCTCTAACCCCCCAGAGTTTGTGTCTCTAACCCCCCAGAGTGTGTGTCTCTAACCCCCCAGAGTGTGTGTCTCTAACCCCCCAGAGTGTGTGTCTCTAACCCCCCAGAGTGTGTGTCTCTAACCCCCCAGAGTGTGTGTCTCTAACCCCCCCCCCCCCCCTGTGTCTCTTTCCCTCCCCCTCCTCAACCTAAAGCCGGCACCCGGTATATGCTAACGACGCTGTGCGCATGTGACGTCACATGCGCGCCGGGTCAAGGAGCGGAGACCGGAGCACAAGCAGGTAAGTGAGGGGGGAGGTATTTAGGGGGGTTTAGGAGGAGGAGGGGGGTTGAGGAGGGAGGATGAGGATGGGGGAGTTGAGGAGGGAGGTTGAGGATGGGGGAGTTGAGGAGGGAGGATGAGGAGGGAGGGGGGTTGAGGATGAGGAGGGGGGTTGAGGATGGGGGTGTTGAGGATGAGGAGGGAGGTTGATGATGAGGAGGGAGGGAGGTTGAGGATGGGGGCTTGAGAGAGGATGAGGATGGGGGGGTTGAGGAGGGAGGATGAAGAGGGGGGTTGAGGATGAGGAGGGAGGTTGAGGAGGGTGATAAGGGAGGGGGGAAGAGACACAGGGAAGGGAGAGGGGAGAAGAGACACGGAGAGGGACACAGGGGGCAGCACATTTCCCACCCTCGGCTTATACTCGAGTCACTCATTTTACCCAGTAATTTGTGGTAAAATGGGTGCCTCAGCTTATACTCGGGTCGGCTTATTATTATTATCATTTATTTGTATCGCGCCAACATATTCCGTATCGCTGTACAGGGGAGGAGAACAAGGAAATATACAACATACAATATTGACAACAGCATGGATGGCCCTGTTTTGAGCTTCAAATCTTGTAAAAGTGCTTTTTCACAAAGCACCCCACAAGATTAGACACTCGCCACTTACAATCTAAAGGAAAGGCTTATACTCGAGTATATACGTTATATTTAAATGATAAAGAACTGGTTGTTAACACATTATCCACATAAACATATACAAAACATGCTCAATATGCCTAATACATAAGATATGGCAATTATGAAATTAAAGTTAGTTTGATCCTTTTGGTATGTGCCCAAATATCTATTCACTAAGATACAATGCAATTTTAAAGTTATACAAATTCTGCAATCTAATTATAATTTTAGCTAATCCCAAAAAATGTTTTTCTTATTACAATTATGTACTACATCATGATATATTGGGTTGCTATAACAGCGGATATTTGTGAGATTTATAAAGTGGATCTGTAAAGTAAAACCATAAAACCACAACACAGTAGCGTTATACAGGGGTAAGTTGAAGTCAAAACAATATTAACAAAATGAAGGGCCCTGTGTTTGAGCTTAAATTCAAATGTACACAGAGCTTTCACTAAAGCACACACACACCACTGACCCTCTCAACAAATTCAGTTAATGACCTACCTGCTACAAACCTACTGGTCACCATGGATATCTCATAAATGTGTTTCTCAATTGAGTGTATTCTTGCAGGTAAGGTTACAGAACAGGACAAGTAAGACTTGCAACTATACTTGCAAGCTGCTTCTGCGCCTATGGGAGGCAATTGGAAAGTGTCCGATGCTAAAATCTTAATCAACCTGCTGTCCCCCTTGTAAGTGGCCCTGAGCATAAGTTCATATTTCTTAAAAATTATGTTTACATAAATGCATAACAATAACATTCTGAATAAAATTAACATTTTAGCAGATTTAATTAACTTACTCCTATGCCTCTTTCCATCAACAACATAACTGGTCCAAATATTTTTGTGCATTCTGTTTAAAACCATGTAGACTAAGGAAGAGCAAAATATGCTGTGTTTCTTTCCATCTATTCAAGTAGCTAAACCCAATATTTCCATTCCATGTTTCTTCTATTATCTGCTCATTTCTTTTGCCTCAAATTTTTTTTCCTAACAACTCTGTCTCCATATTTACATTAGCAATGCAATTAGAAATCATTGTTCCTTCATGCTATTCTGTCACCTAGATTGTGCATCTCTGATCTAGGTATGCAAAAGGAGGAAACCGTGTTTGTGTATATAGGGTTAAGTATATTTTCCATTACTGCATGCTTCATGTTCCTATTAGTTTGTCAGTTCTATCTCTGCCACCTTCCCAGTTGTTAGAAACAAGTTGATTAATCCAATGACATTAACATGTTCCACCTGATTACTCTGCAGCACTGGTTAATTTGTGTTGTAAAAGCAATTTACCAGTAAGATAAATCAAACTGGGACTTGTACGCTGATGGTTTTCAGATAAAAAAAATAATCTTTACAAGCATTGCAAATTAAGGCTAGTAGACATGAAAACAAGTGCTCTAGACCAGTGGTGCCCAACCTTTTTGGCACCAGGGACCATTTCCATAAAGTTAAAAAAAGATTCATGGCCCTATGAAAGGGGGGAGGGGGGTCAGCGGCTTGGGGGGTGTCTGTCGTGCAGATGCATAAAAAAATGTCTGTACTGACAAATATATATATATAAATTTAAACTAAATAAAAAATATTTTTTGCTAACATGTTTCTTTTTGTGTCGTGCAGTGCACCCCCGCATCCCCCCACAGCAGCACTATTCAGCCCCACAACCCCTCAGCAGCACCATCCTGCCCCCCCCCCCCCCAGCAGCACAAGCACCATTCACCCCCAGCAGCACCATTCACCCCCAGCAGCACCATTCACCCCCAGCAGCACCATTCACCCCCAGGAGCACCATTCACCCCCAGCAGCACCATTCACCCCCAGCAGCACCATTCACCCCCCAGCAGCACCATCCACAACCCCAGCAGCCCCATTCAGCCTCCCCCAGCCCCAACCCCCCAGTAGCACCATTTATCCCCTCCTAGCAGCGCCATAATCCACCAGCAACACCGTTTAGCCCCTCAGTAGTTCAGTTCCGCCCCCAACACCCCAGTAGCACCATTCAGCCCCTCAGCAGCCCAATACAGCCCCCCAGCATCCCCAACTCTCCCAGCAGCCCCATTCAGCCCCACAACCTCCCAGCATCACCATTTACCCCCTCGCAGCAGCCCCATAACCCCCCAGCAACACTACTCACCACAGCAGCCCGCAACCCCCCGCAGTCTTATTAACCCCCCCCCCCCCCCGCAGTCCCATTCAGCCCCCAGCAGCCCCCTCCTCTTACTTGTTCACTGGGGTCCCTGGTCCGGCTATCTCATTAGTCAGAGGTTGGATATCCTTCCCCTGCCAGAGCTTCATACTGCAGGGGAGGGGAATTCCTAATGTGACCCTGCAGTATGAAGCCTGTGGGTTGGTCTGCAGCCCGGGGGTTGGGGACCCCTGCTCTAGACTGCACCCATGTTTCTACAACAAACATATCTTCAATTTCACCAGGAATATGTCTCCACTACCATCCGTAAGCATATAACACTTGTTATACAGCTATACAATCTCTAATTGGCTGGGTATAAAACTGTCCAGTTTCTAGTTGCCTGGACAGAATGAAACCAATTTATAACTAATCTCTCCATTTAACAGGAGTGGAGCCATGCTGGATAAAAGGTACCATTTTTTTTGTGAAACGGGCTTCATTAAATTTTCCCCACAAAAACTTCTGCTAGGCTGCTTTTATGTAGTGTGGGGTTTTGCCTGTAATTTAGCGTAGGTATTACTTTGCCCCGAAGGAAAGTTCATTGGGGAAATGTGTACATAGACAGGAAGTGTTGTACGTTAAGGCTTTGAGCCAATATCTGCTCGCAATGTGTCTAGCATATCCACATAAGCAGCTATGACCATGAGTTAAGTTAGCAAGGCAGATCCCATAAACACAGTAGTCTCCCAATGCAACACCATTCAAGTTAAATATTGCAACATGTAGTCTATATTGGCAAGTGTTCCCCACTTCCCCAGAATCCCTTAGATTGTAAGTTTGCAAGTTTTCAATTGTGTCCGTGTCTTGGAAACAAGCACTATGTACATTTGATTATATGCTCAAAAACAGGGCCCTCCATTCTTTATAAGGTGTTAAGTTTGTTTTTTGCCATGTACTAAACCCCTGTACAGCGCTACGGAATATGTTGGCGCGATATAAATAAAGATAATAATAATAATAATCGCCCCATCCAAATCCTGAAGTAATTCTCAGAGGTAATTTCAAAAACATCCAGGAGAGAAAAACTATTGAAATGAAGATGATCAAATTCGTTAACACTACAAATACATGGCATAACATGGACTTGGGTTTTCTAGAACATTATCAAAATGTTGTGTGATCTTACCACATCCTTTCTCATGTTTTATTGTTGCTTTTCAACATATTAATATGTGTGGGTATTTATTGCCCTGCCTTATTTGCAAGGCATTGGACACATAGCTAACACTGTTTTTCCTCTTATCTCTTGTCAATGATGTTATGTCAATGAGTTGTGATCCTCACAACTCACACACTTGATCGACCAAGTACTTTATTTATGATGCCTGTCTTTTGTCCCAAGTGAGATTGAAATTACTTAGAATCCCTGTATATTCCATAATAACAACAATATTAATAGTAATATGAATTAACTATATACTATAACTTTATGGTTTGATACTGATACTGCAGCATTGGTGACACGGCTTGCAGATTTAGACCAGGTAAAATTGTTTATTAGAAAACTAAAATATGATATTATTAAACTATACATTTCCATCTTATTGTCGTAATGTTTTTTTCTTCCTCGACCTCCCTTTTTTTTTTTTTTTTTTTTTTTTTTTTTTTACTACACAGAGCATTTTGGAGGTGTGTCTTACTATTTTTTTTTTTTTTTTAAATGATACTTGCTATGTGTAAGTAAAGGGATTCGCTTCTACTGTGTGATAGCCTGCAGTAATGATCTCATGAACAAAATATGTAGGTGCTATGTACTATTTTCATTAGTTCCATTTTAGGATACCCATTGTTGAAGAATCCCTTTACTTTTGTGACAGACATTCTGGTGTACTTACTAGATATGAAACAAAGGTAAGTGCTATGCATTTTTGACAGTTTTAGGGGTTAGTTAGGTTTCTTATTTTGTTTTTATGAAGCCACTTTCCCCTTGGGATCATTTTGAATTAAATACATTATTTTTATGCATGGTCTGGTTACTTTGATGATTATGCATCTTGTATATTGAATAATATTCAGTACAGTTTTAAAACGGAGTCCCTGTGTTTGTGTATTTCTTTTTCAATGGGTAAATGTTATGCATATAGACACTAGACCAGTGGTGGTGAATTCTGTCCTCCGAGTCCCAATAATTGCAGTATCTTTCTGCTTGTGTATTCAGGTTCTCTTTGATTGAGCCCTAAGCTCAACTGGAGTTAACCTATTTGCATGATCAGAAAGATACTGTATTTCTAGACAGCTGGGTGCACTCATAGGTCAGATTTTAACACCAATGCCCTTACCATCTTATGACATTTTAAAGGTGTATGGAATTACACAACCATTTGCAACACATTGAAGAGGTTTGGTAGGATTACAAGTGTACATTGCTGTTTAGACTTATCATTAACACTTCATTTAACACTTATCACATGGCTGGGTATACACAGTGTATGCTTTGTAATGATTGTCTTGAAGGGATTGTAAAGTTATGTAGGGTAGGTAGTCAGATTTAAACCACTTTGGCTGCAGTGGCCGTGTTAGAATTATTATTTGTTGCATGTCAGTGTTTGAAGTAAAGATTATTGGCTTGATCATTTCAAAAGATTTGTGTGCTTTATGTGTAGGCCTCCTTTCCCTTGTATTTGTTTTTAAAACTATATTTAAAAATATAGTAGGAACAATGCAATTGAGGTCTGTCAGTGTAAAAAAAAAGAACTATAATAAATATGAGGGAAATCTATACAAGCAGGCTGTACGTGGAGTTATTATTGTAGACACATTGAGCTTTTCCTCTGTTAGTCTCTGCTGCTATGAAACCAATATACACCAGATGGTCTATGTCAGGATGTTTCTATAATTATAACTATTTTTGAACAATAACATATTGAAAGCTCTTTTACCCAAATGCAACAAACACTGGTTATAAGCATTAAATAAAAGCAGATTGGTGGTTTATCACCATTGTAGGATAGTCTTCTATATAGTAGAACTGTCTAGATAAATGAGTTAGAGTAGCAAGTGGAGAGCTTCCAGTGGCTTAAACCACCTGTTGGAGAACCGAGCTTAGACCTAAGGCACAAGGTACCACCCAGTATAATCTGACATAGATCCAAACATCTAATTCAGGTCTCCAGATTGTTTAGAAAGTGAACTATTGTTGTATTGATTTTAGAGACAATAGTGTAACATGTCCGCTGAAGAAAATTGGGTAACCCTATATTTCCACAGATTGATAAATATATGGGCAAAAACAAAACCAGAGGTGCTCAATCTGAGAACAAACTAGCCTAAGTAGATTTGTTCTATGGGCATGATAATCCACTCAGAGAGCACTTTTAGCTTACTTGTGTACAGGTAAGAAATATCCTGTAGCATATCAGTCAGGTCTCCCTCAAAAGAGGGATCCTGACCTAAAATACTGGGCAATTTCTCCTGAAAAGGAGAAACCTCAAATCCCAAATGTATGTTTCATCCTCTATTGGGGCCTTGTTAATGAGCACTTAGGGAGACAAAACCCCAAGGATCATTTTGCATATAGACAAAAGCCAAGTGAAGAATGAACTAATTAACCAAAGTAGATTTGTTCTGTGGCCATGGTAAACCATTCAGATAATAGGGTGTTTCAGACATTGGGTCCATTGCTCAATTTGCTTATGAAGTACAGCTACACATCACAGATGTTCATGGTAGAATTGCCTGGTATTGAGTGCCTCTGACTTTTTTTTGTTGCAAATAAATATATATGCTCAAATGATGTGTCTATTAAATATGTAGAACCGGATGTCACGTAAGGATCCTTGCAGTCTGCACTTTTAATACATGTTTTATTCATTAATTTAATCTTATTTTTTTCTATATGTACTATATGTCTGTTCAAAGAGTGTTTGTACTTTACTTTACTGTATACGGCCTGGGGTAATTCCGTACATTTTTTTCCATCAAATTGTTATAACGTTTCTTACTACATCTTGCCATTATAATAAACCTCTTTTATGTCATCCCTTTCCCGGAATATATTTTTCCTTTGCACTTAAATGGGGAGTTAGGTACAGGTTGTGCGGATTGGGGCTCCTAGATTAAGTGGGAATTTTCTTAAGTGTAAGTGACAATTATATTTAATACCTTTTTAGTAGATTTTTGGATATACCATGCAGAATATCAGGTTACAATATATACTGAAATTATTTTTCTTGAAACCTATGAAAAACTGCAACCTATACACTAATAGATGAAACCCTTTCTTTTATAAAAGAATGCAATGTGTTTTCAGTTCAGAATGCTCTCTTGTAGCTCATTTAATTTTCTAGAAATGTTAAGATTTATTAGTGTTACAAATATCCTCCACTTTTCTTAATGTTTGTCAGTTGCTAAATGATGGTTATATTGACAGAAGATCATGCTGTTTATATGGAGTAGTTACTACCACTTAGATATGCCATCTATGTCAATTTAGCACCATCCGTTCACTGATTTATCCACAAATCAATTGGTTGCTATTTATTGCAGTTGAGAAGTGATGTTAAGCTTCAATTTCCAAACTAATTCCAAATGTTTTCAATCTCTTGGAGCATTTGCGCTGTCAGACTTGCCTTGTTTAATTTAGCTTGAATTTAGCAAATGTGAGTTCTCTGCTCTTTCATGATGTGCAATGTATTATTTATTAAATGTTTCCTTTCGATCGACATGGGAGTTTAGTCTAGTACGCAGACTATGGTCTAACATGACACTACATACTCCATGAACTGCTTATTTGTGCAGTGTGAACATTACATTCCATCATATTAACTGGCCTTAATGATCCTTATCACTGTTCATATACTTTGTATTCTCAACCACTGTACCTATTTAATGTAAACATTACTGTTTTTTTTCTGCATATATATCTTACTTTATACTGAAGTTTTTGCATTCCATTATGAAAAAATATATATTTTATATTACTTGGATACAAACTTAATTCATAATATCCTCTTATCTCTTCATCTATTCATTATGGAACAGATACAGTTTCCTTAAATATTTATCTTTGCCATAATTGAATATCTTCAGTATATATTTATCAAGTGTAATGTGATTTGTGAACAAGTTTTTTTGGAAAGGACTCTTTTTTAAAATGAAGGTGCAGTGTTACTTCCTGTATTAGTTTAAAACATTTGTTTATATTTTTGTGTGATTTATAATGGAAATCCTCTCTATTGAAAGAGCACATCAACAACAGGATTATACAACAGAATAATCAGAGTATCTTTCAAATACATTTTACAACTTCAGGATGGAATAAAGCACATTCACAAATGAAGAAAAAAGGCTTAGCTAAGTAAATCTAGGGCAAAGAGATAGAGCTGTATTTCCTGTTAGGCAGAGTAGGCAGGTGCTACCATGCTTTTTCCATTGCAAAAAGAGGTTAAAACATGGCTCATATGTGGTGCAGGAAGTAAGTAGTGCAAATCTATACACTTCCTCTCTTTTGATGTGTAGCTTGGACATCAAGTTCAGGCAAAAGAACCAGCTGATGGCAATGTTTCAATGGGTTTTGTTCTGTTTGCCCTTCTCTGGACCAATTAACAAATAATCCACACATTACAAAAGATGAGAGAAGGTATGCAGAGTTGGACTAAACATCTACTTTTTAACCTCAATTTCTATGTAAACTATGTATGGTGTTATGTTTATATCTTTTATACTAGCCTCAGGGGACTTACACCATAGACCATATTACAAGGTATTGATTGTCCTTAACCCTATCTCTGCCAGTGCAAACAGAACAGCTCTGGTAACTTGAAATGAGCAAGTGTACTGGCAGCTAAATGGTTAAATGTAAATGATGACATCTGTCATGCAATTAAAATATATTGTGTTTTATCATTTTAAGAGTTTGCCCTGTTATTAAGACTTACTATATATCTTATTTGGCACCATTATATATTTACTAGCATATTGACCGTCAAAAAATGCAGAGCATAAAAGTGTAAGCCAGGCAATGCTGTTTAGGTTCGCTGAGCACCTTCTGCAGTCATCGTGATCATTGCAAACCTTTCCTCCCGCCTACTGTACGGGCCGCTCATTGCAGGGTTCATTAACCTGCAAGTTTTGTGCTTTGGAATGTCAGGTGTCTCTTTCCAGCATCTCCCCCGTCCCTTCCCTGTGTGTTTCTCCACTATGTGTCTGCTGAATGTTTGTATGGCGCGCGCGCTGACGGGCGTTTGGTTTTATTTTCAAAGTCCTGTGTGCCTATCGTTGTACTGTCTTTGGCGTTGTGTATTTTCTGTCTGGCCTTTTTGGTGTTGTGTATTTTCTAAGTCTGGCGTGCCTGGCGTTGTTCGTGTAAGTGTTCATCCAGTTTCAGACGTTTTTGAGATAAATATAGAAATGTGATTTATAATTGAAGTGATGCGGTTAGAACTATTGCAGTGCAGTATGTTGCATATACAGTTGAATAACTATACTTGATAACGGTCAAATTGTTTTAGAAATGTAATCAACATTTATATGAAGTTATTCTTTACAGTATTTTAGGAGGCTCATTTGTAAACTAATCCTGCTGAAAGCATATGCATTTTTTACTGCCACTTCTCGTTGTAGAAAATAAAAGCTTTCTCTACATTCAGATTTGTTTTATATCCACGGAAGCAATCAACAGGTAGTAAATTGGTGGATTCCATTACAGTATAATTGCATAAAAAAACATAATTCATTATTGTTTTAATTTGTTTTACTTCTTATGAAGTGTAGTTCTTCAAATATTATTATAAATTATTATATTGTTTTATATTTAGGACTGCAGGGATTCTTCAAAGGGACATGAAATATTTAAAAGAGCATGTTTTAAGCATTACAAAGTTGGTTTTTGTATAAAACAAAAGTAGAACCTGCTTCTTTGGTTTGTTTAAAATATTCTCAATGAATAGCATAAATTTGGTATTTTCTAGCTATACATTGTACTAGTAATTTGATTGTAAAGTGAACAATTTTTCAAATAATCACTTTCTTTTCTGCTATATGGTTATGCAAATAATCTGTTCATAAATTTTAATTTGTTGCTTTGATGTGCTAATTAGGATTACAGTCTGCTTGTCTGTCACTGTGGTGGCAAAGCAATACCTCCCACGAAGTAGATCCCCTCTACCATCCCTTTCAACATTTTTAGCCACACATTAGAATAAAGATGCCCCAGAAACAATGTATATCATATCAGGAATTATTTACTGCAGATAAAAAAGCTAGTATAATAAACAGACCGTTTTAATTTCCTTTAAGAGGAACCAATTTCCCATTAGAGCCACAGTGTCACTTTAAATGATCAGTTAAGTTTCAGAAGTAGCGGAACATCTTTTTGCTCCAGTAAATCAGTGCAGTGAATACACTTGTAGAAGACTAATATGATGAAACCTGTTTCGTAGAGTAGTTTCATTCTCTTATTCTCTTAAGTTATACAATAAAAATACATATTTAAATATATAGACAAAATACAAGAGCTTGTAGCTTTTTTTTTTTTATTAATCTAAAGAACTGTAGATTAAAGGTCTTGTGAAGACCATATATGTGAGCCTACGCACTAAAGGAGATCATAGGAAATTAGACAAAAGTTGAGGAAACCTCTATAATGATCAGAGGGTGAGTGGGAGTCAAGATAGTTATGATGTGGAGACGATTGTGGGTGAAGTGGACAATTTTATTTTTTTAGGAGGTTGGTTTGTTGGACCCACATTTTGCCATCAGCTGTGACAATAACATCTGATTGCAATTATAGTAACTGTTTGCACTGTAAGAGAACAATAATAGTCCACTCTAAGAGCGCTCAAGGTGGGCCTGGGATTGATAGGATAAGACACAGGTGTTTAAGGAAATGTGTACAACAGAGCCTACAAAGTCTCTTACACAATTACTTTTCTTATGGTTAGTACTTAAAGTTTTTATTGTCACTTTTGCAGGTTACACGTGTGTAAAATAAGAATTGCATTGCTGTGTTTTTCCACAGTAATACTTTTTAACATACAAATAGTTAATAAACTCTGAATAATTATGATTTTGATACAAAATGTACTGTGATACCAGTCAAATGTACTAAAAAGTGGAGTGTTGTAAAACCTCTCCATTTCTGTGTTATGGCCAATGAACAGCATAAAAGAGAAAATGGTACCATACCTGGTAATATAATGTGCTGCAAAATATGATGACTGAGCCACACATAACAATATCTATAACATCAGAGAGTCATATTCGTGCACATCCTCCAATGTGGTTTACATAATACAATGTACTGTTACATTGGGGAAACCAGCCAGAAACTTAATCTAGGTATTAATCTACACAGACATTCTATAAAAAAACTAAATGAAAACCGTTATTGTACCCCAGTTGGTCACCACTTTTCTCAGAATGATCACTCTATCCAAAATCTGAAAATCAAAATAATTACAGGTCATTTCAAAAACATACAGGAAAGAAAAACATTTGAAATTAAAATGATACTAAAAATATAGGACTTAATGTGAACTTGGGATTTCTGTCTTACTACAAAAATTTCTTGGACCCTCCAACATACCTCCTGATCATGTTGTTTTCTCTTCTTTTCTTGCTGTTTATTAAGATGTGAAGACATTTATGGCATACATGCATACAGTTGTGCTCAAAAGTTTACTGTGGCAGAAAATTGTGACATTTTGGCATTTCTTCTGAAAATATGAATGATTATGCTAAAAAAATAATTATTATTGAAGGTTAGTGATCATATGAAGCCATTTATTATCACATAGTTGGCTCCTTTTTAAATCAAAATGATAACAGATGGCCCTGATCAAAAGTTTACATATGCTTGAATGGTTGGTCTTGCTACAGACACACAAGGTGACACACAGGTTAAAATGGCAATTAAAAGTTAATTTCCCACACCTGTTTTTAAGATTGCAATTAGTGTATGTGTATGAATAGTCAATGAGTTTGCTAGCTCTCACATGGATGCATTGAGCAGGCTACATACTGAGCCATGGGGAGCAGAAAAGGACCGTCAAAAGAACTGCGTAACAAGGTAATGGAACTTCATAAAGATGAAAAAGAATATAAAAAGATATCCAAAGCCTTGGAAATGCCAGTCAGTACTGTTCAATCACTTATTAAGAAGTGGAAAATTCGGGGATCTCTTGATACCAAACCAAGGTCAGGAAGACCAAGAACGATTTCAGCCACAACTGCCAGAAGAATTGTTTGGAATACAAAGAAAAACCCACAGGTGACTTCAAGAGAAATACAGGTTGGAAATGTTCTGAAAAATTATGGTGTGGTTGTTTCAAGGAGCATAATACTACAATACTACGAAAAAACATGAGCTGCATGGTCGAGTTGCCAGAAAGAAGCCTTTACTGCGCCAATGCCACAAAAAAGCCCAGTTACAATATGACAGACAACACCTTGACACACCTCACAGCTTCTGGCACACTGTAAAGACCAAAATAGAGTTTTATGGTCACAACCATACGTGCTGTGTTTGGAGAGGGGTCAACAGGGCCTATAGTGAAAAGAATACCATTCCAACTGTGTAGCATGGTGGTGGCTCACCTAAGTTTTTTTTTTTGGGGGGGGGGGGGTGAGCTCTAAAGGCACTGGGAATCTTGTGAAAATGGATGGCAGGATGAATGCAACATGTTATCAGAAAATAATGGCAGACAATTTGCATTGTTCTGCACGAAGGCTGCGCTTAGGACGCTCTTGGACTTTCCAGCAGGACAATGACCATAAGCACAAGGCCAAGTTGACACTCCAGTGGTAACAGCAGAAAAATGTGAAGGTTCTGGAGTGGCCATCATCACAGTCTCCTGATCTTAATCATTGAGCCACTCGGGGGAGATCTGAAATGTGCGGTTCATGCAAGACGAGCAAAGACTTTGCATGACCTGGAGACATTTTGCCAAGACGAATGGACAGCTATACCACCGGCAAGAATTAGGGCACTCATAGACAACTATTACTAAAGACTGCACGCTGTCATTGATACTAAAGGGGGCAATACACAGTATTAATAACTAAGGGTATGCAAAATTTTGATCAGGGCCATGTGGGTGATTTCTGTTGTTATGATTTAAGAAGGAGCCAAACAACTATGTGATAATAAATGGCTTCATATGATCACTAACCTGCAATAAAATATATATATATATATATATATATATATATATTATTGCAGGTTAGTGATCATATGAAGCCATTTATTATCATATAGTTGTTTGGCTCCTTCTTAAATCATATATATATATATATATATATATATATATATATATATTTCTTTTTTTTTGCATGATCAGTCAAATTTTCAAAATAAATGCCAAAATTTCACAATTTCTACCGGGGTATGCAAACCTTTGATCACAACTATAATATAAATATTTTATATATATATATATATGTATATGTATATATATATATATATATGTATATATATATATATATATATATATATATATATATATATATATATATATATATATATATATATATATATATATATAATCTCACAAAAGTGAGTACACCCCTCACATTTTTGTAAAATATTTTATTATATCTTTTCATGTGACAACACTGAAGAAATGACACTCTGCTACAATGTAAAGTAGTAAGTGTACAGCCTATAACCGGTTTTAACTCCACATACAGCCAATTATGTCTAAACCGTTGGCAACAAAAGTGAGTGCACCCCTAAGTGAAAATCTCCATATTGGGCCCAAAGTATCAATATTTTGTGTGGCCACCATCCTTTTCCAGCACTGCCTTAACCCCCCTCATTGGCATGGAGTTCACCAGAGCTCCATAGGTTGCCACTGCAGTCCTCTTCCACTCCACCATAATGACATCACAGAGCTGGTGGATGTTAGAGACCTTGCACTCCGCCACCTTCCTTTTGAGGATGCCGCACAGATGCTCAATAGGGTTTAGGTCTGGTGACATGCTTGGCCAGTCCATCACCTTTACCTTCCGCTTCTTTAGCAAGGCAGTGGTTGTCTTGGAGGTGTGTTTGGGGTCGTTATCATGATGGAATACTTCCCTGCTGCCCAATCTCTGAAGGGAGGGGATCATGCTCTGCTTCAGTATGTCACAGTACATGTTGGCACTCATGGTTCCCTCAATGAACCGGCAGCACTCATGCAGGCCCAAAACAAATTCTCATATTTCCATTCATTTCAATAGCGTTGCATATCAATAGCTGAAAACCATGGAGAGTAACATTTAATCATTTGTATGTGACAACAAATAATAATTTGGATAATGTCACTGAAAACAAAACAATTTATTCGTTCAGGTAATATGATTTCATAGTAGTTTAACTAAATCCTTTATTTTTTTAATCATTGCATTATATAACCTTTTAGTGATCTGTTTTTTATAGGGATGGAAATTAATCTGTGATGTGTCTCAGGTTTCAGTAGAGGGAGAAAAAGGGCTGGTTATTCACAGTTAGACGCATTGTTAATAGTTCATTCTATCACTTTGACATTTAAGCCAGGACTCAGTGTCTTTGTAAATATCTCTTCGTATTACCAGTGTGGGTCTCAGGACTCAGACCACTTCACAAACCATAATATATTTCAGGGAGTGATTGATCTATATACTATGTGTCTGAGCCATCAGGATAATCTTGGATGCTGCTTGTATAAACTGTAACACAATCTAATGGCTGGCATTCGGTTTCACCTCTTGTAGACCTATTGGCGATATCCAATCCTCTAGGATTTGGAAACAGGAGCTTATCAGATACCTTTTGGGAAAATAAGAAGGGAGCAAAGCCCCTCACTTTCCTCTGTTCCCCAGTTAAATAACTCAACACATCTGGTAACACTGTAGTTACATTGTCCTTTTTGCTTTCTGCAGGTCTCCAATTTCAGCAATATTTCCTAAGTATCTTATTACAAGTCTTTGGGCAGACTAGAATAAGGTAGGCTATATGGCAGAACAACATGGTTTAGAAAATGACTACAGTATTTGTAATTTAATCCGCACATAAAATTAACAGGTTTTCAGTAAATGGTAAATATAAGTGATCTCCAGTATGTACATATTTTATCATATGTTTCTTTGCATAGTATGGACTTGTTAAGCATAGAATGGGTTAAAACCAAAGGGGTCAGGGAAAATATCCACAAGCGAATAACTGAAACACAATAGGTCTTTAGGAAGTTTTATTATCAAATAAAGGCGGACTGTGATACTGAGAGGTATAGGGTTATTTAGGGCTACATCCTTCAGCTTGATGTCTTCAATTACAAGAATGATAAAGACTGAAACAAAATCCTTTAATTCAATCAGAACTAGGCAGAGTTATAGGAAGCAAAGATTCAGGATCGGATGTCCTCAGAAGTGCACGCATAGGAAATTAAACATTCTAGAAATAAAAACTTTGAAAGCAGCTAAAGGGGTAGCCTGAAGCTATACTTGTTTGAAATTGGTGTACTGAATTTGCAGTCAACCACAGATTTTACATTTTCTCTGGTATTTTATTTTTGTTGATCTCGGAGTTGAACATACAACCATTATTTAGAGGTATTTTAAGAAATAGGTTTAACTGTGGTAACTGATCCAGTAATGCTTTATATAAAGATTTTCATTTAATACTTAATGTACACACAAACTTTAGTTTTTTTAAATCTTTACTACTATACAAGCAAAGTTTGCATTTACAGTTTTTTTTTTTTTTTCTTTGTTCAAAAGTTTGAACAAAACTCCTAGTCGGTACTGTATCCCACATTGCTTGCTAAAGTTTGTTAGTGTTACTGATGGGAGTGTGTGTGTTTGTAATTATTAGTGGGTTGGTGGGTGGAGAAGGACCAGACAGAATTTTAAAGCTTTTGTCTGATAAGATTGAAAATGATAACATATTCCATCCCCATCACTGGCCCAAGAAGCAGAAAGTTGCATCAAAAATATGCAACGTCAGCTCTCCAGAAATGTGAACACCAATCTCACACACACAACTTTCACCAATTCAGATCAGATGTCTGCATCAGAATTAAAACAATCACCATTTGCTATTGTAAATCTATATAGCCAAATGATACTGATAGTACATCTTTTTTTAGTTTTGTAGTCTCTCTAGCCTGTTGTCCCGCAATCACGTACAATACTGTTATATACAGTTAGGTCCATTAATATTGGGACATCGAGACAATTCTAAACTTTTTGGCTCTATACACCACCACAATGGATTTGAAATGAAACTAACAAGATGCGCTTTAACTGCAGACTTTCCGCTTTAATTTGAGGGTATTTACATCCAAATCAGGTGATCGGTGTAGGAATTACAACAGTTTGTATATGTGCCTCAAAGGGACCAAAAGTAATGGGACAATTGGCTGCTCAGCTGTTCCATGGCCAGGTGTGTTATTCCCTCATTATCCCATTTACAAAGAACAGATACAAGCTCCAGTGTTCATTTCAAGTGTGCTATAAGCATTTGTTGCTGTTAACTCTCAATATGAGATCCAAAGAGCTGTCACTATCAGTGAAGCAAGCCATCATTAGGCTGAAAAAACAAAACAAACCCATCAGAGAGATAGCAAAAACATTAGGTGTGGCCAAATCAACTGTTTGGAACATACTTAAAAAGAAAGAACGCACCAGTGAGCTCAGCAACACCAAAAGACCCGGAAGACCACGGAAAACAACTGTGGTGGATGCCCAAAGAATTATTTCCCTGGTGAAGAAAACACCCTTCACAACAGTTGGCCAGATCAAGAACACTCTCCAGGAGGTAGGTGTATGTGTGTCAAAGTCAACAATCAAGAGAAGACTTCACCAGAGTAAATACAGAGGGTTCACCACAAGATGTAAACCATTGGTGAGCCTCAAAAACAGGAAGGCCAGATTAGAGTTTTCCAAACAACACCTAAAAAAGCCTTCACAGTTCTGGAACAACATCCTATGGACAGATGAGACTAAGATCAACTTGTACCAGAGTGATGGGAAGAGAAGAGTATGGAGACGGAAAGGAACTGCTCATGATCCAAAGCATAGCACCTCATCAGTGAAGCATGGTGGTGGTAGTGTCATGGCGTGGGCATGTATGGCTGCCAATGGAACTGGTTCTCTTGTATTTATTGATGATGTGACTGCTGACAAAAGCAGCAGAATGATTTCTGACGTGTTTCGGGCAATATTATCTGCTCATATTCAGCCAAATGCTTCAGAACTCATTGGACAGCGCTTCACAGTGCAGATGGACAATGACCCGAAGCATACTGCAAAAGCAACCGAAGAGTTTTTTAAGGGAGAAAAGTGGAATGTTATGCAATGGCCAAGTCAATCACCTGATCTGAATCCGATTGAGCATGCATTTCACTTGCTGAAGACAAAACTGAAGGGAAAATGCCCCAAGAACAAGCAGGAACTGAAGACAGTTGCAATAGAGGTCTGGCAGAGCATCACCAGGGATGAAACCCAGCGTCTGGTGATGTCTATGTGTTCCAGACTTCAGGCTGTAATTGACTGCAAAGGATTTGCAACCAAGTATTAAAAAGTGAAAGTTTGTTTTATGACTGTTAATCTGTCCCATTACTTTTGGTCCCTTAAAAAGTGGGAGGCACATATACAAACTGTTGTAATTCCTACACCGTTCACCTGATTTGGATGTAAAAACCCTCAAATTAAACCGGAAAGTCTGCAGTTAAAGCACATCTTGTTTGTTTCATTTCAAATCCATTGTGGTGGTGTATAGAGCCAAAAAGTTTAGAATTGTGTCGATGTCCCAATATTTATGGACCTGACTGTATCTCACTGTTTCAAAGCAATTATAGACACTGTGTTTTGGCAGATTCTGGCTGTCCTATATGGTTATTATAAATGAGATGAGATACACAACAAGGGATATAAATACCTGTTCATTTTAAAGAAGTTCAAACATATTTGTAAATAAATATTTAATCCATGCCAGATTTACATGTCTGGAGCCCCTAGTCATAAAATCCCAAGTCACGTCTGTAGGATCTACATGCTGGGCCTGTATCACCTAACAATTTTGATATAAATTATGGCTGTGTTTTTTGCCTGTAGTTGATATGAACTGATATTACAACAGGACTAAATTTTTGCAGCAGGGTTACGTAGAGAAGAAAGTACGTCTTTTGATGAAAAACACAATTCTGCTAGTTAGCGAGGAGCTTGGTTATTTTTACCCGAGGCAGTCAGAACTTCCTGGTAAAGCAGTTAAACTGATAGAAACCTGAAATGTATACTTTTTTCAGTGCTGGAACATGGTGCCCCCTGCAGGTAGGCACCCCTAGGCACCTGTCTACTATGCCTAATGATAAATCCAGTCATGTATATAATGGCAAAATAAATACTGTTATATATTTTTAAGTGCCGATTTAGTATACAACTGATCTAATTGCATATATTTGTCAGTACAGTAATTCTGCATCATCCCAAGTGGAATTACTGGTTCAATGTAAAATATGTTGAGAAACTATAGCTGGTCAAAGCCATGGGTGGACTTATTAGGCTTTCAAAATACATCCTCATTAATGTCCATAGCTGATAACATTTGTGTTCGTGGAGACATAATACTGTGACAGTGGTTATAATTCAGGGAATCTAATGTAGAGCACACTGTGGTCATTGTTACTGAATCGCATGCAATATGTAGTTTGTCTGTAATGAAACCTAGAACTTGTTTTGCTTTAAACGTCCAGTCAGCTATTTCATTTGTATTTGGTTCTCCAGGTTATGAGTTTCTTCCAAAGTTATTCACTGTTTTATGTGAAACTTTCTGCATATTAAAGGTACCACACTCTCATGGCTGCTTATCAAAATCCCCTGAAAAAAGAACAGCTAGTTTTAAGGCATTATCCCAGATCTATCAAAGAAAGGGATATCATAAATGTAGTGGTATTTTTGCTTTTATAATTACTGTTCATTTGTGCATAACTTCCAACCCAATTCGAAGACAGAAAAAAAATTAGGCCATCCTTGTCTAATTTTTCTCTGCTAAGATCTTAGCTTAATAAGTACATCAAATTAATGTAATGAAGTGCAATGAATCCACAGGATTTATTGTTTCTGGTATACTGTATATAGTGGCAATCGGTAAGTCTCTTTGGAGATGATAACTGTATTGATGGGAGGTGTTGACTTGCCTTGAAGACCTTTTTTTACTGCTGGGATTTGTTTCAGTGGTTGGGCTATGGGCATGGGACTGGTACTTCAGCATTAACCCCTATGTGAGTGTGACAATATTGTTGTATAAACAGTGCTGCAAAATTCTGTGTCCTGCTCGTATATGATTGGGTTATAGAATAGATAAAGCAAATCGGGTACTCCTGTGGGCCAAAACTCATAAACACTTACTGAATTAGCACAGAGAGATATACATTTCATTTGCTGAAATGTTTTGCTTTTTTATGAAGTTTTATTGTAATGACATCAGTAGCTTAAATATTTATTCATATTTAAAATCAACATATAATATATTTAGGAATTTTATTGTTAACTTGCCCAATGTCGGATAATGGGAATCATGCTTGAGCATATAATGTTAAGAAGCCAGATAGCAGGAGTTTTTTTTTTTCTGGCAAAGGATAATTAAGCCACTGGAACTAGTATAAATGGAAAAACAAATAATAATTTGCTTAATTTACTTCACTTGAATTAAATAATTGCTTGACATTTTTAAATTTCTTAGTGTAGTCTTCTCTTTTTATAAAATGAAAGTACAGTACAGTTGGTTTCCCCTCCTTTTTTAGACTCCTGGAGTATTATCTACAAATAATTACAGACTATTGCATGAAGCAGCATAAACGTTGTTGGTCGGTGCTATGCATGTTTCAGTAGCCCAGGCCTTAAATGTATATTTTTTTTGTGGGCCATTAGCTCACAGGAATCAGCAGTTTACAGTAGAAGACTAACATTATTAACAAAGACTTTCTTCAGCGTTCATAGCTTTAGGCTCTTTTCCCTTTAAATATGCACTGTCATTTTAAATTAGAAATCATGGGAATTCAGCATAACAGAACATGTCTAAATAGTTTAATAGGTGTTCCTTAAATGCTACTATCTTGTCAGTATGTAGATCTATAGGTTTTCAATACTAACATCACAAATGTATAAGGTAAAGATTACTAGTGGCAAAGACTTGTGTAAACTATTTGAGGATGTTATAGTATATACAGATTTAATACTTTTTGAAACCGAGGTTTTTGTGATTATTCTAATGTGGGAATGTTTGAAGTCTGCTTCAGCTAATCACCACTTCTGGAAATGGATCTGGTTTGACAGATCAGTGCTGTACGACTGAGAGGGGATGTACTATGGTACCATGGAGGGACTTGGCAGAAGGCAGCAAATGATCTTCAGATGGCTGACTTCTCCCCGCAGCAAAGAGAGCCCCTTGTCTTCATATTAAAACAGATGGAGTTGCCTGGAGGAATTTTTTATTATTGCGTTCAGCACTTATTTATATTGCCCTGTCTGCTCCCATGTGTACAGATACCACTGCTTCTTAATCTTTTATCTAGGTCTTCTGTTTCTCTGCAGTAGCATTGACATATACAGTGATCCAATGTTAACACTACATAATTTGGAGTCTGATTTCCACAATGCCTTAGTGTTTGCATGTGGGAATCCTGAACGTCTTTCCCTTGTCAGTATAAAACCAATGCTCAGCCAAAATGAACACATTGTAACTTTAGAAATCTGCTCATTCTTTACCATTGAAACTCAAAAAAAGACCAATTTGTCAAAACATTGATTGTGTGTAATATGCTTGAAATACATTGTCTATTTGGTTTGCATACAACATCACTTCTATTTGTTTCCATGTTGTCCTACTTTTGGAGCTGCATTTATTTGTACCTGTAGTTTTCTTGTAGTCATGTGGAGATGTTCACCACTATAATGAATATTTGACAATTATGTAAAAATGGGTTTGAGAGTGATATAACTTTACTACCAATGGTGAATGCTCCTTTTTCTCCCTCTTTCAGGTTGTGGAGCTTGTATCTAGTTCCATCGGTGACCTTGTACAAGGAATATACTATGAAAACTCCTACTTGCCAGAGGTAAGATTTTTGAAGTGTTGGTTGTGACCTGTTACTCAGTAATGATAACACCACATTCTAAGATATAATAAAGTATAATTATGTAGCAACAGCTATAATGTACAAAAAGCAGGTGTCCAGATGGTAATAGATTCCAGTATTATGTAGACATTGTAAAACCAGGAATCTATCTGTCATATAACATAACGTTTTAATGTCTGTAGTGATAGTGCCACCAATGTGATGCTCCAAGTATTTAAGATTTCACTACCACCTGTTAACAGAGACATACAAGGGTTCTTGGTGGCTGCAAAAAAAAGTTTCAGAACCAGATGCTTGATATCCCTGACCAGCATGCTGCTAATTCAGAGATGAATGAAAAGCGAAAAATATGTATAAATGGGAACCACTCAAAAACATAGTTTACAACCCTACGGCAAAAGAAAGAGGATAATACCCCATTGTTTATGATCACTTATGCAAAGTCTCAGAGGAGTATAACATGTTTTCTTTTGCTACCTTTTAAAAAGTTTTGTCAAATTCGACATAAAATAAAGCAGGAAAGGGGGGGTTAGCCTAAATCTTTCATTCTACTTAATAAAAGAGTAATAGTAAAAATACATGGAAAAAGTGCTTTTCAAGTTTACATGTTTTGTTGGGGATGTTGTTTTAAGCCTTGTTGGCTGTTCTGGAATATTTTGCTGCAAATATAACACTCTGAGACTCCAGTCTGTAACTTGAAATTAAGATGCAATAAAACATTTTTAAGTCTGACTTTTGTTTCACACTTCTAATCTTTTTAAATTTAACATTTTAAAGGGAGATGGTGCTTCCAATATTCTGTAGTATGCTTAAGGCTCCATCTGTTTTAATATGAAGACAAAAAGCTCTCTGTTTTAAACATTACAGTGCAACATAGGTTAAAACTGCAAAATGTAATCCCTCTGCAAAGGTAGCTTTTGGAAAATGTCAGGACTCCAGACAGTGTAAAAGTGTATTAGAGAGAGGTTGTGACACTGAGCAGAAACTGCCTTTGCAATGAATCCAAGTACGTATTCGCCTTTGCAACACTCCTTTTCCATCCAAAACTATTTTGTAACATAAAATGTGCTCTTGTAGGCAACTGTGGATTTTCATGTCTTTTTTTTGTTAAATAGGTATAAACGTTGTGACTCTACATCCTTGTGGTGCTCAGTTCTATCTTCCTTATACCAGTTTATCAAGTAAATTGAGCATATTCTTCAGACGCTCTGCTCATTGGTTAAGGAACCATGTCCTAAGGAATTTTTCAGTCTAATGAATTAAATCAATCTGCAATCAAATGTAACTACTCCTATTATGAGCATTCTGGATGCAATAAATTGCACTGATTATCTAGTTAAATATTTGACAGTTAATTCAGAGATTACAATTTGTGAATCATTTAACAGTCCTTTAGATTTTTCTTTTCCCTTGCTAAACTTGAGCAACCTAATTTTGTCAGGATACTGGATGGAGCAAAAATTGCTTCATTTACCCCAATCATAATCTTGCTTTGTGCATAATAGAGGGTGAAATCCAATAATGAGGTGGAGTTATTACTCTGCCTTGTGGTATGTAGTGAGATGTACAATGTATGTACATGCATGACTCCTTCATGAGCTGATCACAGCCAGTGCAAGAGGTAATAATTATGAAAATATACTTGATTGGTGGCATTATGGAAATGCTTAATGGAAAGGGAAATTACTTTTTCCTCAGCAGTATGTAATGATTTTGTCTTTTTTCAAGGCTTCACATCACAAAAATGGATTCCCATTTCATAGATATATGTGTTGTCTTCAGCTTTTTGTTGTTTATATCTCCAATATGTTTTAATGAAAAGGGCATTTTTTAAGATCATTCTTCATATTCCTTTAATTACATGAAGACGTTAAAATGAAGTAACCATTGAAGTTCGCATACAACATTGCCGTTAAGTTGACTAGTTTCAAATCTTTAACTGAATCATTTCACTGATTTCACAAGTCCTTTGATATTTCTGCACTTAAAGGAAGTTCAAAATAGAGCAATCATTTATTATTTATATACGGTAGACTCTCAGTTAACCGGCACCCATGGAGATTGGTAGATGCCGGATGTAGTTTCTGGTTGTTTGACAGTCACATATAAAAAAGGCCTAGATTAGCTACACATAGAAAGCTCTAAGTATGGCCCCCATTCAATTGAGGTTTCGGGCGATCCGGTAGCCCGTAAGTGAGGTCGCAAGTTAATTTGCTATTCAATTGGCGTCTTTTTGCAGGCTCCAAATGGCTTACGAGTTACGGTCTTGACAAAATGTCAATAGTTAAACCCGTAACTTACAGCCTCCCAAAGCCTTTGATCTTTCGGATTGCGAAAATCGGCAATCAATATTCAATTGCCAAAATCGATCAACAAGCTAAATGGAGGCCCAATGCTTACAGGTTTCAAATAGGACCCGCAAAGGGTTTACAGACTAGTTTGTAACACTGCAAATTACACAGTTACATAGTAATTAAGGTTGAAAAAGGACTTTCAGTCCATCAAGTTCAACCTTTTAAGATCTCTTCTTATCTGCAATATAAAGTCACAAATACACTTTAAAACATGGTGAAAGCAATGGAAGGTATTACAAATACATGCAAAACAACTCCCAAATATCAAATATTGCAAAATAGAGAATTTTTGTTTTCCACACAGGTTTTAATGGTCATGCATATGCCAGTAGGAAAAGCCATGCTGCAACATGCTGAAAGCTATTAAAGACACACTACCTCATTAAATTGTAACACAAATACATGCAAATGACATATTAACCCTTTTACACTCACGGAGGCTCCAATGTGGACCCTAAAAATACAAAGATCATCTTATATACATTTCACCCATCGCATCTACATTGGGACAACAAATAGTGGGCAAAGTACCAGGGGAACGTTTCACATATGGTTTTTCAGTCCCTCAGTTGTGTCCGACTCTCTGACCCTATGAACTGTAGCAGACCTACTAATGTCTCCATCTGTGCGTATTCACAAGGTTTACATGCCAAATATACTGGAGTGGGTTGCCAGTTCCTTCTCTAGTGGACTTTGATTTCTCTGACCTTTCTATCACCTGCTCATTTACACTGGCCCTACATGGTATAGCTCACAGCTTCATTCAGGTACACAAGCCCCTTCACCACCACCACCACTTGGCAATCCACAAGGGGGGATCAGGGGAACATACTCCACACTAATCTACTCTAACCCATCAGCAGTGGCCGCAAAAACACATGGAGGCTGTGCAGAGGCACGTGGATCAACAGCCAACTCTTCTCCATCAGGGATAATCTCTGCTACACCCATCCTGCAAAGTCCCACGCCATTGCTGGTGGCTATGTGCCAAGATGTATACCCATTCCCATTTGGTGACCTCCCATTATGTTTTGCTATTCATCAATTTACATTAGTGTGGTATATGTTACCCTGGTCCCCTTCTGGATTGCTTAGTGGTGGTGGTGAAGGGGCTTGTGTACCTGAGTGAAGCTGTGAACTATACCATGTATGGCCACTGTAGGTGGGCATGTCAAAGCAGAGAGGTCAGACAAATCACAGTCCACTAGAGAAGTAACTGGAAACCCACTCCAGTATCACCTGTCATATTGTTAGCAGGCCCTTTGGGGAATGTTGATACTCCACATTGGCACTTATTGGACATTTGCATGTGTATTAACCCTTTATGTTTATTATATCGATATATTATTATATGATATCTAATGCTATTATGACTATTATTATTTTTGTATTGATCTATTCCATAGTAACTAGGGATAATTGTATGTGGATGTTCCATAACCCCAACCATTAAAAACACACGGACACAGTTCGAACAGTATAACAAAGCATTTCATACACAGAGCACAATCAGAAATGGTCAAGACTGTGCATTAATATCATGGGTGTGGTGTTGGCGGATCCCGAGAGAGCAAGAGGCTTGTGGTAAAAAGGGGATTCATACGGGTGTAATGTGATAGTCTAGAACAGGGCTGTCCAAGTCCGTTCCTGGTGATCCCCACACAGGCCTGTTTTTGCGGATATCCTTTCTGTGTGTTACGGCCCCAGGACAGATATACCTTTTTTTATGTATCAACCATCAGATCAAACTGTAATAACTGACTCACAGCATGACAGTTACAGATGACATCAAAACATTCTAAATGCAGTTAACTCCTTATGAACTGGCTACAACTAAAATGTAATATATCGTTTAAACACATAACATCACACATTGTCTTTCTAATAAAACTAGGTGGCTGTTTTTTGCCACATTGTGCACAGGTGAGTCAATAAGGATGACTGAAGAAACAATTCACTCACCTGTATGCAGCAGAGCTATAATCAAATCCTGGCATGTGTGGGGCTCTCCAGGACTGAACGTGCCCACCCCTGGTCTAGAATAAGCATGATGCATAGCACCTACCAGGGTCACATGTGGTCACTACACCACTGCAACTGGAATCTGATGAAAAAAAGGATCATCACAAATCGCTACATTTGAAGAAACCATTAATGTGCATAGCACTTACAACTTGTCTAGATCTGCTCAATGAAACAGATGATTCAACCTCTGGACTGTGTGATCCAATCCAGTTTCACACATACAGTGTGGTGAAAAAAACAAAAATATGAAAAAAGTGGTCAACTAAAAAAAATGGCGGAGGAGGATAAAAAAGAGAATCAACATGCATGTACAGTACAGTGCTAAATACTGTAACTGTAGCAATATACCAACTCACCTGATTCCCATCTGCAAGCATTACTAATTATTAGCTAGGTCTCTGGATAAGGAGCAATATGGAAAAATACCCATTAATACGGAGAGGACACAAAGGTCAGCAACCAGATTCACTGTTACTTACATCAGACCCTATGATCTGTTTTCAGACTAATATTGAGGTCAGGATCACAAGCTTCACTAGTGCATATATTAATGCTGGCTGTCATTAACGTGCCATTGTGAGACTTTGCATGTCCACTGCCATAGCGTTATTAGTCTACATTTCAGCTGACAACAATTATGTTTTACATATGATAGCTTTAAGATTGTGGGAGCTACATGTTAAGGGGGGGGGGGGGCGCTGTCATTGAAGGAATGTCTACCCGAGAGGCACTGGGAAAACCTTACACCTCATACATTTCCTTCACAATGCTTGCAGGTGCAGGAGATGCCTTCATGGACCTGAATTGTACCTAAAAAAAAAAAAAGAAAAGGTACAAAATATGGCCTTAAAAATAATAGGGACTGCAGCATCTCTTCTCAACAGCATTCCTCAGTGACCATCAATTGGTGACATGTTCATCAGAACGCTACCTGTCTACAGAGAAGAGTATCATGGCCAATGTGATGGGAGGTAGCCATCTGCATACAAAATATAACCATCACATAGGCAAAGATCCAAGACTCTGTAGCCAGGCTTGATTAAATTAACATTGTGACCAATAGATTGTCACTGAGGAGTGCTATTGAGGCACCTGGTGGGCACCTGTTTCAGAAGGTCACTGGTGACCCTCTCCCACTCACTATAGGTCACAGTCTGGTTCTTGTCCTCCTTAGCCATCATCCTCCTCACCTTGGCCCTGATGTCATCCATCTGGTGCTTGACAGACCTCATATCCCTTGGCGCTGTGCCTAGTGCTGTAACCTCAGCCGCTACCTCCTTCCATGCCTGAGCCCTAGGCCCTAGCCTAACTTCCTTCCCCCTGCAAGAATCATGGAGCGGCCCCACACTCAACCTGTCACATCACACTTACACTCAGCATATCACAATCAGCCCTTCACATCGCATACCCATTCTGCCTGACACATACTCAGCCTTACACTCTCCTGGGTTGAGGTGTGCTCAGTGAGGAGGGGTAGCCTGTCAGCAGATCAGCCCCAGCTCTCACTCTCCCCCTCGCTCCTCCATGTGCTCGGTAGTAGGAGGTGCAGCCTCATCCCTGCACTGTGATCTGACCCCCCCCCCCCCCCCCAGCAGTCTGTTAACCCTCACATGCCTGCTTCCCAGCTTCTCACAAGCACATAGTTAGAAAATAAATCCAAAGCAATAAAATATATTGATTTTTTTTTTTTTTTTTATGAGGTGCCCCTCTAAGTAATGCGCCCTTTGGCAGACGCCTAACTCGCCTAATTATAGATCCGGCCATGCTTGTGACAGTATTTGTGTTTATAGGGATTGCACCTTTTAAGACAATGAAACTTAGTAGACTTAGTAGTCTGTGCAGTTTAATGCTACATCCACAGGGTGAAAGCTGTACTTCATGTATGAGTTCCCATTGCATCTAAAATTCCAAAACTACTATTGTAAAAGCCAATTTTCCTTACTTTTTCTTGAAATAATAGCCTGTCTGTGCATGGTGAATTTTGATATGATGCTTGCTTGCTGCTTAAGATATTGTTTCTTTTCAAATTAGTCTCATATTTTCCAAACCCTTCTCTCCCTGTAACCCTGCACCCTTTGGCATGTGCTCAAGTTGGTAAGATTAGATTCTGCTGCAGGAATTTGATTTAGTTTCTGGTTTTGATTTCTAGAAAGAGGATACTTCATAAGAATAAGATGAGCTTAAATTTCATTCTTTTCTAAGCATATCATGTGTAACATTTTGTACAGTGGGCAACAGTTCAGCCTGGTGTTTTTCACAGTGCAGCTAGAACAGACGCATGAGATCTGTTTCTTATTAAATCACTGCACTTTGAAAATAAGATGTAGGTACGCACTGAAAACAACAGATTTCTTCCTCGACTGAGATAGATGTTGTTTTATTTGTGTATTTAAATATGTCATCAGTGTCTTCTGAGTGATCAAGAGTTAGCTCTTGGATCCTTAATAAAGCCATACCAATATCAATGCACAAGAACTTTTTCTGATGCTTAGGGTTTTGTTGTCCCCATCATCAACAGGTTGCTTTCTTTTTCCAAATGTACAAAATGAACTCTTCTTTTCTATGTCTTAAAAATAGTGGGTGATAATGATCACAGCAGTTGTAATTTTTTAAGGTAGAATGTAGTACTATGTTGGCCTTAGAACAAGAGAACACAATTTCAATGGTGACACTTTCTCTATGAAATGTCTCATTAACTTCGTTGAACCATTTGCTTTTTATAGAGACTATCTGTACCACTTTTCACGTCGACCTTATGAAATACAGTATATATTCGAGTATAAGCCCTTCTCGGCTTATACTCAAGTGAGGGTCAAACTTACCTGTTCTCCAGTGCAGTGCTGGTGTTCCTCCTCTTTCCCCCTTCCTCTTTCCCCCTTCCTCTTTCCCCCTTCCTCTTTCCCCCTTCCTCTTTCCCCCTTCCTCTTTCCCCCTTCCTCTTTCCCCCTTCCTCTTTCCCCCTTCCTATTTCCCCCCTCTCACCTGTTCTTATTAGCTTCGGAACAGCTCCTGCTGCTGATCGGACCCCCGCAGCGCATCTTATGCCTATCTCTGGAACCGGCATATGCAAATGAGATGACGTCACAAGCGCATCATGTCATTAGCATCTGCCGGTTCCAGAGAAAGGCATAAGACGCTGCTTATCGGAGCCCTGCAGCGTAAAAGCTGATTGGAGGCTACAGAGAAGAGGTGAGAGGGGGGAAGAGGAGGTTGATTGGGGGGAAGAGGAGGTTGTTTGGGGGGAAGAAGAGGAGGATGAGGGGGGGAGAGGAGGATGGGGGGGTGAGAGGGGAAGAGGAGGTTGAAGGGGAATGAGGGGGGGGAGGAGAAAGATGAGGGGGGCTTAGGGCTCATAATATATGTTTTTGTTGACCCTATTTTCCACTTACACTACTAGTTTACTGTTTTTACTGATGCCTCAATTAATGTAATTTTATTGGTATCTATTTTTATTTTTTGAAATGTATCAGTAGCTGCTGCATTTCCCACCCTAGGCTTATACTCGAGTCAATACGTTTTCCCAGTTTTTTTGTGGTAAAATTAGGTGCCTCGGCTTATATTCAGGTCGGCTTATACTCGAGTATATACAGTACTTCCTTTTTTTGCTGATGTGATATTATAACCCTTATCTACAATATGTTCAATATTAATATAGTCAGCTTGACTATTTGTACTGCAGAGAGCTGAGAGCTTGCTTTGAAGAAGTGGTTATGGCCTTGAAAGCTTGCAACCTTAGCACTTGAAAGGTATCGTCTCCACTGAAATTGTTTTGTCTTTTTTTTCAATGCATTTTTTAGATGGACATAATTAGCTACTAGGGGTTCACACACTCACTCTCGGACTCTCGGACTCTCGGACTCTCGGACTCTCGCACTCTCGCACTCTCGCACTCTCGCACTCTCGGACTCTCGCACTCTCGGACTCTCGCACTCGCGGACTCTCGCACTCGCGGACTCTCGCACTCTCGCACTCTCGGACTCTCGCACTCTCGGACTCTCGGACTCTCGCACTCTCGCACTCTCGGACTCTCGGACTCTCGCACTCGCGGACTCTCGCACTCTCGCACTCTCGGACTCTCGCACTCTCGCACTCTCGGACTCTCGCACTCTCGCACTCTCGCACTCTCGGACTCTCGCACTCTCGGACTCTCGCACTCTCGGACTCTCGCACTCTCGGACTCTCGCACTCTCGGACTCTCGCACTCACTCACTCTCGCACTCTCGGACTCACTCACTCTCGCACTCACTCACTCTCGCACTCACTCACTCTCGCACTCACTCACTCTCGCACTCACTCACTCTCGCACTCACTCACTCTCGCACTCACTCACTCTCGCACTCACTCACTCTCGCACTCACTCACTCTCGCACTCACTCACTCTCGCACTCACTCACTCTCGCACTCACTCACTCTCGCACTCACTCACTCTCGCACTCACTCACTCTCGCACTCACTCACTCTCGCTCTCTCTCACTCTCTCACTTACTCACTCACTCACTCTCTCACTCACTCTCTCTCTCATTCACTCTCTCTCTCATTCACTCTCTCTCTCACTCACTCTCTCACTCACTCTCTCACTCACTCCCAAGAATACAGATTCAAAATTGCAGCAATTCATTCCTCTCAAAGCCACATTTTATATTCTGTTGGTGAGAATGAAGATTTTAAGGAAAAATTATGAAAACCATAAAATGTAATCTTTACTTTGTCAAACACGCCACCATTAAAATTAAGGGATTGTTATAGTAGTTGTATTTTGAAATGAGACTGGGGAAATAAACTGATGATCAGATCATCATAGATTAGAGAAAAATTAAATAATATAGTATTTATACAAAAAAGCTCTGGACACTAAAAGGTGGAATAAGTTGAGCTATACTATGATTGAATGCAAATAGAAGTGATGTCATCCAGCTTCAGGGTATGCTTAGCAACCAGTAAACACTGTACTAATATTATTTTGCAATTATGAATAATAAATATAATCACTTGCCTCTCCCTTATAACCAGTGCGAGACAAGGAAGGATTCTAGGGTCTAATTTCATAGAGAAATTAAATACTGTATACATATAAATACATATAAAAAAAAGGTCCTGTCACTTTAAAAGGTTTAGCACAAGGAAGTATGGTATGATTGGATGCAAATAGAAGTGATATCATCAAGGTTTAGGGTATAAAAACCCAAACACAGCTATCCCGGCAGAGTACCTCACTGATGACGTCAGATGGCGGACTGAAAGAGAGACGATTCCAGAGACTACAATATACACTGTATACCAACGTGTATGTATCTCTGTGAGATGTTTTTGTTAACCTGTACAGAAGGCCCACAACTAGGGTGATATATTGACACACCTTGACTATCATCTTAATATGAGAATCAATTATCATTAAGGTATAATATGGATCCATGATATAGATACTGTTATTCCTGTTAGAATAACATAATAGTTGTCAAACTGCGAGTTGTTGTGACGTTTGCAAGCCTCGCAGAAGCCTTCCGTGCTTGGAGCACTTTTACGCTCATCGTCTCGCAAAGCGAGGAAAGCAGTTGAGGCAGTGAATATGTGGCTCTTAGCCTGCAAGCAGTTAAGAAATGCAGTACTTACTTAGGCTGCAAGCTGTTGAGGAACGCAGGACTTAGAAAAAAAAAAATTCCGTCCTCGGAATCTCGGGGGCAAAAAAAAAAGACTCGCACACAGCACGGGGGGAACTCCAGGACGCCTGGGAGTGAGGTTGCTCGTGAATGTAAGCCGAAGTTGCTGAGTTTCGTCACTCGAGAAAAAAAATGGCGTCAAAAACTGAAAACGAGGCTAAATGAGACAGAGGCATGCAAATCACCGCCAGGCACGTACGAGTTAGCCAGGAACAAAATATACCATTACATCGGACAGAAAATGCTTGCGAGCCAAGTAACACATAGAAAAAAAACGCCATTTTACAATACTAACTTGCAAATAATATTACGATTCTAAAATGGCGTTTTACCTGCCTAAACAAATGGTTTGGCCTCGCGAACGCAGCCTATTTACACTGCACATTTGGCACATTGCTGACACTTTCTCCTCCGGTGATCAACAGTCCAACTGTACATTTTCTGATGCAGGAAAATCATAATAGATTGTTAGCCCTTCGGGATACACATATAAATAGGTAAAGTATATTAATTTATTAACTCATATTAATTTATTAATTTACTGTACTAAAAAAAATATATATATTTTACACTATCTGTCTTCGCGATGAGCGCCGAAGGTTATTGTTACAAAGCAGGAAACTTGAAGTACACGAGGCTAGAGGCTCGCAATGAGCGCTGAAGGTCCTCAGAGGAGCAAAAGCCTTACATTGTGTGGCAAACAGCATTGCCATGGCTTAAAAATGTATTGCCATTATTTTTGACGGGCAAGTCGCTTGTTAGATATAACTTTGAAAACATTTACCCTGTCTGATAACATTGTGATAGGTATTAGCTTGTAACTATTAACTATTAAGCCATGTTTGTATAATTTGTGTAAAGCCATAGCCTGTGATTGAGCAGTGTAGTTCAATATTTGTTAACTAGGGTCCAAGTAGTGGGCCCCAGTCCAAACTCCACTACCCCAGAGCATAGGGATTTTGTGAGAAGGGACAATTTGTTATAGATCTATTGGTAATTATTACTTTGAAAATACTACTCAGTTGAGTCATGGATCTATCAGATTATATTGAAACATTCACTTATGTTAAGTAATAGGAAGGACCGGCTTCAGTATGATTTTAAATTATATTTTAAAGTATGTAAATAAAAGTTAAGTCTTATACTTTATGTCTGGATACAAATTACTAAATGTGAGTACTTTCTATTATTTTTTTGCCTACAGTTTTAAAGGTACCATATTATTTTCTTCTTCTATAATTAAATTTGTAAATATTACTGGTGGTGGTCTCCCTACTAATTTTTTGCTGATTTATGGGATAAATTATTATTATCGATCAATAGAAACAATTTTGGCCAAGTTACTAGGGATTCACTTAATGACTTTAATGACTTGTTGAAATAAATTTGTAAATTAAAAACCCATACATGCCACCAATGATTCACTATATCATAAGCCATTGAGAAAGCTACAAACACAAACGGCTCTTAGGTTTTTGTCTCTGGAGGATTGACCTTGTCATATTGTTGTACCTGAGGATTGCCTGTGAGGCATAGGGATTTGGTTCTTGAAACTCTGTCCCATTGTTATGGCCTACGGGATGATCATAGCTCTATCATAATTTGAATCTTGTCCTGAGAATGGAAAATTGTTTATAGGGTTAGTGTTTTTAAATGTATATTATGGAATGTTGTGTGCCAGTGTTAGTCTATCCACTATACTAGTTTGTAGATGTGAGAGAGGGAGGGGGGAGAGAGAGGGAGGGGGGATTTTGAACTACAATTTTTAACATATATGATAACGTCATTTATGACGGGCAAGTTACGAGTTTAATCATAATAAATACAGAACTGAATTTAACTAAAGACTTTAAGTAGTCTTAATCTTCTATACTTATGGTTTCTGTTTCTTCCTATTATTGTAGAGACTTCTTGACAACTCAACCTGGCTTTTCAAAGCGTTTTAAACATAGTTATGGGAAGGTGTACATATTTGCTTATTATAATAACTTTTTTAGACGTAGAACACTATATACCAATATGCCACCGATTTCCATGAATCGATGGTTTTCGGTAAGTCAGTTTCTTGCTTTCATATTATAGTGATTAACAAAGTTTTAAACTGATAAAGTCAAATTTGCAGTCATATGCTGCTGTAGCTTAAGATAATCCATATACATGGCTAATACCATTTTTATCATTTGAAAGCATCTTTATTACAAAAATATATTTTAATTCACTGCAATGCATATTAGGCATATTAACTCCAATCAGTCATTAGCATTACTTAACCACACCTATATTGTAAACTTTCCTCTCTCTCCTAACACTCTTTTAACTGCAGGTATTGCATTTGCCTATAGTGGCTGAGGATGCAAATACCAATTTAAATGTATTCCCTTATGAACTCCTGTGCCAGGGAGGCATAAGAACACATTTTTGGGAGTTACATTAGATCAGAAGTGGGCCATTAGAACATGGTTCCATGCTACTTCTATCAATGTTACTGTCCCACAGATAAAAAGGAATAAAAACGTATGTATGTGATATGAGGTTTTGGGTGTCACTGTAACAAGGATAATAATAATAATATGACATTTTTATTTCAGAAAAGTACCTTTACTGATGACACTGGAATCGCCAACTGGTTGGAGCAGATCTTCCTTTCTCATGGAGCATTACTGGCTAAGAGCTGTAAGGGTGCAATGGAACTAGCAAAGCATGATTCCGAGATCCAGTCAAAGGCTTTCCAATACGGAAAACACATGTCTCTCAGTTACAAGGTATGTTCTGTTCTGCCCAATTCACAGTAACCCTTTGTTCAGTAAGAAATATGTATTATGTGAAGAACATATACTCTCTTTATAAGTTGCTATCCTGTTTTAAATACACTATTAAACAATGGCAATGCTTCTTTGTCTTTTACCAAATTAAGTTTCCCATTAACCCTTTGTACTAAGAACTTTGGGTACATGTGATCTTATGTAGATAAGTTTAAAATTATGCCTGATTAAACAAGTTCTTGGTAAAGGCATTGCTTTTCTGTGATCCCCATGTGTACCACCGTTTTCAACCTACAAATCTCCCAATGATAGCTTATTATAATTTTATTTTATGCCATTTTAAATTGCCTATAGGTTTTGATTTACTCTTATTTGCAGTCAGTGTTTCATTTTCTGTGTATCATACATCTGGTTACACGTTCCCTCTACCTTTGTGCAAGTTTTTTTTTAAAGGCGGTGCAAAGAATTCTATTATTTGTTCCATCCAAAAGATAGTATTTCATAATTTGTGTAATAATTTAATATTTTTCATGCTGAAAGCAAATTTTGAAATGTTTAAAACATGGTCTTTTAAAAACAAAAGTGTTCCATGTCCCTTTAAGCCCCGTTAGTTTTGGTTTCCTTCTTCTGCATTAAAATTATTTATTCTCATGTGTTTCTGGCAAAACAAAGTACAATGTGTTTCTATAACTTAAGAGAGATCCGTATTTATCCTAACTTTAAACTATATTTTAAAACAACCTAACTAGTCTCTCTACCCCATATTGACTCTTCATTTTACAGACCACTCTAGATGACTCAACAGCATTTATTTTTAAATGCTGCTGAGAGACAATCTGTAAGTGGCTAGTACATCTAGTAACAAGAGATACGTTGTATGCATGAGCTACGGGAGAAGACCATTACAGGGACTGCTTGGAAGGTTTGAATTAGTAAAAACAGCTTTTAAGTACTTGCTAATACAATTGTGTTTAGATATGCAAACACTTAGGTAATTTATGTTGATATTAAAAACATGGAACCTTCCATATCACTTTTTATTTTTATTTTTTACGCTGTATAAACATCAACCACTAGAGGGAGTAGCAAGTTTCCAATAGAATTCCATAACTCACAGTTTTTATGCAAAACAAGTTTTAAAATGCTTAAAGCCTACTATTTTAAACTAGCGACTTGCTCGTCAAAAATGACGAGACAATACATTTTGAAGCCATGGCAATGATGTTTGCCACACAATATAAAGCTTTTTCTACTCTGAGGACCTTCGGCGCTCACTACGTAGCTCCCAATGAATGCCTTCGGTGCTCATTGCGAGCCTCTCGTGTACTTTTGCTCCTCTGAGCACCTTCGTCACTCATCACAAAGACAGATATATATTTATCTATATTTTTTAACTAATAATGAATTAATTAGTTACTTAATAAATTAATATACTTTACCTATTTATAATTCATATATCCAGCATTCAATATCCTGAATGGCTAACAATCTGTTTATATTTTCTGTCAGCATACAATGTACAGTTTGAGTGTTGGTGACCTGATGACAAAGTGTAATGAATGTCCCAACTGTGCATTAGAAATAGGCTGCGTGCGCGAGGGAATTCTGTTGGTGTAGTTGTGTAAAGCACCATTGTAGAGTTGTAATATTATTAATGTGTTACACTATTACAGATGACGGAAAATGTATCTTGTACCTCGTACGTTCCTGTGTGAAAGTGCTACGCGGTTGGCAGTGTTTTGCGTGGTCCGGGGTTGTGTAGCTTCATTTTCATTTTTTTTGGTGCCCATTTTTTCTCTCTATTTTCAAGTGGCGAAACTCAGCCAAATCGACTTAAATTTGCATTCCACCTCACTCCCAGACGTCCTCACGTTTTATTTTGTTTGGCGACCATTTTTTTTTCTTGCTTAAATTCACGTTCCACCTCACTCTCGGAGGTCCTTTCTACGGTTCGGCCGTTAACCTCGTATTTTTCCTATCTCGTATTTTAAGTCCAGCGTCTTGTAATATTTTTTTTTCTAAGTCCCGCATTGTTCAACTGCTTGCAGGCTGGTGATCCCGCGTTTACGAAGGGTTTGGTGGCTTAGTCCCGTGTATTTAATTGCCTTCACTGCTCGCCTCGCTTTGCACAGTGAGCAGGCAATGAGCGCCTTTGCCGCTCATCACCTTTGTGCTGCGAGTTGTAGTGCCATAAAGGCGAGGCTTGCTGGTTATGAGCGCCTTTGGCGCTCATCGCCTAAGTGCTCAGAGTTAATGGCTCACCTCGCTTCGCAAGGCTTGTCGCCTAAGTCGTATGCACCACGCAAAGCATGACGACGTCTAGTAGTTTGACAATGATTATATGTGATACATCAAATTTGACTGAAAGAATTTACCTTTAAGGATAGCCTATAAAAAGACTGTTCTATAAAATATAACGTTTATTTTTTTTTAATAATAAAAAAAAAATAGTTTTAAAATACGCTGATTAATAACGGTAAACACAAATCTCTGATGACTATTGATAACTGCCTAGTTCACATAATATTCTACCACATATTGTGTTATATTTTGATTAGTGTCTGTATTTTATATCAAGTCAGTTAACTTCCATTTAAATGAATTGGTAATATATTATCACTCCTTTCTGCTTTCAAAAACCACAGTGTATCTTTATTTGTATCTTTTAACCTTATGGTGCAACAGTTTCATATGATTGTCAACCGATGATGGATTACATATATATATATATATATATATATATATATATATATATATATATATATATATATATATATATAAAGGGCTTTATTCTCTTAGATTTTTGTTTCTGTTATCTAAAGTTCTACATACAATTGCCTTTGTTTTATTTCTAAGTTCTTTATTTTTGTTGAATGATTTGGTACTGTTTACATCGTGCCCCTTACATTAAGGGCACTACCTTTTTACCATGTTATTAGTAATTCTTTATTTCTGAGATATGCAAAGATGTACCTTTAATTGTCACAACACATCAGACCTACCCTTGATGATTCTGACAGATTGTGTCAGATGACACTCGTCGGGTGCGTCCTGATGACACGGTCGCCGATCACTTTGTGTCCCAGTGTTTCCTCTAGCAGCGTGTACAAATGCTGAAGTGTATCTTTTTATAGGCTATCCTTAAACGTATTTCTATTTTGACTGAATTCTTTCAGTCAAATTTGACTCATTAAAGATACCTTGGATTAAAGTCCAAAACAATTGGCTAAAACTTGACAGACTTGTTCTGTTTTAAATACAAAATAGCAAAATTGTAACTAATTTAAATTAAACTTTTATGTCTAATATGAGAGTTGTGATGGCTTAGAAGTCCCTGAACTAGAAAGGACATGTTTGTAAATGAATTAAGCAATTATATTTAAAAAAGAAAAACCTACAACTGGGAACCAAAAAGCTGCTTCAGGTGTGTTAAAAATATCTCATTAGGTGCTGTATCTTAACCACTGCTGAGGAGATGAGCTATTTATTCCTGCTGTGCCCTCTATGGCAACAGTTTATTTCCTGATTTTACTACTAAAGAGTCTTCCAGCTGAGTGTGTTGCACCTGTTTCTAGACCACTGCAAGTGATGGTAACTGGAAGTTAGCAAGAAGCCTGTGTAAAAAAATATTCTAGACCTCACCAGCATATATAGGGTAACTATCTTATATTAGGTAATTGTGGCATATATTACCTATTTGTGAAGTGGACAAAGTGTGTACTCTGCAAGATCCTACCCTTTTGAGTATTCAGAGTTTCAAACAATCAGTTATATATTATCTGTACATGCAAAAGAAGTATTAATGAACTCTAAATGTAGATGTATTTGTGTATGGATATGGTATATGACAGTTAGATATTGCATACAGTAGGAGAGATAAAAATAACATATTTCCATATTTTCTAACTATACTATACTCTTTAGAGTAACTCGTCCATTTTCATGAACTATCCTTACTTTGTCCTGATCTTAAATTACTTTGTCTGTATTTGTTGTGTAAGGTAATAGAACAGACTTTGTGTTTATAATGTATGAGCAACATTCGTGTACAGGAACACTCGACTGTTGTATTCCCAGAGGTGTTTAAGTTTTACCCAGGAGCAACCTGGGCTCTGTCATGTGGCAGTCATGTAATGCAGCAAAGAACAGCACAGGCTGATAAGACTACAGATACAGTGGGACCCAAGCAAGCAGAACAGCTCCCTAAGGACCCACAATACCTTGTGAGACATGGACCTTAAATGTATCCCATAAGGAAGTATCTGGTCAAGAAACACAACTGTTTTTCACATTTGACATTTTCATTGGAATCACTGGTTGTGTATATAAATACATTTATAAAGGGCATACAAGGTAGAATGAAATACTTGTAGGGTTGTAATTCCTGAACATGCCAAGAAAATACTTGTATTTTGTTTTTACATCCAGTTTTTGTCTTAGATAAGACAGCAAGTATCATGGTGGCAATGGGTTTATTGACATAGTACCTGGCTCCTACAAATACCACGTTAACTCGTATTCATCTAGAGGTGAACTTGGAATGTGCCAGTGCGAGAACCAAAACGGACACATTCTGACATACAACATCAACAGAACAAAATAATGATGTGCCTTGCCTTGTGTTTTTCCTTTGTAGAATAGAAGGTTGACTTAAGTATTTTCTGTCCATTATGTTTTCAGCTTAACTCAGATATCCAGCCTTTCATAAATGGAAAGTATGGTGACTCCTCCATTAGTCTGAACTCTGCTCCAGTTGTCCTTCACCAGGAGTTTATTGGAAGAGAGGCCTGGATGGAACAAATCAAGCAGGTAAATACATTTATGTTAAAATATACATGACTGTTGGTCTTTCTTTAAAATGTGAAATGTTTTCACTGAAATCTCATCTGCATAATAGTGGGTTTATATATATATATATATATATATATATATATATATATATATATACATACAGACATTTTAGTTAGAGTGGCAAGCTTTTGAGAGTTGTACCTCTGTTTATCACTATACATCACTTGGGATCTTATCACTCTGAGCACCTGCTCTGTATTCTATTGCTAAACCTTAATCAGTATTGCTTCTGACTTTATAAAGGGAGGTACAACTCTCAAAAGCTTGTCACTATAAATGCAATGTTTGTCCAATTCAAACGTGAACACATGTACTATTTATTTACTGTACGGCGGAGGGCTTCTATCGCTATTTTGTCCACCATATATTAAATGATTGTTGTGGTGAACTATATGTGTATATATATATATATATATATATATATATATATATATATATATATATATATATATATATATATATACACCTTGCCCTTTTTGCATCCTTTTTTTTTTAGGTGTATGCCGAAAGAGCTTAGTAGATTTTCTGTGGTCCTTTCAAATTCCTCTCTAGACCTGGGCCTGGTTTCCCTGTGCACAAATACATAATTGAATATACATGTTGCTAAATCATTATGTTTTGAACCTTTTGATATTAAATGTTAAATTAATATTTAGTTAAAATAGATGTATGGCAATGACAGACCTCTCAAATCTCCAGCGTATTTTTGCCTTGGAAACCAACCTTACATAAAAAATATCTTCTAATTCAAAATAACTTTACATTCAACATGATGTCAAGTTAAATCTGTACTTAGAACAACTTATTTTGTTTAGAATGAAACCAGATTTTTGTAAAAGAAAGATCTTCAGGGCAACTGTATGCTATTGTATGACAGACAGTGAAATTCATTGCTGACATATTGAATGACACTTGTTAGTGCTCGTGGGATCTCATTAGCAAGTAAATATGTAAGGCAACCCAAAAATGTCACAAGGCCCTGAGTGTCTGCTTTGGAAGACAATAGGTGAAGTGAGGATTGTTCTTTAAAAATTGATGTTGTGAGACACATTATGGGTACACATGGTTCTGGCTAAAGAAGTCTCATTAAACTACATATACATTTTTAAAGGGGCACTGGATTCCCAATGTGCTCTTTTAAAGAACCAGACTTGATAATGAGCTAAATATTTTAGTAAGTAAAACAACAAACAAATAAAAAAATTCTTTAATTGTATTATTAGCACCAACATACAGTACTTTGGGCTTGACATTAATACAACTTATTTCCTCAACTTTGAAGCCCCCTTCTTGTTTGAAGGACATACAAGCAATGTCAGCTGTAAAAGTACTTAAGTTCTTCTCAAATGTTAAGGTTCTCCCCTTATGATAAGGTTCCAAATTTCAGAGGACTTATAAGAGAACAGTGGAGTTGGTAAAGACTCATAATCGGTGTATTAAGGAAATGCTGCTTTTAGTTTTTAAGTTTCTAAAAACATTTTGCCCCCAATTATATATGGCTCTTCAATATAACTTTTAAAATCCCTACATATTTAGATAATTCCATAATGTTTGTATATGTTGTATAGTGTCCACTTCATTGTAGTCAAAGTTCAGTGTTCTCCACACCCTCTGAATTTGAAGCACTGACTGGCTTGAAATGCAGATAACACACATAGTAGAACTATATACCCATCCAGCTACTCCTTCATGCTATTTTTTCATGCCACCCGGCTTTTCAACATTTCTGGGGAGATCTCTGTAGCTGTATGCAATATTTTAAAAATATGCACTGTGGTATAGTGTAATACATAAACTGATAGAACCCCTTCAGTTCAAGCCGAAACAAACAACTGTTTCTTAATCTGTGCCAAACTTGTGTACTTTTTTGATAATCTTTCAATGTGCATTGAAGTAAGAAAAAGTGATATGCAGTATGACCAGGAAGGTACTTCTTTCCTAAGACGGTATGAAATATTCTTGACTTAGTGATGGTTAAATGGGCTGTAAAGTGTGTTCTCACTCTGCATCACTGCTGTCAATTTTCCCAATGGTACTATCCATCCAATGGGACAGCTTATATGTGACCATACAGAAAACATATATTTTCCCACAGAGAGAGACCCCACTGATGTGGCAGTTTCATATTAAAATGATACTAGTGTTTAACAAAATCAGCATCATAAAATAAATCTGTTTTCAGCTATGCTTTGATAGTAGGTGTGAACACAATACGTTTTATGCTTATTTTTTTCTTTACAAGTACTTATTAAACAGTATGTAAACCAAGATCACTTTATACTAATGAGTGCTCCTGGATTTGTAAATGCGCAGATTACGAGCCATATACGTGGAGATCCCTCAACTTAGTGCTTGTGTTTTTTCTGTATGACATTGTTGTCTCATTTACTGTCATTTGGAGTGCTTCCTTTTTTAGGATACCTATTGGTCACATGCATAGTATAAGCCAGAGAATTAGCGATGCAGTGTGAACGCTACCCACTCTTTAGTGGATCGGCGATGCAGTGTGAAAGCTACCCACTCTTTAGTGGTTCGGCGATGCAGTGTGAACGCTACCCACTCTTTAGTGGTTCGGCGTTGCAGTGTGAACGCTACCCACTCTTTAGTGGTTCGGCGTTGCAGTGTGAACGCTACCCACTCTTTAGTGGTTCGGCGTTGCAGTGTGAACGCTACCCACTCTTTAGTGGTTCGGCGTTGCAGTGTGAACGCTACCCACTCTTTAGTGGTTCGGCGTTGCAGTGTGAACGCTACCCACTCTTTAGTTGTTCGGCGATGCAGTGTGAACGCTACCCACTCTTTAGTGGTTAGGCGGTGCAGTGTGAAAGCTACCCACTCTTTAGTGGTTCGGCGATGCAGTGTGAACGCTACCCACTCTTTAGTGGTTCGGCGTTGCAGTGTGAACGCTACCCACTCTTTAGTGGTTCGGCGTTGCAGTGTGAACGCTACCCACTCTTTAGTGGGTCGGCGTTGCAGTGTGAACGCTACCCACTCTTTAGTGGTTCGGCGTTGCAGTGTGAACGCTACCCACTCTTTAGTGGTTCGGCGTTGCAGTGTGAACGCTACCCACTCTTTAGTTGTTCGGCGATGCAGTGTGAACGCTACCCACTCTTTAGTGGTTAGGCGGTGCAGTGTGAAAGCTACGCGCTCTTTAGTGGTTCGGCGATGCAGTGTGAACGCTACCCACTCTTTAGTGGTTAGGCGGTGCAGTGTGAAAGCTACGCGCTCTTTAGTGGTTCGGCGATGCAGTGTGAACGCTACCCACTCTTTAGTGGTTCGGCGATGCAGTGTGAACGCTACCCACTCTTTAGTGGTTCGGCGATGCAGTGTGAACGCTACCCACTCTTTAGTGGTTCGGCGATGCAGTGTGAACGCTACCCACTCTTTAGTGGTTCGGCGATGCAGTGTGAACGCTACCCACTCTTTAGTGGTTCGGCGATGCAGTGTGAACGCTACCCACTCTTTAGTGGTTCGGCGATGCAGTGTGAACGCTACCCACTCTTTAGTGGTTAGGCGGTGCAGTGTGAAAGCTACGCGCTCTTTAGTGGTTCGGCGATGCAGTGTGAACGCTACCCACTCTTTAGTGGTTCGGCGATGCAGTGTGAACGCTACCCACTCTTTAGTGGTTAGGCGGTGCAGTGTGAAAGCTACGCGCTCTTTAGTGGTTCGGCGATGCAGTGTGAAAGCTACGCGCTCTTTAGTGGATCGGTCATGCTGTTTGAATGCTATCAATTCTTTTCCACAGCATGGCTGCCTCAAATTCCGATTGAGTAATCATATATTAGGCTAGATCTACAAATACATGTAAAACTTATTACTGAACATTACACAGCTGCTCAGCAGCTCAGTTTTATGTTTTGTTTTGGAAGAAGATTTGATTAAACATATTTTTGTTTGATAGTCAGTGTTAAAGACAAAGCAATCGTAGCATCTTTGATTAGCTGTGTGAACAGCTTTTATTAGCTCTGTGTCGTTTATAGTTTATTTAGCATTATTCTTGCATAAAGCAGTTGTTGATTTAAATTACCAGTCAGAATTTCAGACCGTTTTACGCATTAGTTTATCATCCAATTGCATTTAAACAAGAAAATATAATAAATGTACGGTAAGTTATTTTTTCAATGTTTTCAATGAGAAAGGAAATCAGTAGTTATTGCAGTTGAAATTTGACATGTTTCTGTTTCTTAAGTATATATAGTTATTTGTGTGGCAGAATATGCTGTATAATTATTTTTCTCAACTTTCAAGTAAATTGGCAGACTTAGCAATAATTTCAATGTATTTCACATTTCTCAATGTATCTAGAAACATTCATTTTGTGGCAAGAAAACCTATTCAAACCGTTATTTCCCAACAAAAATGTAATACATGATGCAATTCAAGTGTGTCTCGCTGATTGTTCTTTTGTAAAATAATTGGAGACTTTTATATTACGGTGTTTATTGGCAGCTCTTAACCTGCTGTTTTTCTAACTAGGCTCAGCTGAAAGGCAGCTTGATTGACCTAGCAAAGGTAAGAACCAACCCAATGTTTTTATGATATGTCTGAATCCGAAAAGGGAAGATATACTGTACCATAACTGATATAATTGAAAACTACATTTTTTAACTAATACTCTTGAAAATATTAGGCTACAAATCAGATTAATTTATTTTCCCCTCGCCTCTGCATGTTATGTATTACTGCAGGTCTTATTGCGTAGTCATTGTAGTGTCTTTAACCACAGCAGTACGTGAACAGTTCACAAATTGCACTGTTTCAGAAATACTGCCACCCTTGGCCAGAAAACCAATGACCATTCCCCTTTTCAAGGTCGCATCTATTGCACGTTTTACCCATGACCGTGATAGTTGATAGGTTTGCAGAATGCCTTATATACCCACCAAACCAGCCAATGACACATGCCATATTTTATTGGCTACACGCTGCTGACATCAAAAGTAGGCGGTGGTCATAATATTGTGACTCAACCCCGTTTCATGTTCTGCTCATTCCTTCAGCAACAGCATCCACATATTCTAACAATAAAATATGTTGTATTACTTTATGTATTATATGAATTATTGGCTGCATTTTATCATAGATATGTACTAACTGTAGTGGCACGCTCTGCATTGATGCACTTTTTAAACAACATTTATCCATATGATATTTTTAAGCAAATTCTCATTTTAAATAGGTTTGTAAATCACTATAAATGTCTGAAAGTGTGGGTGTCATGACAGATGTTTGGGGGTAGGGCCGTCATGAGAACAAGACATTTTGGGCTAGGATGACAGGTGAAGCTTTGAACCCAGAATTAAACACTAAAGGATTTGTGTTTTATTTTGCAGTTGATAATACAATTCCAGTTGCCTTGGATTTAGTCACTGATCATCACATGTTCCATATAATTTGTATTTAAATATTAGTAGTGCCTCTCTTATTGGCAATACTCTGTTACATTTGAAGAGCAGGCGTTCCTTGTCAATAGCTGCAGAGTTTGAAATCATTGAGCAGCATCCAATGCAAGGGGTTGGAAATATAGGTAGGCAGAGGAGAGAAATCCTGGAAGAGGCAGTATTGAATTTAATACTGTAGCGATAAAACAAACACTGTCTGGTTGGTATGTAAATTGGGTGGGTGTGGGATTCATAAAAACTGTATCCTGTCAGTTTGTTTTGGCCTATGAAACAGATCAGAAATCATACTGCTTACAAAGATCAAATAATGAAGCTTGATTCATTCTGTCTGTGCTTATCTCTAGACCAAAACAAATAGTGAAGAAGTAGTATACCAGGTTTATGAAGCACACTCCCATGCAATTTACATACCAGATTCACTGTGTGACATGGGAGGTGGAACTCAGGGAGCCTGATGGGAAGCCCAGACATAACCATTGCTTGGTGGTATACTGCCTACATAGGTAGTATGCTTATTTTTAATAACAAAAGATCTGCTTAAAATGGGTGGGCCTAGGACTAAATAAATCCATGATTTAAATGTTTCTTTTTATCTAAATCTAAGCAAAGCTGTTATCTGAAATGTGTTGTTTGATTATCTTTAATGCAGCATAATTGCCATTCACAACATTGTCTACAGTCAGCACCACAGCTCCAATCACAGCAATGTACTTATAAAAAAAATACTGTTGTCTTAAACTATGTAAAATGTTCAATACACACGTACACCAAGATGGCTATCACTGTAGCTAAGGACAATGTAATCAATATACATGGATCAATTCCGTGTAAATTCAGTGCTGTGCCTTATTATAGTGAAACAGTCAGAGACTTGGAAGGTCATAACCATAGTTAATTAAAAATCAGTTACACTGTTTTTCAGGTGAGTTTATTAAACAATTATTCTAGATCGTCTCTCTCATTTTATTGTTGTTCAGAATTTTTCCTACCAAGTGAGCTGATAAACCACTGCTACGCTCTCAGTGCAAGTAAATACTTGTGACAGCACCTCCATACATTTAATGCTATTGGAGAGATAAAGAATTATCACCATCTTTGGAGGGAGTTTTGTTATTAAACAGTCACTACCCAATGTATGGACGAAGAAGAATATGTGTGCTGGATATTATAATGATCCTTTAATATCACAAACAACTTTTAACAATTTAAAAGTCAAGTCATATATATCAGAAAATGTGGTTAATATACCATAGCCCCAATCTAAATAATGTACATGCTCAAATGTTTCATTCACTTTACAAATGAGTGCTGACTTTTCCTACCCCCTCTCAGGCGGTGTATCAGAAAGCTAACATTTAAAAACAAATTTCAATTTGAAGGACCATTGCATCTTAGGAGAAACCTCACCTGTGTTTGAAATATAACAAACTAACAATATTAGCAGAAAATATAATTGCAAACCATGCTCTTGCAAAAATGTAAACACTCTCTCTTACATGCAGTATTCTTGAAAGTATCATGGATACCTCAAGGGCTCAGCTGTGGCATACAGATGTATTTTTTTCTAATTAACAGTTATCTGTATGGCATTTTTCCTCAACATTTTTCCAACATATATTGTTTCATGATAAAGTGGCCATTTAAATACTATGACCTTATTAGTATTGTATGTACTTTCTCTCGTTATATATTTAATACAATTCCCTATGCAAAAAATAAGATATTTCCTAGATATAAACTATGAAAATCTAAATACAAATAGGATCAACAGATTGTACAACATAGTAGATGAAAACATGTATATGATGTTAAGAATAAGCATATCTGCACACCATGTTATATTGTAAAATCAAAGCATTTGTAATATTTTCTTATAAAGCTTATTTTGTGAATGCAAAGGTTTATAAAAAGGGCTGTCACAAGAAAAGAGAAGTGATTGTGGAAGGTAGTGATTTAGCCTTAGTGAATGGAGCAGGCTATGACAACTAGCCAAACACAAAAGCTGCCTCATGTTCTTTCACCATGACATGATATTAAGAGTTTGCATTGCAGCTGAGGTGCCACTTTTTCTTTTCAAGAACAATAGAGGTAATAATGTTTTCACCTTGTCATATTAAGTATAATGTGTGCCATGTGGCATCATGTCTGATTTCACATTTGCTTGTGTTTCCTGACAGTTGCAAGAGGCAATCAAAGCTGGCAAAGGTGTGACTGCAGCTATTGACCTGTGCCGTTACCATGGAGACAGAGCTCTGGAGGCCCTGCGCTGCTTCCCTTCCTCTGAGGCCAGATCTGCCTTGGAAAACATTGTTTATGCTATGACCAAATTTTCATGACACTGGATTGTATCGGGGGCTGACGCTTGTTTTTTTTTTTTATATATATTCTCTGGAAGGCGAATGGCTGCCTGACTTAGAACCGGCATCACTGGCCTTGCCTGCCTCTTCATCTTATTCACCACTCTGATAAGGGGCGTGCAAGCTTTTTTTTTTTTTTTATAATTACTGTGGATAAAAATAGAAAAAAAAGAGAAGAGAGAAAAAAAAGGTCAAACAGTTTTCTCTTGTCATGCCAGAAGCACACTTGAGGCTGCACCAGCAGAAATAATTAATGAGGTTTGCTTCTGTGACCTCAGCAAATGGCCAGGAAATAAGTCCTTATTGATTGGACATAGCCAGGGATGGCGCCAGTGTGGTGGCCTGTGGTTTTCCTGCTCCTGGGAGGACAGAAGCAGTGTGATCCTGCAGGTGTCAATAGGAAAACTCTTCATTAAACCTGAGCCAACCAAGGTGTATAAATAAATCATTGCTGGATGTACGTACATCAAGGACACTCCTAATCATTATCAAATGTAGATGCTACTAATCTCAACATATGTAAATGCCTTTTTATGCAAATATTGATTTATAGAAAGAAAAAAACAATTCAGGTATTTAATCCCAACTGTAAATCATTGCAATTTACAGTTTTAAGTTTTACACAGCTGCCGAAGTGTGTTGCAAATACAATAATCAATGCTAACTGTGTTAATGTCTAAAATACACTTAAACCAAACGTAAAGGACTTCACATTATTATGAAGCAATAGGTGGGAAAAAAATGGCTATTTAATGTCACTACAGATTAATATACTACTATTTATTATTTGTTTTTGTTTGTTGTTTTATAACAAATAATTATGAGGAATGAGCACCACCAGTCTTGCTATAAGATATAATGCACCAACACAAAATATAATTATTTACTATTGTGAAAGAGTAAAAGATAAATAATAGTTGTCTTTGAAATATTTACAGTAAAATAATGAATTATTTATAAAGCTGAGATTTATGCTATAGCACATTAATGTAGGGTGTCAGTTACACTTTGGTGCAGTAAGTGGGTCGCTCACAGGTCCTAAAAAAGACATAACAACATAAATCATTTGAATCACTTAATTACAGACTGGAAATTAGAAATGGTAGCACCCACTTATAAAAAGGCTTTCAATTTCAGTATTCACAATTTAGAATTTCTATTTTATGAATAATTGCAGATTAATTTGGTTACTTAAAAACTATTTTTTTATTTAGACTGGATGATATGTGAGTATATGGGTGGGGGACGAATATATAAAACTATGAGGCAGTATGAATATATAATAAAACAGTATTTCAGCTCATGTGTTTGTTAGTGACTTTTGTTAAAACTGTATTTATCTCCAGCTGACCTTCCATTCTTGGAAAATCTCTGGAATTCATTACAATTTCCTTTTAAAAAGTTTTGCCTTATCTTTTGTTTTATTTTCTAACCTTAGTTTGTCAGATGAAACAACTCTCAAAATTTCAATGACAGAATATAAGGTAATCACAAGCAGGAACTTGAGCCTGTCTCTGTTTTGTTCACTGGAGATGATTTTTGTGGTTTGCATGCATGCAACGTGAGAATGTCGTTGACAAGAAGGCTGAGTTTACACAAATGATCTAGATTGAAACTCAGCTACCTTTCTTCCTTCTGTGGTGTAATTACAGCCCAATCCGGAGACAGCTAGCACAGCAAACAGATTTCATTACATCGCTCCCTAAAAAGTAAAGTTATTTAATTTAAACTGTGCTTCTCCTCATTCTCTTTCCTCTCACCTAGCATAACAGATTGGGAAGGTGTTATAAACACTTATCAGAGAACAGCTTGTTGCATTCTTCTAGATAGGAAACCATATATGGCTGGGTTTGTTTCACTATATCTAATCATTCCTGAAAATGGATACGGGAAGGAAACATTCTTTCAGACAAGCCAGTTCTTCTGAAATCTATTCTAGTCCATATCTGCAGCTAAGAGTCTTTTGGTGTATATCATGGAGCACAGTGCTTGGAACAACAGCCAAACATACACTACATCCCCATGTTTGCTGTAGTAGTACTTGTCGCATCAGAATGATACATATGAATTGCTAAGTGAATATGGGAAATTCCAATCCTTGTGGCTGACATGCTTTTTATTAGTCAATGAGCAGTGATGGCATTAGAATCCATGTCAGTTCCAGTGATATTGTTGTTTACTTACATCTGGATCTAAAGTTCTGGGATAGTAACCTATTCACAGTGAAGCATATTCTTACTTCTGAGCCAAGTCTGGTTTGTCATTTTTGCTATCCACAGTCCGTTTCAACAGTTTAATTTCAACATTTCAGTAGAGAATTCACTGGCAGGAGCAAACGCTGAGTATCATATAATTGTGTTGAGATCTATAATTTTTATCCATTTAAAGGTTCTGATTAAATATATATGCATATTAAGAAAACTCAATATTAAGTACAAACAAATTAAGTACAAATAAAATGTAGCTATATACATATATATTTTGAAATACACTAAAGTAAAAACCAACAAAAAACTTTTAGCAATACAGTACTTACCTGAAAATTTAAAAACTGGGAAAAAATATATAAATGTTTAGACAAAATTATTATGTAAGGGACTTTGTACCACGTGACAAGGTGGTAGGATAGAAACATTTTTATACTTGGAGGCATTATCACACATGTCAAATCTTGTTAAGCAACTCACATCCCCTGAGAATAGGTTACCCCATATATATGGGATAACATTTATAAGCCACTTTGATATCAAAACAAGCCAAGCAAAAAAAATGTAGTGGGATATAAAGTCAAAACGTCAGTTTTGAAAGGGGATGGTTACCTACTATGAGCTATGGTCACATTACTAGGCCCCATCTAAAGACATTTTTATTATTATTATTTTTTACTAGTGCATATCCTAGGCTGAGTATCAAGGATGCCAGAAACCTTATTGGACTCTAGCTGACCTGGAGTATCAGGGTATGTGTAAAGTAATTTGTGTTTTACATCCAGATGTCGATTCTTCCAAAACTCTGAATATTGTAAGCTCCGGGTAAAATATATACACAAAGAGCAAATCATTATTGCAGGTACAATGATAATGATCTAAGTATTTACTTATGGTTGCTGGAGTCTCACATTGATGGCTGTATACATTTTAAAATGTGAGACGTGGGTATCAGGGTTAGTGAGGAGGGCAAGTGAAGAAGAATTTGTGAAATTGATTCAGTCCCTCAATGAAAATGATCTAAATGTAAAACTGACCCATCAAATTGACCCTAAACAAATTGATTTCTTGGTTCTTACCATCAAGAAGTGTGAGAATGGTGAGATACAAACGGATCCATTCTGAAAACCCACAGCCACAAGTAGCACATTACATTTCTCCAGTTCTCACCATCCCGCCACTAAAAAGGCATTACCAGTAGAAGAATTTCTCAGGTTACCCCGTAACTATATTCAAAAATAGGTAAAATGAACTAAGACAGAGATCGATAGAAAGAGGATATAGTCACACCTCTGTTACTACCACAGAGCATTACATACTGACAGATATCAGTTCTTAACACCTAAGATACGTCTTCATGAAGATGAGTCGATCAGATACGTTAATAAAATATGCCCACATTTTAAGATCAGATCCTGATCGGAACATATGTATTGGTGATCATATTAAGACTAGTTGGCGTAGATCGCGTAATCTAAAAGACATGATTGTCAGAAGTCATTTCTCCAGAAGTAAAAAACAGAGTAAATTACCTAAAGGGACTTTCAAATGTGGCCATTGTAAATTTTGCAAGTACATGGTATTAGGTGAATATGTAACTGACAGAACTGGTAAAACCCATAGGGCACCAGATTTCTATAAATACAGCTCGAAAGGGGTAATTTATTGCATTATATGCTCATGTAATTTAAGATACATTGGTATGACCACCTGTAAAATCAGACGTAGGTTGGGCGAGCATATATGTAACATCAAGAATGCCCAGAAAGATACTGAAAAAGGCAACACCTTAACAACAGTGGCACACCACTTTTCCTTATTTCACAACTCCAAACCGGATTTGCAATGCTGCGTTCTACAAAAACTGGATTTGGGTATCAGGAAAGGCAACTTAAGAAAAGAGTATTATCATTGATTCTGGGTTACTATTAAAATTTAATCTGGGATCTCTGATCTTCTCAACACCTTTATGCCCATATAGGTTTAAGCTTTGTTGATTTTGCAATGTTCTGAAAACTGGTATTGCAGGAGGGCTTGCCAGCAGTGTTCGAGTTAACTGAAAGCCTCTCCCCTGACAAGTTCCTCCTTTGAAAGCCCCTAACTTCGTAGACTTGCTTCCAGGTGGTGCTGTTTGATGACGTCAAAGACAGGCATGCTGTGAAACCCGGCGGCGGACATCACTCACCAATATTTAACAAAGAATTTCAGTATTAAGGTTGAAGACCTACCTACAAGCTGCCTAACTATACCTTAAAGAGGGAGAAAGATATGACATATTGATATGAATTAACAATAGATACATAGTAGGTCTTGCTTGACACTGAGCTACTTATCTTACCACAGAAGTTCTACCCATCTTGCTTTGTTTCTGTATAGCAGTTTGGGAATATATTCTAGCTGTCTGTCTCATACCTCATTTGTACATAGTATTTTTAATTGTTGTATTTTAAGTTTTGTGGTGGTATTCTGTTCTCATTTTAGACTTAATAAAGGTTATGTTTATCTCATATGTGCCTGCAAATATCTGATCAGTCTTGCCCTCCTATAGTTGAGATTTGCACTCACATATGTTTTTTTCTGAGATCTTTCTTCCTCCTATAGTTGAGGTTCAGCATTCACACATGCTTTTTTCTGAGATATTTCTTTGTGTAAATAAGGCTTTTTTTGGCTGCTTATTAAAGGTGTTCTTTTTTTTTTCTGACTGCATTTTAAGCATAGTAACTTGTTGTATTTTTGTTTTATACTAATTTATAAATTTTCTTTTCCAAATTCTGTGATTTACAGAACATCATTGACTCTTGATCTTGTGTTCTTGACATTAAATTATATCAAGCAGGAGCTTAGTGATTACCCCATGTTGTGGAAAAGCACTTTGCCTTCTTATTAATTAGACGGTCTGTGTATGTACCAGTGTATCTTAAGCCGTGAAATAAAGTTCTCCTCTCCAGGTGCACTGTCTTAATTAGACAAAATATGAGTGTTGAAGGTATGGAAGTGTCCTGTGCAAAACCTGTTACTCAGCTGCGCAACCTTTTTTAGATGCTGACTTGCTGTGAGCCTAAGAACCTGGCTGCTGTAACACTACACTAAGCATACTGTATCTAAGAGGAAAAGACCCTGACACTATCAATCACATTCATCAAGCTGAGATCTTTGAAATTGAAAGGCAATTGTCGACATCATGTGATCCTCATGAGAAGCAGGGAGTCTCTGCTTGATTAATCTGTACATAAGGCAATTCTCTTAAAGGACCAACAGCAAACTAGTAAATTTTGTCTGTATACCTACACATCTAAAGTCAAGTCAGAAGACTTGTTTCTGTCTTGTTTTTAGACGAACAAATGTACTATTTTGCAGCTACACTCTGTATGGTGGAGGGGTTCTCTTTCTTGCCCATCATAGTCTAAATCAATTTTAGCTTAAAGGACCAAAAATGGCTTTGATCTCCTGTTACTATACAGTACAGCCATTTTTGTCTTAATTTTAGTATCCAGTAAAGCTTTTGGAATTTCATTCAACCTTCATGTCCATCCCAAAAATATCTCCCTAAAAACTGTATTATGATCGTAAGTATCTGTCTCATGAACATAAAGAAAGCATATGCTATTTTGGTAGATAGAAGAAGGAGCATTTGTAATTGTCCTAATCTGTGATGATGCAAATTCAACCCTTGAGTTCTGGAGCCAGGCCATATTTTCAGAAATATTCTGTATGATTTCAGGTAAGTAAATCAAAAGCCTATATCCACTAATTGAATCACCAGTACATAAAAGCACAACCAGACCAACTGGCGTTATGTGGTCCATGGGGTCATGAAGAGTCCGACATTACTCGGTGACTGAACAAAACAACAGTGAGGTCTCAGAGTATCCTGCCTGTGGTTTTAAAACATGAGACTTGAAACACATTCACCCTACAGCTGTGTGCACCTGGCCCTATTAGATTTGTATTCAATGCTGACAATGGAGGATGCTGCTTAACACTACTGACTGGGGTTTCCTTTATTTAAATAAAAACATGTTTTTTTTTAAAAGTGTCTAGAAAGACATTACCTTCTGACAGGGACTCCCTTCCAATTTTTGCTGCAAATGTAATCGCCTCACAAAAAGTTACAGTAGGTACACAATCATATTCTTACAAATAATGAACTAGATATCAAAACTGATTACAATTTCTTCAGCTAAGGGCTTGATCACATTAGGCTGTTGTTTAACTTCTTCATTTCCCATTTTTAAAGATCCCATTTAAAATGCAGCTGCTTACCATATTGCCTGCATATAAATTAATTTACAGCACTAAAGTTTATTAACCAAAAGAGTGCATAGGTCTTATAACCTACTCTTGCAACTTGTGGAGGTGATCCGTTTCTACCAAGGCCCTTTTCTTATGTTAACACTACTGCACGTTTGTAACTAATGATTTCTAGAGCTGAACTGATCTTTGGGAAAATAGGGCCCTAATTTCTGTTAGTCCAGTAAATAATCAGTGAGAAACAAACTACACTAATATCCAAATAAATTACCTGAAATATCCTTCTCTTGAAAGAAAGAATATTTTTTTTTTAGAAAGAACATGGTCAGCTTAAAATCTGCCAAACGGTCTTGGTGACTGGGGATGCAATTTGTATACTGCATATTGGAGAACCTCTAAATATAAAACACATTAGGCGGGGACTCTAGTAGTAGCACCGGATTCTGTTTCAGTAGAGACTAACTGAACTACTCCCCTAATGCAGTAGATGCTACATGCTATATTGTTACAAAATATTCAAATTTATAGAGGGCAAATATATGAGCTAGGTACCAACATAATATTACAAAGCCAAGTAGATTTTCTCTTATATTCCAATCACAGATAAATGATATATCACACTTTTAGAAAATATTTTGATGATAGAAGAAAAAAATTCCAGATGTTTATCATGCATTTGATAACATGCATTTTTATAATTATCATGGAAATATTTTAAATTTTATTAGCCTTGCTTTACCCCTTTAGAAATTTTCTATGGCCACCCATTGTTATTATGTGAGACATTCTGCCAGCATGAATTTGGGAATATTTGGTCTATGTTCTTGTAATGTAAACTTCTCTTTAATAGAATATTGTTCATGGGTGGTAGCAAGTATCACCTTTGAGAGGAGGCTCCTACCTATGTTTGAAGCTCTTCAAAGAAGTTACGGATCTCTCTTTTGTAAAATGATGTATTTTTAAATGTATAAATCCATCCATTGAGCTGTAAGAGATAATATTTCATGAGGAAAAGAAGACAGAAGGCCAACGCATTATCACATAAAAATGAATAGGAATAATACAGACCAATTCTTCATATACTGTTGGAAAAAGACATTAGAAGAAAAAGTATCTATAAAGGTCCTTTCTGCCTGGTTTGGTTACTCTGCAGACTCTGTAGAAATATTAGCTTTTGATTTTAATCATTCTGCATAAAGGTGACTCTGATGTGATGGGTCCTAATAGTCCTGAAACTGTGCTGGATTGTCTGATTAACTGGGACGCCATTCTCTGAAATGGCATCATACTCTGCTGTGTAGAGTTAAGCTACTCTCTTCCAGTGGCATCAAGGTCCAAATATGTGCATGCTTACCAGTTCATTGATTAACTTCATATTTTACATACTGCCTCACTCATTCTGTTATTTTATTTAACATGATCAGTCCAGATAGAAAAATCCACTTTACAGTTAAAACAATCCTAATACTCTGCACGGAGCATGTGTAAGTGTAATGATAAAATGTCATGCAACTGTACAGTATTGCATTATAAAGTTTGTTAGAACTTTATATTTTTCCTTTTATGTTCACTATGTTTACAACAATGGAGTTTAAAAGGTTAAGCAAAGAAAATGTATAAAGTGCAGGAAGCCTAAAGTAAGGAAATGTATTTCCACTCTTAATTTAATAGTTGTCTAGAAATTTCCTATCCAGCTTTTCTTCTAGAATGTTCCCTCTCTAAAGTCCAATATCTAAAAAACTAAACTTATTTTGGTCATCCTGCTACATTCCCAACAAACCTAAAAATGCACAATTCTGTCATCACTCCCCAATGATTGTTGTCATTTCATATCCCTATCAACAAATGTCCTCATAGGTATGTTATTGCCAGTAGTAACATATGGATGTGAGAGATGGACCATAAAAAAGACTGAGCTCTGTAGAATTGATGCCTATGGATTGTGGTGTTGGAAAATACTGCTAAGAGTTCCATGGACTGCAAGAAGATCCAATCAATCAGTACGTCAGGAAATCAAGACAAACCATTAACTGGAAGGTATGTATGATCATGAGGTTAAAGCTCAAATATATTGGCCATATCATGAGAAGCTAGCATTCCCTAGCAAAGACTCTGATGCTAGAAAAGAGTGAAGGCACGCAAAGAACGGGACAGCGGAGATGGATAGATGTAGTCATTGAAGCAATGAACATGCGCTTGATGAGGCTCAGAGGGTCAGTGGCTGACAGATGTGCCAGTCGTGCTGTGGTCCAATTTAGATTTACTTTCCAAACATTACAAAAAACATTGTAACATACATGTAGTATAGATCTGTGGTACCAATACAAACAATGTTCATATACATATGTCATACCCTACATTTTAAGGTTAAAGTAAATATGGAGATATTGATACCCTTTCCCTAATCCCTATCGCTATAAATCTATGCAAACACTTTGGAGCTAAGGAATCAGCTGACAAATTTCTTCAAATAACAGCCTATAGGAGGACCTCATAAATACAGAGAAGCCCCTATAAAGTTTTCAGAGTGGGTTCAGTAACACCTCAGTGTGAAAAAAACATGTAACAAAGGATCCGACTCTAAAGAGAATGAGGACATAGAGTTACAAAGCATTGCTGTAAGTATCCCAATTTCCATGTTCTCTGAAATAAGGGTTATGATTTGAACCAGAGAAGGGATGGAGGATTGTTTCCATTGGTGTGCTATGGCTATCCTTGTAGCTAAGGTAATTTACAATGTAATAAGACCCTATTAAAAACATTCTCTGCATCAATTGAAAGAAACATGTATGCCATCTTTCTGTGAACTTGAAGCCACACAAGATCTTTTATTTTATGAGCAATATCTTGTGCCTATCTGTTGTTTTTGAATCCCACCTGATTGGGGTGTATCAAAGAGGGATGGAGCACTAACCTATTTTTAAATAACTTTGGCTAAAATGTCATCATTAAAGTGAGATGGACCTATAACTATAACATTCCAAAGGCTCAAATGTTTAATGGCACTTGCAGTAGTTAAAGTTTTATCTAAGTTTCCCTGTCCTTACCTTTATCTAATCAAACACATGCTGCTTATATCCTAAACACTCATTAATTCATTCTAAACACGTTCAGATTTAATTCATGTAAAAATAAAACTTGTTTTCCGCACCACCAGACCTGCTTACATAGGCGCAGTATACCTACCAATAGAGACCTCTGCATTTGGGTATGAATTTTAACACTTATCTAACTAATTTGAATAACCTTTCAAGCCAGCAGCAACTCAATGCAGAGATCCACACATGAATGTCTGGGCTCCTCCTTATGCTTCCTGTTCCCAGGTAAAAACAACAACTGGCTTTAAAGATTGATACAATGTATTAGCTGTCTGTGATTGGCCAAAACAAATTATGATTTTTATGCTAACTTTAGCAGAGATATCCAGGGTTGTTTGCTCCCAAGAGATTCAGCAAACAGCTTTTTTCATGTTTGTTTTGATATTTTTTCATGCAAACAGATTCTCCTCTGTGAGATGCACTCATAATCCATGAAACTTAAATATGCCTTTAAGAACTGTTGTAAGGTCTTTGGATTATATGTGTTCTTGTTGTGAATTGTTTTTAACTTTAGCAATTTCTGATTAACATTAATTAATTATTCTGTGTACATTGTGAATGTGGGGAGCTAGAGAGATAATGTGATCCCTCATCATAGCCTTATGGGGTGTCCAAAGAGTAGCAGCTGAATCTTATAATATATTGTTTAAACAAAAGTAACCCTCAAGATAATTTTCTGTGTGTTGTTTGTGGAAAATGTTTGAAAAGAGGAAATCATTACATTTCCAATGGAGTTTATAATGATGCCCTGAAAGACTGAAAAATAATCTAATATGAGACTTGTTAGACCATGTTATTGACACAATTTAAAAATGTAATTTTGGGGAAGATTTCTTTATCTAATAGGAAGTAATCTATCCTGGAATAAGATTCATACATTTGAGAGTAAATCTTGAAGTCTTTTACCATAGGGATTTTTAAATACTCCAGGAATCTATGGCCCTCATTCAATTGCAATTTGGCCAATTGAATAGGGCTCTAAATAAGCACATAACATATTTTTTTTAAAGAAGTTTTTAGTTAGTAAACATCTATCCAAAAGCAAGATTATCACTAACTAAAAACTTCTTTAAAAAAAAATGCTATGTGCTTATTTAGAGCCTTATTCAATTGGCCAAATCGCAATTGAATGAGGCCCTATGTACGTAGTATCTCTCAAACATAGTCATAAGGTTTTGTTTTTGGTATTTATTTGTACTGTTTGGTGTCTTTCACTAACCCTAGATTGGTCAGAAGCTGGACTTATCAAAGCATGAAACTCTCTATCCAGGATTACTGCAATAGAGATGTGTTTCATAATGAAATGTAAAAGGTTTTCCCAAAAAATGTAGATACAAGGATCTCAAAATTAAAGAAACTTGATGAAGACCACTAATCTAACACTGATACGACTTTTGGAGGGCAGAGGATGTAATGGGCATAAGTTACAAGATACAACCTTTCTAAGAAAGGTTAGTAAGCTTTAAAAACTTTAAAGCAATCTTGAATGAATATTTTAGAAAATGTTAAAAGATTCAGTTTATTATTGAACATTCCGGTTAATAATGCAGATGCAGATAATGAACAAAAAAAAGTACTATTATAAATGTTTCACTAGAATAATAAACATTATATGGCCATCACTGAAGCAATGTACCTCATTTTAAAACGAAAGAACACGTAAACATATAGCTCAATGACCAATGATGTTAAAGTTGTTCATCAGAAGTCGTGAATAAGAGTATGAAAGTAAACATTTCCTTTTTTTATCTTCACAGGATAAAGTGTACACCAATTATTGCTTGACAGAGATACAGTACACTATAAAGTAAACTGCACAAGTTCAACAATGAGTTAGTGATTGAGAATCATCTGCTACGGCCAACTTAACAGTTGCACTGTCTCCCGGGTGCTCGGGTTCGGCATGTTGTGGATCGGGTGGATACATTATTGGGAGGGGCTGGTAATGAACCAGCGGTCTTGGTACACATTGGTACCAATGACAAAGTTAGTGGAAGATGGAGCGTCCTAAAGAATGATTTTAGAGAATTAGGGAATAAGCTTAAAGCAAGGACCTCCAAGGTAGTATTTTCTGAGATACTACCAGTGCCACGTGCTAGCCCAGGGAGGCAGAAGGAGCTTAGGGAGGTTAATGCGTGGCTAAAAAAGTGGTGCAGTGCAGAGGGTTTTGGTTTTTTTTGAGCACTGGGCAGACTTCTCACTTGGGTAATGGGTTTTTAGAGCACTGGGCTGACTTCTCACTTGGGTACAATCTCTATAGCAGGGATGGATTGCACCTTAATGATGAGGGCGCTTTTGTGCTAGGGAATAGGATGGTAGAACGGCTGGGGGAGTTTTTAAACTTGTAGGTGTGGGGGAGGGACTATATAGAAGTATTCGGGTAAATAGGGTAGAGAGGGAAAGGGATGAATTATTTACCCATGGGGGAGGAGAAGGGGGGAGGGTTACAATAGAAAATAGGGAGATATTAATAGGGGCCTCAAATACAGTGGCAGTCACTTCACATCAGCAGAGCCATAGCAACATAAAGTGTATGATTGCAAACGCAAGATGTTTGCCTGGGAAAATGGATGAGCTAGAAATATTAGCAGTACAAGAAAAATGGGGCTTAATAGGCATTACGGAAACATGGTGGGATGAATCTCATGACTGGACTGTTAATCTGGATGGTTATAACCTATTTAGGAAAGATAGGGGAAATGGTAAAAGAGGAGGAGGGATCTGTCTTTATGTTAAGCCTGAATTTAAGCCTATAGTTAGAGAAGATATTTATGCTGGCACTAACGGCATCATTGAATCCTTGTGGGTTGAGCTAAATAGTGGAGGAGCTAATTCTAAATGCATATTGGTGGGAGTATGCTATAAACCCCCAAATATAGCTGAAAGTGAGGAAATACAATTATTGTTACAGATTGAAAATGCAGCTAAGCATGGGCAAGTTCTAATAATGGGAGACTTTAATTACCCTGATATAAACTGGATAAACGAGACCAGCAGCTCAGCTAAGGGGAGCAGGTTCTTGAGTACACTCAGGGATCATTATATAGCCCAGGTAATACAAGAACCTACTAGAAATGGGGCCATCTTGGATTTAGTCATCACAAGTAATATTGATATAATATCAAATGTAAAAATAGGGGAACCCTTGGGGAACAGTGATCACAACACAGTCTCATTTGAGATTGAATACAAAAAACAGAGTTGTAAGGGGCCAACAAAAACTCTAAATTTTAAAAGGGCTAACTTTAATGGGCTACGGGCAGCAATACAACATATAGACTGGGACAAAGAACTTACAGGGAAGAATACTGAAAATAAATGGACAACATTCAAATCCTTACTAAATAAACATACTCATCAGCATGTACCATGTGGAAATAAAATGAATAGGAGTAAATCACATCCCATGTGGCTTAACAATGACTTAAAGATCATGATGAGGAAAAAGAAATATGCATTTAAATTATACAAGAAGGAGGGAACAGAGGCAACTTTATGTGACTATAAGGAAATCAACAAGGCTTGCAAAAGGGCTATTAGACTGGCTAAAATAGAAAATGAGAAGTCAGTTGCAATGGAAAGTAAGACTAACCCTAAAATATTTTATAAATATATTAATGGGAAGAAGGCCAGGAAGGAATCGATAGGACCATTACAATGTGACACAGGCCATCTGATAATTAGTGACCAGGAAAAGGCAGATGAGCTAAATAGGTTCTTTTCGTCGGTTTACACAAGGGAGGTACCAGTGGTTGGGACACTGCAACATAATGGGGCTACACTACCTTTACTAAATAATTGGTTAACGCAGGAAGAAATACAAAAGAGGTTGGAGAAAATAAATGTTAATAAAGCCCCAGGTCCTGATGGAATACATCCAAGGGTACTGAGGGAGCTGGGTTCTGTAATAGCCAAACCATTATATCTAATCTTTAAAGACTCACTCACTACAGGGTCTCTACCAGATGACTGGAGAAAAGCAGTGGTGATACCTATATTTTAGAAGGGATCTAGAGCAAATCCGGGGAATTATAGACCAGTGAGCCTCACTTCTGTAGTTGGGAAGCTTTTAGAAGGGTTAATAAGGGACAGAATACAAGAATATGTCTATTTGAACAGGATCATAGGTAGCAGTCAACATGGATTTATGAAGGAAAGGTTGTGTCAGACCAATATAATTAGTTTTTATGAGGAGGTTAGTAGGAACTTGGATCAGGGCATCTCAGTGGATGTAGTCTTTTTAGATTTTTCAAAGGCATTTGATACAGTGCCACATGGAAGACTAGTGAGCAAACTAAGGGATACAGGAATTGCAGTAAATATCTGCTCATGGATCGAGAGCTGGCTAAAAGACAGGAAGCAAAGGGTTGTTGTAAATGGAACATACTCCGATTGGTCTAATGTGATAAGTGGGGTTCCTCAGGGCTCAGTATTGGGTCCTCTCCTTTTTAACATATTTATTAATGACATTGAAGTAGGACTCGAATGTAGTGTCTCCATTTTTGCTGATGACACTAAGTTGTGCAAGGTAATAAAATCAGATAATGATGTACTTTCCCTACAAAAGGATTTGCATAAATTAGAGAAATGGGCGGCTAAATGGCAGATGAGATTTAATACAAATAAATGTAAGGTTATGCATTTGGGAAGGAACAATAGCCAAGCAATCTATAATCTTAATGGAGCAAATCTAGGGGTATCAGATATTGAAAGGGATTTGGGAGTACTAGTGGACAACCACCTAGGTAACAGCGCTCAAAGCCAAGCAGCGGCTGCAAAGGCAAATAAAATATTAGCATGTATTAGGAAGGGTATAGAAGCCAGGGAAGAAGATATAATTCTGCCACTATACAAATCTCTAGTACGCCCTCATCTGGAATATGGAGTACAATTTTGGGCACCACCTCACAAAAAAGACATTTTAGAGCTGGAAAAAGTACAGAGAAGGGCTACAAAACTAATAAGGGGAATGGAGGGGCTAAGTTATGAAGAAAGACTAGCAAAATTAAACTTATTTTCGCTAGAAAAAAGGCGTCTAAGAGGAGATATGATTACGTTATATAAATACATCCAGGGTCAATATAAGGCTTTGTCAAGTGAACTTTTTGTAGCAAGAGATTTTCAACTGACAAGAGGACATCCGTTGAGGTTAGAGGAAAAAAGATTTCACCTTAAACAAAGAAAAGGGTTCTTCACAGTTAGGGTGGTTAAACTGTGGAATTCTCTACCAAAGGAGGTGGTGACAGCGAATTCGATAGACAACTTCAAAAAGGGGTTAGATATATTTCTGAATAAAGAGGGCATTCAAGGCTATCCTAGATAACTAGCAAGGAATATTGATCCAGGGAGAAATTATCGCCAGTTTCTGGGGTTAGGAAGGAATTTTGCTTTTTTTTCCCCTTATGAGACAATTGGCAAAGTTTCAATGTTTTTTTTTTTTATGTTTGCCTTCCTCTGGATCAATTAACAATAATAATAAATAGTCCAAATTAAAAAGATCAATAGAGATCTAAAAAGGTTGAACTTGATGGACTAACTCTTTATTCATTCTCCAATACTATACTATTAATAATTATTTAATCAATAATTTAATTAATAACTAATCCGCATATTGCAGATCAGAGGAGATCTTAACAGGTTGAACTTGATGGACTGAAAGTCTTTTTTCAACCATAATTACTATGGCCCTCATTCAATTGCAATTTGGCCAATTGAATAGGGGTCTAAATAAGCACATAACATATTTTTTTTAAAGAAGTTTTTAGTTAGCAAGCATCTATCCAAAAGCAAGGTTTTTACTAACTAAAAACTTATTTAAAAAAAATATGTTATATGCTTTTTTAGAGCCCTATTCAATTGGCCAAATCGCAATTGAATGAGGGCCTTTGTTACAGTGCTTGGTATAGGCAGTTATAGTACCTACTATAATATAGACTTGTGACCTTTGGATCCATAAAATACATGTAATATCAAACTCAATAATATCCCACACAGTGAAATTACCTCAGTTATAACCTTATGAGGTAACAATAACTGATATTAAATGATAAAGAATGTATACCCATATTATCACGTAGTAAACTTCTATAAGTACAGTGCCTTGCAAAAGTATTCACCCCCCTTGACTTGTTACCTATTTTGTTACATTACCGTCTTAAATTCAATGTTTTGTTAATCTGAATTTTATGTGAGGAATCAGAACACAATAGTCTAAGTTGGTGAAGTGAAATTAGAAAAATATATACATAAAACTATTTTTTAGAAATAGAAAACAGAACATTGGCATGTGCGTATGTATTCACCCCCTTTGTTATGAAGCCCATAAAAAGCTCTGGTGCAACCAATTACCTTCAGACGTCACATAATTAGTGAAATGATGTCCACCTGTGTGCAATCTAAGAGTCACATGATCTGTCATTACATATACACACCTTTTTTGAAAGGCCCCAGAGGCTGCAACACCTAAGCAAGAAGCACCACTAACCAAATACTGCCACGAAGACCAAGGAACTCTCCAAACAAGTAAGGGACAATGTTGTTGAGATGTACAAGTCAGGGTTAGGTTATAAAAAAATATCCAAATCTTTGATGATCCCCAGGAGCACCATCAAATCTATCATAACCAAATGGAAAGAACATGGCACAACAGCAATCCTGCCAAGAGACGGCCACCCACCAAAACTCACAGACCGGGCAAGGAGGGCATTAATCAGAGAGGTCTAATGAGACTAAAATTGAACTTTTGGGCTATGCTATGTCTGGCGCAAGCCCAACATCTCACATCACCCAAAGAACACCAGCAGCCGGGACTGGGAAACTGGTCAGAGTTGAGGGAACGATGGATGGTTCTAAATACAGGGATATTCTTGAGCAAAACCTGTAACACTCTGTGCGTGATTTGAGGCTAGGATGGAGGTTCACCTTCCAGCAGGACAATGATCCCAAACACACTGCGAAATAACACGTGAGTGGTTTAAGGGGAAACATGTAAATGTGTTGGAATGGCCTAGTCAAAGCCCAGACCTCAATCCAATAGAAAATCTGTGGTCATACTTAAAGATTGCTGTTCACAAGCGCAAACCATCCAACTTGAAGGAGCTGGAGCAGTTTTGCAAGGAGGAATGGGCAAAATCCCAGTGGTAAGATGTGGCAAGCTCATAGAGACTTATCCAAAGTGACTTGGACCTGTGATTGCCGCAAAAGGTGGCTCTACAAAGTATTGACTTTAGGGGGGTGAATAGTTATGCTCATTGACTTTTTCTTTTATTTTGTCCTATTTGTTGCTTGCTTCACAATAAAAAACAAATCCTCTTCAAAGTTGTGGGCATGTTTTGTAAATTAAATGATGCAGATCCTGTTAATTCCTGGTTGTGAGGCAGCAAAACACGAAAAAAGCCAAGGGGGTGAAAACTTTTGCAAGGCACTGTATAGTCCAAGACCTATCCCTTCTAAAAGAGGGAGTTGCAACTATCTGGATGTACTCAATAAACATTAGATAAGGATAATGTTAGTTTGGGTAGAATTTCTGTAAACTTAAAGTTCAGTCCTGAGGGTCTAATGGTTATTCACTACTGCATACTTTTCTTGTTGTGTTGTTTCTTTTTTTTTTCATAAAGTTTTTATTAAGGATATTTCATAATTACTTGTACAGAAATAAGCATAGTATATAAAACATAACTTCACATTTCAAGAATGGAAAATTACTTTCCTAAACATCTGCTCATCTTTACTGAGTTGCTCCTTAATATAATTTTGAACATTTTCAGTGCACATATTAGTATAATTAAAAAATAATATTTCAACCAGAATATTGTACGAAGAAATATGAAAAGAAAAAAGGAGAAATAGAGAAAGAAGAAGAAAGAAAGAAAGAAAAGAAGAGAAGAAGAAATAAATAAATAAAGAAGTGAAGAAGTATAAGGGAAAGAGCACAAAATAGACAATTGCTCCCACTCAGCTCTTCTAATTCAAAGGGTCAGGCTTGACTCTAAGATGGCTTTTCCAATTCCCGTACAATCAAATCTTTGTACTACTATTGTTACCTTTCGTCTAATGAAGCCTCCAGTATCCTCTCCCCCCCCCCGCCTGTTCCAGTCCGCCCCTCGCTCCACTCCTCTTATAGATGCAGAGAGCCCAGTTAACTATTATTCCAACTTAGTCCCCCACTACCTATGAAATGCAGTCAGGGGAAGAGATCCAAGGTCCCCATACTTCCAAAAATATTTGATGTGTGTCCTATAATGTATGAGTCATTCTCTCATTTATAATTAGGAAGTTTATTTTGTTTTTAATTTCCTGGAAGTTAATGGAGTTGTCCTTCCACCTTCTAGTTATGATGTTTTTTACTGCTAAATAAATCAGTTGTGTCAATTTGTTGCCCTCCCCTCCTAATTCAGTATATCTCATGCCTAGGAGGCATAACGCTATGGATGGTTTAAGTGGGGTTCTAAATAGTCCTGAGATTAGATTAGTCGCTTTAGCCCAGACTTCAGAGACTAAGGGACATTTCCACCACGTGTGAATTAAATCCCCTCGTTCCTGGCATCCCCTAAAACACTTATCTGAGTTTGTAGGTAATATTCTGTTTAGTCTAGCAGGGGTCATATATGCCTAATGTAGAATTTTTAGCGAGGTTTCCAGCAGGCTATAATTAAGGGAGCCTTTTGAAAGGCTTGAGAAAGCCTTAGACCAGGAAGTCTCATCCCAGTTCTGTTGCAAGTCCAACTCCCACTTCAGCATAAAGGAAGGCTTTGGTGAACCAAGGGAGGAAGTATTAAATATGTTATATATTGCCCCCAAAGTACCCCTAGTAAGAGCTGAGTTTTTGCATACTATAGTGAGCCAGGAGTCCTTAGGCGGGCCATAGTCCCTGCATATTTCTTCCACCCAATGCCTAATTTTGATAAAGTTAAACATTTCTGTATCAGGATACTCCATCCCTCTGCTTACTGTATCTAAAGAGATAATTCCCCCCCCCCCCCCTCCATCCATGAGCCTAGCTTATCCAATTTTTGCAAGGTCCAAAAATGCTTTGAGTTAGAAGAGAGGGTAGCTGAGAGAGTGGGAGATGTGAATATTGAGGTGAGAGGTGTTACAGGGTATGCTAATTTATGGGTTTTCTTGGCCCAGTTCCAAATTTTTAAGGTAAATTTAGTGATGGGGTTGCTTATGTAAGAATTAAAAGTATTTGAATTTGGTGCCCATAGGATAATTCCCCACGTGAGGGGGGGCATTTGTGCCTCCTCTATGAACACCCAATTAGGCTGGAGGGGGGTGGAGTGTGCCAGGGGTATGAAGGCCAATTGTGCAGCTCTAAAATAACTAGAAAAATTCGGGCAAGAGAGGCCTCCCTTAAACTTATGTTTATACATAACCTTCCTCGCTATTTTCGGGGGTCTATTCCTCCAAATGAACTTGAACACCAGAGACTGAAAGCGAGCTAATTCTGAGTTATTTATTTGGACAGGAAGGGTTCTGGCTAGATACAGGAGCCTCTGCAGAATATTCATCTTGACCGAGGTTATCCGACCCGTCCAAGAGATATGCTTCCTCATCCAAATGTTCAAGTCCCTTTGAAGATCCCTGAAGAGGGGGGGGAAATTGGCCTTATAAATTCCCGCTAAGGAATTAGTGATATTTATCCCCAAATAATGAATATGAGTGGCTGGCCAAATAAATGTGTGGCTTGTTTTCAAATGGAACAGAATATCTGAGGGTATGCCTATGCTTAGTGCTTCCGTCTTGTCCAGATTTAACCTAAGTCCAGAAAGAGTGCTAAATATGCCAATTGTGTCTAAAAGAGCTTCAATGGAGGAGCCAGGATTTGTTAGAGTGCACAATAAGTCGTCTGCAAACAAGGAACACTTCAGATGCTGGTTTCCCACTCGCATCCCCTCTATGGAGGAATTTGCCCTAATCGCTTGTGCCAGCGGCTCTATTGCTAGGGCAAAAAGGATAGGGGATGAAGGGCATCCTCGTCTCGCTCCACGCCCTATCTCTATTACAGCCTTCTGTGAGCCCGGAAGTTTTAAGTTAGCTTTGGGGAGAGTGTAATAGGTGCGAATCAGATTTAAGAATTGGCCTTTGAACCCAAAACTATCCAGAGTGGCGTACAAGAAAGGCCATTTCAGGGTATCAAATGCCTTCTCTATGTCCAATGCAAGCAGGCAAACTGGGGTATTCCTATGTCTAGCCAAGTGGATGATGTTTAGGGTCCTTCTTATATTGTCGCTAGTCTGCCTATAAGGGATAAAGCCAGACTGGTCCTTGTGAATTAGGGAGGGTAGAAAGACAGAAATCCGTTGTGAGAATATTTTTCTTAGGAGTTTGATGTCCTCATTTAGGAGCGAGATAGGCCTGTAATTTTTTGCCTCTTTTGGGTCTCTACCCTCCTTGGGGAAAAGGGTCAGATCAGCAAAGTTAAGTTCTGGGAGAGTTGGTTCCCCTTTCAAAATCATGTTAAAAAGGCTGCATAAGTGTGGGGCCAAAATATCCGAACACTTTTTATAGTAAATGTTAGTGAAGCCATCAGGGCCAAGAGATTTCCCCATTTTTAAGTCTCTAATTGTCTTCCTGATCTCCTCCACCGAAACCTCTTTGTTTAGGTTTTGCAGGTCCGACGCAGATATTTTAGGCAGATCTAAGGAATTCAAGTAGGAACTAATAGAGTTCCCTGGAGGAGAGTTGTGGGAGGAGTAAATGTGCTGATAAAATTCCCTAAAAGTTTTTTGAATCTCGTTTTGGCTAAAAATAAGTATTCCCTCTTTGGTTCTAATTTGGGAGATTTTGGACTGTGAATTTCTCGCCCTCAGGCCTTTTGCCAATAATTTGTCTGGTTTATTTGCCTTAGCATAGAAGAGATGTTGTGTTCTTCTCAGAGCTTTGTCCGTTCTTATAGATAAAATACCATCTAGCTCCAGTCTGGCTTTGTCAATTTGGTCCCTTAATGAGGAAGATGGGGAAGTTTGATTCTGTTTCTCTAATTGAGCTAATTTTTTAATGAGGTTTTCCTCAGTTTGTCGAATTGATTTCTTATGTTGTGAAGCCCATTTAATGCATGTACCCCTGATATAGGCCTTATGAGCCATCCAGACCCATCCTGGCGAAGTTTCCCCACCCGCATTAGACTCAAAGTAGGCTGCCAATTCAGAAGCAATTTGTTCCTGGTATGTGGGTATTGAAAGCAAGTATTCATTTAGTTTCCTAAGAGAAAGGTAATCGGGATTGAGATCCCAGATCAACCTCTAAAGAGACTGCAGCATGGTCCGACCACATGCAGGGAACTATATCTGCCTTATCCGAGCTGTCAAAAAGCGAGGCACTAATGAGAAGGGCGTCAATTCGAGAGTAAGACTTATGGGTGGGGGAGAAGAAAGTGTAGTCTCTTCCTTTCGGGTGGTGGCCCCTCCAAGCATCTACTAGGTCCAAAGAATGGAGCAATCTTTGGATTTGTTTAATCTTATTAGAGAAGCGGTCTTGCTTTGAGACGTTGGATTTATCCATGCCCCTATTATCAATTTCCCCCCCTCCCCCCCTCCCCCCCTCCAGTGTCCTTAGAAGTCTAATCAACGTTTTATTTGGGGCTGCGGTAGGGGCATAAAAAGAGACAAGCGAAGTAGGGGTACCTAGAACCTTCCCTTTCAAGATAATATAATATCCTTCCCGGTCTATTATTTTGGAGTCTAGTTGAAATTGGAAATCCTTGTGCAATAGGATCGCTACTCCTTCTTTTTTAGAAGCCTGGGTGGTGCAGAAGAATTGGGGATAGTCCTTGTTCAGGAAGGCAGGAGTCTTATTCCTAGCAAAGTGGGTTTCCTGGAGGAAGATAATGTTTGGTTTGTGGGTTTTATAGTACAGAAAAGCTTTCCTTCGCTTGAAGGGAGAGTTAAACCCTTTTACATTTTGGGTGAGTATCCTCGTGGGAGATGTCATGGATGTGCTGTTGGCGTGAGCGTGTGAATAGCTAATAGCCACGTACCTTCAGTAGCAACTGCCCAGGAGGAAGCGAGGAGCGGCTTTCCCAAACCAGGGGAGGAGGAGGTGGAGGTTCGGGTCGAATCTTCATGGTCAGATTTGGTCTGCTGGTAACGAAAGTGGGAACAAGAGGCAGATATTAGTTGGGTTTAGTAGTGGTAACCACCAAATTCTAAAGCCATTACTCAAGGGAAATTCCGCCCTTACAGGTCTGCTATGTAAAAATCCTATATGACCTAGCCATCCGCCCAGCGGACATGAAGCTGTCTTAAACATAGATTGGAAAAGAAAATACCTCTCCAGGCCTGCTTTCACAGGGTGAATGGAGAAACAGGAGAGAGGGTTTAGAGAAAAAAGTAGCCTTTGGGTCAAAGGTTTTGCGGAGACCAGAAAGTGAAGATAAGTAGCAATTAGCCGACCCAAGTACATCAGAGAGAGGAAGAAGGAAAGAAGAGCAGTACAGCAAAGAGAGAAAATACATTTTACCATCATGAAATTCCTAACTTAACGAACTAGTCTAGCCCAGCCTAGTTCTATCCGTTCTCCTCAAATCTAAACTATATCAGTCTAAGTTCTAGCCGGTAGGGGTATTATAAAAGGCTAGAAGATAATGTAGGATGAACCTTGCAGGATACAGGAACTCTTTAAATACAACTTAAGGCAGCAAAGACCTTAACCTAAAAAGAGCAGGCACTACAGACAGGGGAACCTCTTCTTTTTTTTTTTTTTTTTTTCTTATATCTTTCGTTCTCTTCAAAGCCCTGAAACTATAACCGTAGCTTAGAGTAACTAGACCTTCTCAAAGGGAAGAAAAACATGCAAAAAGCACAAAAGAGACAATCAACATAGTTATAAAACATGAAAACCAACAAGAGAATACAGGTTGCTGTGGGTCAACAAGATGTGCAGAAATTTAGAGAGTCCGGCAGGCCATCAGGGCCCTGGATCCAGTTCCGGGCAAAAAAAAAAAAAAGGGAAACAAGAATCCGCTTTCGTTGTGGTGGGAATCACCAGGGTTCCCCTTAGAAAGTCTCACATCCGTGAACGCGGGTGCTTGGAGCATCCGGCCCCTGGAGATACTTGTGAGATAGTCTCTGTCAGGAAAGATAGCATGTGCACCGATAGGCCGGCAGGTCCTCTCGGCTCCCTGCCCGGCTCTTCGAGTCATGTAGGCGCGGCCTCCAATTCCTGCCTCGGTCTCCGAGAAGCTGTTTGGGGAGTTGGATCTACTGTTCTCTTCTGTTTGGAGGATGAAGTCCATTGTCTCTGGGGAAAAGAGGAAGGCGAAGGGGTCGCCTGTTTCGGGACTGTTTCTCCAGCAGCTAGGTTCAGTCTCTGTAGAAGATCCAGGCATTCCTCCAAGGAACGCACGGTGTGGGATGCGCCATTATATGAGAACGAGAGGGCAAAAGGAAAGCCCCATCTGTACCTGATGCCGTGCTGAATAAGGATCTCCAGAGCAGGCTTCATCAGTCTCCGTTTTTGTAAGGTTGGAGGAGAAAGGTCTGCAAAGAACAGTAGAGCAGATCCATCTGGACCTTGGATGGTTGTCATTTTACGGGTGGTGGCAAGAATCAAATCTCTGGATTGCTGGCGGAGTAGCCTTACTATTATGTCCTTTGGCAGATCAGGGTTTTTATTTCCACCTAGGGCTCTGTGGGCTCGCTCCACTTCCCATATATGGTCCGGAAAGCCTGCCAGGATCTGGTCTATAGTGGCTTTGAGATATCGGGGTAGATCAATTATTGCTGTTGGCACCCCCCTTATCCGGATATTGAATCTCCGCAAGCGATTCTCCAAGTCTTCCAGTTTGTCTTCAAGGGAAGTGATGCGAGAGGTATTCTCCCCAATGGCACTTATATCCTTTTCTTGGGCCTCCACCACTTGATGCATTGTCTCCTCTAGAAGATTGGTCCTCTGCCCGATTTCATGTAGCTCTTTTTGTAGGGCCGTGACTGCCCTATTGATATGGGACTCCAAAAGGGCCTCAAACTTCGCCATAGAGTTGTCAGCTATGTTAACCTCTGGGTGTAAGGCCTCTGATACCGACTCAGAGTCGGACTGGTCTGATTGTTCCGGAAAGGAAGCTTGTGTTGATGTCTGAGGAGCCCCGGCTATCCTGAAGTGCTCCTCAATTTTTTGGGAAGGCAGGGCTTTCTTGTTTTTTCCCATCTTGCCTGTGAGCTTGTCTCGCCATATATTGGCTGTGCCGGCATTGCAAAGTCCTGGTTATGAAATAAGGCAGGGACTCCAGTAGCACCCCTCCGGAGGCACGAGCAAGCTGTTCTTAAAAGATTGCATAAAAGGATTCAGTTCATATTCAATTGTAAGCTTAGCCCCTACCGGCCAGATCTATTCACTGCATTAGCATACCCCCTTCAGGTTGCAGGGAGGCAGAAAGGAAATTTTGGAGAAATTCAGCTTGCAATGTAACAGAGGCGCCATTAGATGGCAGTGTCGCTCTCTCGACTGAAAATAAGGTTGTTGTTTTGCTGAAATCACTCCTAGGGTGCGGCAGGAAATAGAAAAACTGTAGTACAGCTTGGCAAATGCGAAAAGTTTTGCACAAAATTCACACAACACCAAAAAGCCTCAGCAAGTATTCAGTCTCTTTTTTTTTTCTTCTCCCCCCTATTGTGGGTTTCTGGAGAATGAGATAGGGTAGAATTTAGGGAAGCAAGTCCTCTGCCTTCTGTGTTGTTTCTTTTTTTAAAGGCATACTGAACATGTAGGCAGTATGCCAAAGAATGAGATCACAATTTCCAGATATGTTGGACTGATGAGATTCAAAGCATATTGAAACATCAAGAGAAATACATCTACAATGTAGACAAGAGACAGAGCAAAGGGCAGTACTTTGTTTTCCGCCACAAATTATTACACTGTATTATTAGGAGTATTTTTCATGCTACCATCATCTTCATATTTCCTCCATTAATAGCACGTAGTTGCAGTTGCCAGTGAATTTATTGTGGAGTCATTTTTAGCTGGATGTCTTGTGTTTATTGGCCATAACACCTAACTAGACATATATTTCTTATGAAATAATTTACAAATATTCCATTTCAGACAAACATTGTTTCAGAGTACCATTCTGATTATATTCTTTAGTGCACCATTAAAATAACCACACAAATTAAATAATATGCAACAACTGGCATTTCCTAATGAATACCTCTCTCTTTCTATCCTTTCCACCTCCACTAGAGGATTTGTGTTTAAAATTTCAGACAAAAAAAAAAAAAGACAAAAGAAAAGAAAACGTATTCTAATTGATTAATCCCGTTTGACAATAATTACAAGGAAGTATGTATTAAAATATACTTTATTAATATCTAATTACAATAAGTGTATCTTTTTTTGATGACTTATGTTCAAATACTCACTAATTGATCTAGGTGTCAATTGTCTGATATTATTGATATATTAGGACACCTTTTTGCGCCCCCAACCAAACGAATAGTTTCTCATTCTCTTAGAAAAAAAAAAAGTAACAAGCACAAGGATGAATTCACTTGTTATGTTTCAATTTAGCTAAAGGAGTGTATAGAGAACAAATCATGCTGTTGAGGTTCTTTGCTAGCCATTACAGTAGATCCAATTTTGTAATCATATGCTTCATTACTTTACTCAATTTTGTTTCCTGTAGGTGTCTGTGCATTCTGTCTGCCTTAATGGGCTAATTTCTAAGACAACCATCATAACACTGTGATCATGTTACCAGTTTAGTTAGGATTACAAATCTCACTGTTTTGACAAATGAGAACTTGGGCTTTTAGGTAAAATTGTCAAGAAATAAACAATATTATTCTTTCATAACACACATACAAAGCTATTGGTTACATTGTGAATGTATTTGTTTTTTACCTCTGTTCTGCTTGATATAAAACAAAAGATAACTCAGATGGTTGTTTATCAACCTCTCTTGGAGAAACCAACAGTATGTGCTTGAGGGTTGGATTTTGGCTAGATGGCAAAAATGTTGCTTTTGTTGCTATGAATAGCTCATCATTGTGAAAAAAAAATAAGAAAGGTGGTAAAAAATGGTTTAATGTAACCAGAACTATTCTTTAAGCCATCTATAAAAATATTAACTTTTCAAAATAGCCTATTACCAAAAAGCCTAGTCTTCATCATTCTCCTGCATGCTACTAATTATAGGCCATATTCTATTAGCTGCTCGCAAATGGCTGCGAGTGTTGTTTTATATATATATATATATATATATATATATATATATATATATATACTGTATATATAAATGTTTAGGTTCTATTGATTCAAGCTCCCAAAATTCTGATTGCAAGGCCGAACTCGTAAATTCTGCCTTTTAAGTCTGATTTCAGGGGGTGTGATCATATGATCTGGCAATATTTAAGCAAGCCCATAATTTTCTTCTTAGGCACAGCCAATAGTAAATGAAACCTTCATCATGACGTCGGTAAAGCATGGAAGTTAGATGTAATTTGCAATAGAAGGCTAAGAATTAATTAGTGCCAATCACATATAATAGTTGTCAAACTGCGATTCGTTGTCATGCTTGCGAGCCTCGCCTCGCGTAGCGAAGCAAGCCGTTGAAGCACAAAAGTCTTCTGAGCTTGGATCACTTATTAGATGAGCGCCAAAGATGAGCCTAGCGAAGCGAGCAGTTGAGGCATTGAAACACGCAGGACTTAGGAAAAAAAAAAAAATGCGGGAGGAAAAATATTTAAACTAGGCTACATGACTCCGAACCGCGCAAAACACCGCCAGCCTCGTACCACTTTAACCCAGGAACGTACGAGGTACAAAATACACTATTAGAAAGGACGGAAAATACTCCTGAGCCACGTAACACATAGACAATCGCCGCCATTTTACAACACTAACTTGCAACTAATAACATTACGAATCTAAAATGGTGCTTTACTCAACTAAACAAATGGTTTGCCCTCGCGCACGCAGCCTATTTATACTGCACACTTGGCACATTGCTGACACTTTCTCCTCAGGGCAACAACAGTCCAACTGTACATTGTATGCTGCAGGAAAATAAAAATAGATTGTTAGCTCTTCAGGATATTGATTGCTGGATATATTAATTAGAAATAGGTAAAGTATATTAATTTATTAAGTACGGTAATTAATTAATTATTATTAAAAACTATATATATAAAAAAAAAAAAACTAAATAGCATATTTTACACTGCTGTTACTTTTTGAATACATTAATACTTCACACTTCCTAATACATTTATTCATTCCTAATTAATTATTAACGTACAAATAATTTAATAAGTATTAATTAGTAATGGAAAATAAAAATGTATACCTTCCACTGCACTAAAAAAAAAATTGTTTTTACACTGCAGTTATATAGCTAGATCACTGCTCACTGGCTGCCAGCGATAGCACACTCAAAGCAGTTACATATTTAAATCACTTTATTATGCTCTGAGACCTGAAAAATGTTTCTAATTTACACTGCACTAAAAAAATTGTATATTTAACACTGTACTTATATAACTGTATTTGTGATGAGCTCCGAAGATGATTGTTGCAAAGCACGAAACTTGAAGGACACAAGTGGAGAGGCTCGCAATGAGCGCCGAAGGTGCTTAGAGGACCAAAAGTACACAAAAGGAGAGGCTCGCAATGAACGCCAAAGGTCCTCAGAGGAGCAAAAGTTTTACATTGTGTGGCAAACAGCATTGCCATGGCTTCAAATGTCATTGCCCCGTAATTTTTGACGGGCAAGTCGCAATTAAGGAATAATTGCCAATTGGACTTGCAATCAAGCAATCTATAAAATGCATTAGATCATCTGTTCTAGCCCACGTTGGTTTCATGATATGTATTAACCCCTTGAGTCCCGGGATCAAAATTAATTAGAAATAGCATTTAAAAAAAAGAAATGTAATTGCATATTTGTGGGTTTTAGGCTGCTGTGCAATTAATTCTAATGTGTTTCCATGCCTTCCCATGGTTTTAAAGTACAGGATTGTGTGTTTAATAGCTGTTACAGCTCTAATAAGTGTTTGAAAAAGCCTATTTAGTACTTGTAATATTTTTGACAGAAACTTGATACTTTTTTCAGTTGCAGGTCAGACATTATTTGTGAGCTAGCATTCAGGGTCTAAAACCAATGGAGTTCTATGGCTGGATTTGCGTCTTTGGCTGGCCCATAGTGATTGTGGGCATAATCGGATTGCGAGTAGCTAATAGAATATGTGGCAATATCAAGAGCTGTTTTAAGTGTGTGTAAATGTACGAATTGGGCAATAGAATATGGCAATAGAATAGGGCCCAATGTACCATTCACCCCTGTTGTATTACTTGCCATCTCCTTTTGAGCCACACCATTTCATCTAATTTTCTACGGATGCTGGCTCTCACTTACTCTAGGACCCAGTAAGGGAGTTGCTTATGGGGAGGTACAATCTGTATACAAATGTGGGAAAAAGTTAAAACTGAAGTCTTTATTAGTAAAGGGTAACAACGGCGATATCTATTAAAAACAATGTAATATAAAAAATCCTGGATTGGAGAAATGGGTGTATAAAATAGGCTAATTTGTATGTGAAAAATATACCCACTTGATATTATTTAAAACTCTTAATAGAGGGGTATATAGATTCACAACTAACAGTGTTTCCAGAGAAAAAGATGAAATAGCTTATCCAATTGAAATAAACCTGTCCTTATGATTATAAAAGATCTATAATATCACTTGATAGATGTGGTGTTACTACATGTATTATATACAAAAGTGGTCCTTAACTTCTGGGGTTCACTATGAAGAAAACCTGGGATAATCTGGTCTATTCCCTGTGAAAGGTCCCGAGAGGAGAGACCAAAGGAAAAATAATTAAACATTAAGAAACAGCCCAATGCAATAAGTCCGATAAAAGATCAGAATATGAAAATCATCAACTTATCAAAGTTTATCATAAATAATGATCATGAATCAGTACTGAGAAAAGGCCTGAGTTTTGTTCCAACGTCAAGGTCTGACAAATTCACCCATATTAAGGATATAAATCTTTTTGCTCGAAAACTGGCCTTACAGAAATTCTTCAAAAATAAACAAGATAAAGAACATATAAACTTAGGCCTAAGCAAAGAGGATGTTGACACCTTTGAACTTCTATTGTCTCTATTAGAAGAGAATACCATCACTGAGGCAGAAAATACATATGATACAAAAAGATGGAAAAATAAAAGCAATTTCACTCCCCTTTTAAAAGATTATTCTAATATATGGGTATTCCTTCAACAGGTAACAATTGACATAGCAAGTTTAGATTTTTCTAAATTAAGAAAAACTTACAACCTGACAAAAAAAGAATATCAGGCCCTAAATGAGCTCAAATCCTGTAAAGATATTCAAAATAAACAAGCGGATAAAGGAGGCACCCTAGTGATATTAAGTAATGATAAGTACAAAGAGATGTGCAATAGGATTTTGGATGATAGATCCACCTATGAAGTACTAACTAAGAATCCAAATCTTGAGTATAGACTAGTTTTAAAGTCTATATTAGAAAAAGCTAAAATGGAGAAAATTATTGATGAACATACATTCATGTTTCTCTTACCGAAATTCCCTTGCATCTCTACTTTCTATGCACTACCAAAAGTGCACAAACAAACAATACCTATCCCTGGGAGGCCTATAGTATCAGGTACAGGAAACCTCTCATCCAATGCCAGTATTTTTGTGGATCATCATCTACGTGAATTGGTACAAAACTTGCCCTCATATGTACAAGATACTAATGATATACTAAAACAGCTTGAACATTTAATAGTGCCAAAGGATACCTGGTTAGCAACCATTGACGTTGAAGCACTTTACAGTAGTATACCTCATAATCTTGGTATTGAGGCAGCCAAACATTTTCTGAGCACAAAAAGCACTAACTTTGAGAAGTTCAATAACTTTATTATTCAAATCTTAGAATATGTCTTAAAATACAATTTCTTCCTGTTCAATGATAAATGGTTCCACCAGATAAAGGGAACTGCAATGGGCACCCCATGTGCCCCTAGCTACGCAAACCTCTTTTTAGGCAGCTGGGAGAAGAAGATCTTCTCAGAACCAGGGCTTGAATATCTTACTGTACATGCAATGATTTGGCGTCGCTATATAGACGATATACTCGTAATATGGGATGGAACAAAATTAGAATTTGAAACCCTCATGGATTCCTTGAATAGATTTCGAGAAAGAGGATACTCAAACAAATGTTTAAAGAAAGCATATCAATATGCATTGGGTTGCAACAGAACGGAATTATTGAATAAACCACCTAAGATAAATACCCAAACATCAGATAAATCATATCCAAGATGTATTTTAACTTTCGGTTATGAGTCTGCCTCAATAAAAGATATTATATCTAAACATTGGCATCTATTGAGAAGCGACGAAGACTTGATAGATATCCTTCCACATAAGATACCAATTGTTTATCGAAGGGGAAAAAATCTGAAAGATTCCTTAGTGCATAGCTTCTTCAAAGAGACAAAATACAATAAGACATGGCTTAATCCCCCACTAGGATGTTTTAAATGTGGTAATTGTAAATTCTGCAGATATATCAAACCCACAAAAATCTATGAACATCCATCTAATGGGGCAAGATATGTTCTAAAGGACTTCTCAAATTGTTGCACTACAAGTGTAGTCTATGTGGCTACATGTTTATGTAAAAAAATCTACGTAGGGAAAACACGACGCCAACTACGAAGACGTATTGGCGAACATGTCTACTCAATTAAGAAAGATCTCGACACCCCGATAGCACGCCATGTTAAAATCTTTCATGGTGGCAACAGTGAAGTTCTTACATTCACAGCACTTGAAAAAGTATATCAAGGCCCCAGACAGGGGGATCTGGACAAAAAACTGCTCCAACATGAAGCAAAATGGATTCACAAGTTAAAAGCTTTATCACCAGAGGGATTAAATGAAGGTTTCACATTTTCACCCTTCATTTAAATTGTGTTTTTCTAAGTTTTAAATGTCATATCTTTTTAGAATGACCACCCTTATAGCATAATTGACTTGCTATTATATTACATGACCATTCACAAAATCTCCTTATCTGGCACAATAATAATTTACACTATCTAGCTTTATGATTTATATAATTTATTGCTACTACTTTATTATGTCTGCTACACTTCTAGCACACATTGTCACTCTCTCCCCATATATCACTTTATATCATATAGGGCTTTCCCTATCATAAACTGAGAGATCCTCTTTCGGTTTTCATCCATTTTATTATAACAGACTATTATTGATCTGTTTGTATACACCATTATTTTTTTTTTTTTTTTTTATACTTGTAGTAGTACTTATATATTTCTCACTAGTTACTGCTGTCACATTGTACTTTTGGCACATATATATTTATATATATATATATATATACACATTCCCTAGTGCCTTTTTTCCAGTTTCACCCCTTCTGATCATCCTATTGTCATGGTATTATTTATCCCTTTTTTGTTTCATCACTTTTCTTATAGCCTTCCCATTTCAGCTTGGAGGCACCTACCCCATGTACTATATGGGCTGTATAATAGCTATTTTTGTCATATTCCTAATTGTCCTTTTATTTATCTCCCACTCCGGTTTTTGCCTTTAAACCTCTATCATACTGCAGCAAAAGCGCAATGAGCGCCTTATAGACTCACTGCGCATGTCCGGTTAGTGTCAATTGGTTGCCGAGGTTACGGCAACGTTTAAATAGAGGGCTAGACGGCCTAGCATACTTCTCCTTGACAAAGACGTCTGATGACGTCGAAACGCGTCGGCTCCTGATGACGTGGCATGCCTTACAGCTAAGGGCACGCCGGCGTCTCCTAAACTAACAGTATTGTACTTTAAATATCTAGAGTTTTGAATGCTTACCCTCCCTGTCCGCTTCCATATGAGTGAATGTTGTGGTGTTAGATTTAGCATGTAATAGACAGCACATAAGAGCTTTAGAGCAAAAGCTAACTTGCTGGCTCCTTATTACTCTCCTAGAATCCTTTTTCTCCCTATTTATGATTGTACTAGGATATGGGCAAAACAGAGGGTGAACAGCCTTGAGTGGCTATCACCTGCATATTACAGTCCTATTGAGACAGCATAACGGAAGTACTCATATTATTGATTGTGCCCTTACTAAAATCTATATCCTAATTATTAATCATATTAATATTGATCAGAGAGATTTTGGAAAAGAATTACCTATCTAGGAGATATATATATACTTATAGAAGACCAGATTATCCCAGGTTTTCTTCATAGTGAACCCCAGAAGTTAAGGACCACTTTTGTATATAACACATGTAGTAACACCACATCTATCAAGTGATATTATAGATCTTTTATAATCATAAGGACAGGTTTATTTCAATTGGATAAGCTATTTCATCTTTTTCTCTGGAAACACTGTTAGTTGTGAATCTATATACCCCTCTATTAAGAGTTTTAAATAATATCAAGTGGGTATATTTTTCACATACAAATTAGCCTATTTTATACACCCATTTCTCCAATCCAGGATTTTTTATATTACATTGTTTTTCATAGATATCGCCGTTGTTACCCTTTACTAATAAAGACTTCAGTTTTAACTTATTCCCACATTTGTATACAGATTGTTAATCAATGGGTAGTAAATACCTAGGGAACTTAGCATTCCTATCACACCTTGTTCTATAGACTAGTGGTTTAATCCACAAAAGGAAGCATTTAATAATTATTAGTATCTTTGTATAATACTTCCATATATTGACACTCAGGATTTGCATTGTACTTTGAAGGATTCATTCTTCAGAGAGATTATCTTATTCACTATGACGAATTTTGCTATCCACAATTTAGATATTGAATCCCTCCTAAAAGAAGCTGAAGAAAGCTTCAGTGGTAACCCTCAGCTAACAGTTGAAGGTAATAAAGATATAAGACATATATATGGAGACCTCTTGAAAATAATGAGAAAACAGGTACGCTCAGTATGGGAAATAAGTAGCCTACAAAACTACCTTAAAAATAAGTATATTCCCAGAGGCCTAAGATTACACCTTAACCCTGCAATTAATTTGAGTGATGAAACCTTTGTAAACAAATGGAAAGATATTCTCCTTAAATGTTCATCTGAATTAATCAGTCTGATTATTGAGACAGAAAAACATAATCTGGAACTATTAAAACCTAAGATTGTATTATGTCAACAAGAATTTAACAAACAAAGTGACTCTACAGAGTATGAATCACTATGTAGAAAACTAAATGATAACATTGATAGATTCAAGAGAGATATCAAAGACCGGAAACAGAAAAAATTTCTAAGAGACAAAACTGATTTCCAAACAAATAGAATTTTTAAAAAATTCCCTACCTCAATACCATCACAAAGAAATTCTGACATAAGTTCATCAGATTATGATAATTCAGACATAGATGAACATTCCCATAGTTCAAGAGGTAGACGACCTACTATACACTATAGAAGGGAGGCATACAATACAAGGAATTTTGCACAAACTAGAATGCCAAACCCCTATAATAATGAAGGTTTTTTAGAGGTACGCCAATTCCCTGTGAAAGGTCCCGAGAGGAGAGACCAAAGGAAAAAGAATTAAACATTAAGAAACAGCCCAATGCAATAAGTCCGATAAAAGATCAGAATATGAAAATCATCAACTTATCAAAGTTTATCATAAATAATGATCATGAATCAGTACTGAGAAAAGGCCTGAGTTTTGTTCCAACGTCAAGGTCTGACAAATTCACCCATATTAAGGATATAAATCTTTTTGCTCGAAAACTGGCCTTACAGAAATTCTTCAAAAATAAACAAGATAAAGAACATATAAAGTTAGGCCTAAGCAAAGAGGATGTTGACACCTTTGAACTTCTATTGTCTCTATTAGAAGAGAATACCATCACTGAGGGAGAAAATACATATGATACAAAAAGATGGAAAAATCAAAGCAATTTCACTCCCCTTTTAAAAGATTATTCTAATATATGGGTATTCCTTCAACAGGTAACAATTGACATAGAAAGTTTAGATTTTTCTAAATTAAGAAAAACTTACAACCTGACAAAAAAAGAATATCAGGCCCTAAATGAGCTCAAATCCTGTAAAGATATTCAAATCAAACAAGCGGATAAAGGAGGCAACCTAGTGATATTAAGTAATGATAAGTACAAAGAGATGTGCAATAGGATTTTGGATGATAGATCCACCTATGAAGTACTAACTAAGAATCCAAATCTTGAGTATAGACTAGTTTTAAAGTCTATATTAGAAAAAGCTAAAATGGAGAAAATTATTGATGAACATACATTCATGTTTCTCTTACCGAAATTCCCTTGCATCTCTAATTTCTATGCACTACCAAAAGTGCACAAACAAACAATACCTATCCCTGGGAGGCCTATAGTATCAGGTACAGGAAACCTCTCATCCAATGCCAGTATTTTTGTGGATCATCATCTACGTGAATTGGTACAAAACTTGCCCTCATATGTACAAGATACTAATGATATACTAAAACAGCTTGAACATTTAATAGTGCCAAAGGATACCTGGTTAGCAACCATTGACGTTGAAGCACTTTACAGTAGTATACCTCATAATCTTGGTATTGAGGCAGCCAAACATTTTCTGAGCACAAAAAGCACTAACTTTGAGAAGTTCAATAACTTTATTATTCAAATCTTAGAATATGTCTTAAAATACAATTTCTTCCTGTTCAATGATAAATGGTTCCACCAGATAAAGGGAACTGCAATGGGCACCCCATGTGCCCCTAGCTACGCAAACCTCTTTTTAGGCAGCTGGGAGAAGAAGATCTTCTCAGAACCAGGGCTTGAATATCTTACTGTACATGCAATGATTTGGCGTCGCTATATAGACGATATACTCGTAATATGGGATGGAACAAAATTAGAATTTGAAACCCTCATGGATTCCTTGAATAAAAATGAGATGGGTTTGAGGTTTACGCATGAAATCCATAGAACAGAGATCCCTTTCTTGGATCTTCTTATTCAAAAAGATAATGAAGGAAACATCTCAACCACCACGTTCAGGAAAAAGACAGCTGCAAATACGCTATTATCATGGGACAGCCAACACTTCGAACCCCTGGAAAAGGGCATCCCTAAGGGGCAATATCTAAGAATCAGGAGGAACTGCAGCTCAGAAACTAAGTTTAAAATTGAGGAAGATAAATTAAAACAAAGATTTCGAGAAAGAGGATACTCAAACAAATGTTTAAAGAAAGCATATCAATATGCATTGGGTTGCAACAGAACGGAATTATTGAATAAACCACCTAAGATAAATACCCAAACATCAGATAAATCATATCCAAGATGTATTTTAACTTTCGGTTATGAGTCTGCCTCAATAAAAGATATTATATCTAAACATTGGCATCTATTGAGAAGCGACGAAGACTTGATAGATATCCTTCCACATAAGATACCAATTGTTTATCGAAGGGGAAAAAATCTGAAAGATTCCTTAGTGCATAGCTTCTTCAAAGAGACAAAATACAATAAGACATGGCTTAATCCCCCACTAGGATGTTTTAAATGTGGTAATTGTAAATTCTGCAGATATATCAAACCCACAAAAATCTATGAACATCCATCTAATGGGGCAAGATATGTTCTAAAGGACTTCTCAAATTGTTGCACTACAAGTGTAGCCTATGTGGCTACATGTTTATGAAAAAAAATCTATGTAGGGAAAACACGACGCCAACTACGAAGATGTATTGGCGAACATGTCTACTCAATTAAGAAAGATCTCGACACCCCGATAGCACGCCATGTTAAAATCTTTCATGGTGGCAACAGTGAAGTTCTTACATTCACAGCACTTGAAAAAGTATATCAAGGCCCCAGACAGGGGGATCTGGACAAAAAACTGCTCCAACATGAAGCAAAATGGATTCACAAGTTAAAAGCTTTATCACCAGAGGGATTAAATGAAGGTTTCACATTTTCACCCTTCATTTAAATTGTCTTTTTCTAAGGTTTAAATGTCATATCTTTTTAGAATGACCACCCTTATAGCATAATTGACTTGCTATTATATTACATGACCATTCACAAAATCTCCTTATCTGGCACAATAATAATTTACACTATCTAGCTTTATGATTTATATAATTTATTGCTACTACTTTATTATGTCTGCTACACTTCTAGCACACATTGTCACTCTCTCCCCATATATCACTTTATATCATATAGGGCTTTCCCTATCATAAACTGAGAGATCCTCTTTCGGTTTTCATCCATTTTATTATAACAGACTATTATTGATCTGTTTGTATACACCATATTTTTTTTTTTTTTATACTTGTAGCAGTACTTATATATTTCTCACTAGTTACTACTGTCACATTGTACTTTTGGCACATATATATTTATATATATATATATATATATATATACACATTCCCTAGTGCCTTTTTTCCAGTTTCACCCCTTCTGATCATCCTATTGTCATGGTATTATTTATCCCTTTTTTGTTTCATCCCTTTTCTTATAGCCTTCCCATTTCAGCTTGGAGGCACCTACCCCATGTACTATATGGGCTGTATAATAGCTATTTTTGTCATATTCCTAATTGTCCTTTTATTTATCTCCCACTCCGGTTTTTGCCTTTAAACCTCTATCATACTGCAGCAAAAGCGCAATGAGCGCCTTATAGACTCACTGCGCATGTCCGGTTAGTGTCAATTGGTTGCCGAGGTTACGGCAACGTTTAAATAGAGGGCTAGACGGCCTAGCATACTTCTCCTTGACAAAGACGTCTGATGACGTCGAAACGCGTCGGCTCCTGATGACGTGGCATGCCTTACAGCTAAGGGCACGCCGGCGTCTCCTAAACTAACAGTATTGTACTTTAAATATCTAGAGTTTTGAATGCTTACCCTCCCTGTCCGCTTCCATATGAGTGAATGTTGTGGTGTTAGATTTAGCATGTAATAGACAGCACATAAGAGCTTTAGAGCAAAAGCTAACTTGCTGGCTCCTTATTACTCTCCTAGAATCCTTTTTCTCCCTATTTATGATTGTACTAGGATATGGGCAAAACAGAGGGTGAACAGCCTTGAGTGGCTATCACCTGCATATTACAGTCCTATTGAGACAGCATAACGGAAGTACTCATATTATTGATTGTGCCCTTACTAAAATCTATATCCTAATTATTAATCATATTAATATTGATCAGAGAGATTTTGGAAAAGAATTACCTATCTCGGAGATATATATATACTTATAGAAGACCAGATTATCCCAGGTTTTCTTCATAGTGAACCCCAGAAGTTAAGGACCACTTTTGTATATAACACATGTAGTAACACCACATCTATCAAGTGATATTATAGATCTTTTATAATCATAAGGACAGGTTTATTTCAATTGGATAAGCTATTTCATCTTTTTCTATGGAAACACTGTTAGTTGTGAATCTATATACCCCTCTATTAAGAGTTTTAAATAATATCAAGTGGGTATATTTTTCACATACAAATTAGCCTATTTTATACACCCATTTCTCCAATCCAGGATTTTTTATATTACATTGTTTTTAATAGATATCGCCGTTGTTACCCTTTACTAATAAAGACTTCAGTTTTAACTTTTTCCCACATTTGTATACAGATTGTTAATCAATGGGTAGTAAATACCTAGGGAACTTAGCATTCCTATCACACCTTGTTTTATGGGGAGGTACCTCATGACTAGTGAAGGGGGTATGCCCCGGAAGATGGGAAAAAAAATGGGGGAGTTATCCAGCTATGTATTCAGTGCCTCTTGCTGGGCATGGGTCAGATTAGAGGACAATTTAACAAACTCAGCCTGCGATGAATGCTGTGCTGATTCTAACAAGTTGGGCAGTAGCCCTTCCTCAGGGTCACTGCGAGTGGACAGGCAGATGGCAGAAATTGCTTGTGGTCTGCACTGATACCCCTTCCATATATTGATAAGAGCCACTCTAGTGACTATACCAGGCTCATCAAGGGCTACCATATAGGCGGTGGGGCTGAACTTACGGGCAATCTTGTAAGGCCCTTCCCAGGAAGACCGAGCTTATCCTGAGGGTGAGGGACCAGCATTAACACCTTGTGACCCTCCTCCAGCTCTCTCTCCCGGGTTCCCTTGTCATACAACTTTTTCTGATGCTTTTTGGCACTCAGGACTTTCTCCCTGACCCTTCCTATGAGATTGGCTATCTGTTCTCTAAAGGCAAGAACATAGGGGACTACTGACACCAGTTCCTGCCTCTGCTCCCCTTCCCAAGTTTCTCTAATGAGGTCTAGTGGCCCTCTCAAAGGCCGCCTATACAGGAGTTACATAGGGGGAATAACCTGTGGATTCCTGTGGAACCTCACAGTAGGCAATGAGAAGGTAGGGGAACAGTTTTTCCCAATCCTTCTCCTGCTCCGTGAAGGTCCTAAGTATACGTTTGAGTTCCATTGAAGCCATTGGTCTGGGGGTGGTAGGCGGAGGAAGTGAGGTGCTTAATCCCGCATATCTCCCATAGATCTTGGGTCAGGGCAGATATGAACTGAGTACCCCTGTCAGACAAAATCTCCTGACGGAAACCGATCCTAGAGAACTGCTCCGTGCAGAAATATACCGTAGGGCCACTGCCTCGGTACCTGGTGGCATAGTCCACTATGGTTAGGATATACCTCTTCCCAGTCTTACTGGGCCTAGCTTGGGATCCTACTAGGTCAATGGCCACTATCTGGAAGGGAGTATCTATCACTGGGAGGGTTTGTAGCGGCACCCTAACAGCTTTTCCATCATGTCCATACCGCTGACAGGAATCACAGGAGTCACAATAAGCATTAACATCCTGGTTCAAGCCTGGCCAGTAGGACACCCGGGTCAGCCTCTGCCTAGTCCTTTTTACAGCCCATATGGTCAGCAAAGGTTACATTATGGGCTACTCCCAGTAACTGAGTCCTGAAAAATGTGTGGACTATCAACTGCCTCAGGCCTACCCCAAGCCTGGCTCCCTCTAAGCTGTCCTCTTCCTGATACCCTCTATGGTATTATCCTCAGCCAGAGGACCCAAAACCCCAAGCAGATAAAGACCTAACCCCGGGATCCTCTGGGCTGACTGGTTCCTCTTCTCCTCCAGGTCTTTTAGACCTCAGGGCTGCTGACTGGGACCGGGTAATGATGTTTAAATATCGTCATTCCATGGGCCCCAAGTCATTCCCCAACAATACATTTGTGGGCAATCTCTCCATGACCCCCACCTCCTGGATATCTTTGCCCTTGCCCATATCCAACTTCACACAGGCAAGGGGAATGGTATACTGCTTCCCTACAGCAACAACCACATCCATAAATTTGTCCAGGATAGCTGCAGGGCTCACCTTAGAGGGGTGAATAACAGTCATGGCAGCCCCAGTGTCCCTAAACCCATCTACTTGCTGGCCATGCACTAACACAGGCTGTTCATGGAGTAATCTCTGGTCCCTTTTTGGCCAAGTGGATGGCATGAATGGATGGGCAGGTGGTGATCTCCTCCTGATAATCTTGAAACTCCTCCACCTCCTCACTCTTATGGCCCCAATGCCCCAAATACATACAATATGGACAGCAAACTGCTCTGCCCTGCGGAGTTGGCTAGGGCAATCCCTCAGGTAGTGGCCTCGCTATTGGCATTAGAAACAAATAGAGACTGCCTTGCTCTCCTGCCCCTGTGGTCGACTACTGGCCCTTGTTGCGGGTTTAGGGGGTATCCAAATCCCTCAACGTGGAGCCCCTGGCTTCCCCTGATTAGTATCCAGGTGCCTGTGAGGGGGTATGTAGGGTTGGGAGGCCCCTGATGCAGTGGGCTTAGCAGGTTGGGGTGGGTGGACAGTAGGGACAGGTTTCTGACCTCTAACATCCTCATACTGGTCAGATAACCTTCCAGCTTCCTCTACAGTATCAGGCTGCTTATCCTCCACCCACTCCTGCATGGTCTCTGGGCCAATATGAAAAAATTGCTCCATCATGATTACCTGCTTAGCATCCTACAAGCTACGGACCGCCTTAGCCTTCCACCAGTTCTCTAGGGCAGTCCTGATCCTCCAGACCACCTCAGTGCTGGTGTCCCCTTTTCTCCTGACCACACTCAGGGCTCTGTATTTCCAAGCAGTGAGAGCATATCTAAGACACAAAGCAAGTCGAACCTTGTTGTAGTCATGGGCTAGTTCTTTAGGAATAGCTTGGTATGCTCGGCTGGCCCTCCCACTGAGCTTATTGATCAGAATTTTGACCCGTTCTGCCATTGGTACCTCACGTAGCTCGCACTGCCTTTCAAAGTCCTGCAGGTACTCGTCCAGGTCTTCTTGGTCATCCACAAAGGGCCGGATGCTGCTGTATGCCAGCTTACTGTTGGCTGGCAAACCCTCTTAAGCACTCCTGGAGTGGGAGCCAGCTGGAGATGGACAGTAGCCCACTGGATGTCCCTGTTCAGCATGTACCTCCTGGGCAATCAACCTCCTCATCTTATTCAGTTCAGCAAAGGAGGGTGTAGTGGACACAAGAGCACAGGTTATTGTTAGGGGTCTGATTACCTCATCTGGCTCTTGGGGCATCTGTGCGGGTAGCCTGGATGGTTGGCCACCTTCCACACTCTGCCGGGTAACCTCCTCCTGAGTAAACTGCTCCCCATCATAGCGTAGCAGCTCGTCCACCAGTGCCTCTTGGTCTCTGGTCCCAGGAACCTTTATCTCCCTTTCTTTGACCAGGGCATGAAGATCGTCAATGGGTAGGTCGTACTAGCTGGCCATGGTAGCTGTTTCTTGGCTAATAGAAGGGATTTTCAATCACTGCCACCAGTTGTGACAATTAACTCTTCTTATGGGGCTTGAGAAGGCTTAGTAGAGCCAACTCTACCCCGCAGTATCGTTTTTGGCCTGTTTGGTATCCCCTCTGTAAGTCAACAGGACCTTAGCAAGACAGTCCCCAGTAACCTCAGACCTTTTGGGCAACAGTATTACAGCTGGGCTAGAGTTGATCAGAGTAACAATCAGGCTCCAGTTAGAAAATAACTCAAGGATCCATACCATTATCTATGTGTTCCAGGAGCAAATTATTTATATTGAAAATACTCACATATTTACCACAATGAGAGGTGGTCACAGACAAATTACAGGAAATTTACCCCACAGGGAGTCTTGCACCTCTAATAAACATAGTGCTGTCTAGACCCTGAATAGAGCACATGGGACATGGGATTAACTTAAAGGGATAAAAACAGATAACTATACAATAGGAGTTTTAGTCCTTCCTGCTTAGTCTGAAATGCAAGAGTGCATAGTAAGTCACGGTAAGCCCAAAAGAGTCCAGCAAATAATCCAAAGTCCAGGGCTACCGTGACATGGGTATTGCTAATGTACAAGTCCTAGGAGTGTCTGAGAACATCAAAGGAAAGGCTCTTAATGATCTTCTCACTATATGCTACCCCAATAACTGGGCATTTTAGAGGAAGTTAAATAAGTTTTGTTGGAAAGAGCACACCATGTGGTCCCAGAAAGAAATATCCGTACTGGGAGGTCAAGGCCAGTGATTATGATGATCCTTAACTTCCCTGATGGCAGTGTATCGGAAAAAAAAGAGATCTAATCTTTGATGCTCAGAAAATCCTCTTATTTCAGGAAGCATGCAGCCCGATATTGCACTACTGCAGGAAATGCATTGGTCAACAGATCCATCTCACTGTTTTAAAGCCTCCTGGATCAAGGACTTATCTTATAATAGCAAAAAGTGAGGAGTAGCCACCTTATTCTCTAGGCAGCTCAGTTACAATGCTTTGAACATAGAGAGTAGGCATTAGCTTCTAAAGCTGAAATGGACAATTAAATCTATTCCATAATCAATATATATGCACCTAATGACCAAGATACTTCTTTCTTTTCAGCTGGGTTGACAATGATGTCAGACCTTAAATCTACACCAGTCAGACACCACAGCACACAGCAGGAAGTCTGCTACAGCTAACCCACACAACTAATTATGCAAAAATAGTGGAGCAAAGCGGCATAGCACGCCCAACAAAAACCTATAAAGGTAAGAGCTTGAATAAAATAAATACAGTTTAGTTTTAGAGTATATCGGTCCTTTACAAACATTCCTTCAATTTATTTGGCATCCAAGAATAGCACTTGCATTTTATTTACTTCCTATGGTAGAGGAACGATTTAAAAAAAACATGGGAATAATCTTTTCTCTGTTGCATCAGAACATTTTTTATTTCCTAATGTGTCCTAGCATATTTTTTTTTAATAAAAGTCTCAAAGCACAAAAACGTAATTAAAAGTTTAGCCAGCCAATGAGATCTTCAGACTAAAGTATGCTATTTGCACTTCCAGTGGACTATGCACATAAACACCTCCATTGTATTGTAATCTGTTTTGTTCCACAAGGTAATGTAAGTAACTCTATTAGAGGTCTGGACCACTAGACATGGAGACAGCATTATGTGTATTTGGAGGTTGGCCTATTGTTCACCGATGCCAGAATGCCAGATTATTAGACTCTGTGTGGCGTCAATCTCCTGTGTGTGTTTGTCTGCCACTCCCTGTTATTGTTGTGTTGTATACACACCCCCTCTGTGTCTAACCCCTATAAATATTGTTGACTTTCCAAAAATAAATCAGTTTACTGCTGAGACATATAGAAATAGTATGTTCTCTTATTTGCTCTTGTTGGTTTTGATACTGATCCTATCTCCACCCTGCTAGTAATTTGTCCTGGTCGCAACCACAGGAAGGTTACTGACACTCCTGGAAGTGCTGATTTCCAGATCTCAGGGTGCTGGTGCCGAGATTTCCAAGAACCCAACTGTCCTTGTGGGTAGTTAAACTGTAGTCTATAGCATATGGCCCTGGACAGTAATAACCCCTACCCCTGGATCGTCACACTTTCTTTATATACTTACCTTTTGTTAGAGAGTAAAACTCACATGTTCATTGTTCAAATGTTTTCCTTGTCCAATGTCATTGCCTTTATGTTAGACACATACTTAAATTAGGACCAATATCTGAGTTGTTCAAATATCTCAGGAAATGATAATCTTACCCAGAATTCAAGTATCTATGTAGACAAGAGATTAAAACAGTTTGTTACCACACTACCCTCATAAAGAAAGTACACAAAATACACTTTTTTTCTACATTAAATCTAGCCAGTCTAGATGTAGATGCTCTATATACAAGTATACCCCACAAGGATGGTCTTTTTCTATCAAGTAATAAAGTTATAGAAAACAATGAATTGTGAACAACAGGGAATATATTGTATGTTATTAAATATCCTGGTCTGTGAAAGTTTATTATTTGTGCTAATGATGTGTAGATAAGGCAAATTATCTGAAAGTATTGTGCGTTGTATAGTGGTTTCGCAATTGAAAGAAAGTATCAACTATACACTGAATTCAGATTGCAGATTTACTGCTATAAAAATTACAACTATTCTCGAAGCTGACAAATCTTAAACAATTCAGCCTAGGTGAGACAAAATCTATTGTTTTTCAATAGAGCTTCACTAAAAAGCATACTTCAACTCATAGTATCTGTTTTGTTCTGTATGATGACTGATTACATTAGATCATTTGACAGACTTTAAAGGGATATGGAAGGGTTCTGAATATAAAATACCTATGTATATATTTTGGGTTCCCTGGTGGTCCAGTAGTTAGAATTCAGTGCTTTCACTGCTGCAACCTAGGTTCGATTCCAGTCAGGGAACAAAGAGGTCACACCACCCGGAATCAGAGCAGCTATGGGCCTGGTCAGTATTTGGATAGGAAACCACCTAGGAATACCAGGAATACCCACGAATACCAAGTGGATCAGCATTGCCATGGACATAAAGATGTGCCTTTTATGTTATGGCCCATGAGGTCACAGAGAGTCGGAAATGACTGGATGATGGAAAAAAAAATATTTCTTTACTTTTATGTACTTTATTTCATTAAGAATTGCTTAAAAGTTGTGAGAGAGGGGGATGATGAATTACTCCCAGGAAGTTGTTAGCAGCAGTAGCTAACGGGGCAATGGCGGCAGACGCTGTGGAGTAGCCACGCTGAGCTGTTGTAATGGATCCCTTGTTATGAGCTCGTTGAAGCCCTCAGAAGCACCGAAAAGCTGAAAATCTGCTACCATTTAACCCATATTGTCCCCAGAATCCTGCACCGAAGAGTCCTTAGTAGTCTTTTTGGTCCATATGGTTACATGGTGACCCCCCAGAGTTTTACCGACACAGCAGAAATGGAGGAGCCGGACACGGAGCAACAGGTCACACGTAGAACGCACGCTGATATGAGATCTGAGTATCGGACCATCTGATTGTGCAGCATGTGGTCAGTGAGTACGCTTTCCTTTTGCTTGTCACAGACGGATTTCTACTTAAGGTCGCCTGCATCAGGAGCACTGAGAAAGGCACAGTGGTGCAAGATTACAGTGCAGTGAGTAAAAGACTGTCACAGCCAGTAATAGAACTGTGCAGGACTAGGGGCAATAGAGGGGATGAATTAAATGGTATGGAAAGAAATGATTAACTCTGGGGCAAGACAGGGGTTACCATAACTTCATAATATTATAAAGCTGAAAGCTTAAAGTCATATGGCTATTGATACCTACTATACATAGTGCTCACAATTGTTTGTTCTCCCAGAAGAAAGCAAGATATAATAATTAAAGAGGGAATATAATTGTTATTGCTATCAACCTAAAGGGCACATTGTGTTGAAGCTTTTTTCCTCTGATACTGGAGGAGTTTCAAGTCAAAGAGCACATGGTGTTTATGTGTCGACGATCATATGTGCTGAAATATAGATACGCTTATCAGTCATAAGATGTCTGCATCTATGTTATATCTGCTATGTTATGGTACAGTTAAACTCGTTTTAAAAGGTGAACTTAAAAATATTCACACTCTACACTTTGCAGAATTCTCAGCCATAATAAGGGCGAATCCAGCTTTATGCTCAATGCCAGCATAATATAATCTATAGGATTATGCTCTCATCTTGAGCCACTAAGTGGAGAGGATTTAATTTTTGGAACTGTGGACTGTTGAATATAATCTGGGATCAGATATTGGAGGAGTCCAAGGGGTAAACAAGAAAAAGAGAAAGAGGAAGAAAAATCCTGTTATGTTTTAGAAGGACAGGCTTGGGGTCATGCTTATCCTAAGTACTATCACAGAACTGATTGTTAATTATCTAGGAGTTTTGAAGTTAAATGGAAAGTAGATAATTTGATCTTAAAGGTGGGACTTGTGGTAAATGTCGGAGTAACATATGGTTTCAAATTAATTAACTCTGATACTTGTGCAAAGAAGGAGGATTACTATTAGGAAATTACTGCTGAATTTATAATAATTGAATGATATTATCTGTTTATTCTCCCCTTTGACATTAGAAGATTTAATTTCAAGTTTGGTATACTCTGAATGCTCAGGTGGGAATATTTGTATGTCACAATACTGTAATACTGATTTACATGCTAAAATATAAGTAGCTTTAATTTAGTTTTTAGGCTAAAAATATACAGGTTCCAGCTGAGCACAAATTGGATAGTCCTATAACGAAGAATTGAAGATGAATAAAAAAACAGGGTATTACAGGGAAGAATAAAAGTAAAGAACAGAAAAATAAACATTAGCCAAGAGTTTCAGATCACTTTTCTTCACCAGGTCTTAGAATAAATACAATAGAAAAAACTTTTTCAGAAGTAAGTTCCGAGGTAAATTTAGATTTATCAATGGCTCAACTCTCTGCGAATGAGAATTTTAGATCTGATGAATCTATTAGTGATTCTGAATCTGAAGAAGAAAGAGTTACTATTTCAGTACTTAAAAGTCTTTTGCAAGAATTCAAGGAGTCAATAATTTCTGAATTGACAACTAGCAATTAGTGTTGTTCATCCAAAAACAGAAGAATTGGAAGGGACAGTTAATAAAATAAGGGAAGATTATCAATATTTAAAAATATAATCCCAAAGAGTGGAAACAGAACTGCAGATACTTAGAAATTGAACCACTAAATGCGAAGACTACTTTAGACGGAATAACATCTGTATAAGAGGGATTTCAAAGAAAATGTTCTTTTCTGACTTAATTAAATAACCAAATTTCTTATTTCCCTGGTCTCCTGACTTTAATCCAGATGTCATGATAGATAGAATATACAGACTGCCATTACCTAAAAATATTCAAAGTGATCTCCCACGAGATGTAATTATTAAATTACATTATTTAACATTCAAAGAGGCAATTATGAGGAAAGCGTTTAAAATAAGAGTCTTTGAGACCCCATACGAACATCTTAAGATCCCCCAGGATCTATCAGTTTAAACGTTAAACAAAAGAAGGGAACACAGAGATATGGCTAGATCATTGAGAGATCTTAATTTGTTATATAATAAATGGGGATTTCCCACCAAATTCATAATTGTGGTGGGTAAAAAAAAAGTGACAGTGAATGACGTCAGAGAGGGAGATAAGTTCTTAACAGAATTCAAAAGTTCCACTGTAAACTAAGAAATATATATTAAAATATCTTATACTAGTATTTAAGTGTTGATAAAACAATAGTATTAAACTACTCTCCCTCTTTTAATAGTGATGGATGGGTTTAGAGACACATATAATTTCCCCCTAGGTGAATAAGGATTAGAGGGAAATTTATATTAGAATCACATTAATGTTGGTTTTCACAATATAACATTTTGCACAGGCATGATTCGTTCTAGCCAATACCACAAGTTGATAGAGAAGAATTAGTGGTTAAAAGTAAATTGTTTGTGGAATTATGTAGAGATTCAGCACTGATAGCACTTTAATTTGAATCACAATGGAAAATAGGGTAGTATTTAAAAAAAAAAAAAATATTCAATAAGGTGACATGATCACATTAATATTGTTTTTTACAATATAATTTTTTTGCACAGGCATTACTAGTTATGCCAATACCATGAGTTGATAAAGAAAAATGTGTGGTCAAAAGAAGACTGTTTGTGGAATAATATAGAGGTACAGCACTGACAGCACGAATCATGATGAAAGGTCGTGTAGTATTTAAAATATTCAATTAGGTGAGATGATACGATATAATTTCTTAGTCTAAGAATAATTACTACTAAGGTATAAAGTAATAATGGGTTTCTATAAAGAGACAGGAGTGTATTTGGAGAGATTGGTTTACATACTAGATATAAAGGTTTTAAGGTGGTTCTATAGATTTAATGACTGAGATGGAATATAAAAAAAAAGAAAAACCTCCCTGGTGTTTTTTTCTCTTTTATATATAAATGACAAATTGGGTACTATTTATTAATATCTTGACAATTTTAAAAATTGTTTTGTTTACTTAGGCTTTCAAGGGGTTAGAGGATAAGGGTTAATAATTTGATAAGATTCAAAAAGAAATAGAGCTGAGCGTGGTTAATTGCTCTCTATGGTACCGAAGCCGCTTTGGTCTTCTTTTGTGAACCTAACGTAGTTCATCTTTTCTCCCCCTCACTGTGCTTGAACACCTCTAGGGTGTCTGCACGATGGAGGGGAGATTTGTATCTCCCAGTGAATGGGATTGTGTGCGGTTTGTAAGAAATATAAGGGATAAATGGATGTGAGTGTTTTTTTTTGGAAGTCCAGAGATGTCGGTTATACGGATATTAGCTACTATTTTGAAGATTCAACTGGTAATTGTGGTGACCAGGCTTTTTCAGGGATAAAACGACGGTGAATGAGAAGAAGGTTAACAGCGTTTTTTGTTAGATAGCTCTTAAAAAAAATGGGATGGTAGGTTTAAAATTGTGTAGTCAGAATGTATAGGGCTTAAATTTGGCGGTTAAGAGACAGATGGTCAACAGAACTTTTGGTAATGGTTAATCTGATATTGTTCTTTTACAAGAAACACATTGGATAAAATTCCTTATTTCAAATTGAAAAATGTTGGTACTGTTGGTAAATCAAGAGGAGTGTCCATATTTTTTTATCAAAAGTTAGTACTCAAAGAAGAGTTAGTTCTGATAGATCCAAATGTTCAATAAATCTTGTGGAGTGGTTTAATCAACAATGAAAAAATCACAATAGTAAATATCTATGTCCCAAATAATGGACAAATAAGGTTTATAAATAGGATTTTCAAGTTAGTCCGTAAACATAGTATAGGACCTCTTATTATTGGAGGTGATCTTAATCTTTGATTAAATCCTGCATTAGAAAATCCCAGAGAAAAGCGGACCTGAACTCTTGTTTAAAACGTAAAGCAGAATTATTTCAAGATGCTTTGATTCAGTACCAGCTTTATGATTCTTCGAGAACGTTCCAACCACAAGAAAGAGAATACTCATATTTTTCGCATCGACATGAAACTTATGTCAGACTAGATTATTTTTTGGTTAATCAAGAAATTTTATAACATGGTTGGACCAAGGTATGATTTATTTATCTGTATCAACAGATTTGAAATATTTAGTTAGATCCCAATGGAAATTAAATCGGTCTTTGTTACAAGATCCAAAATTAAAAGAAGAGTTAAAATTGGAATAGCCAAATTTTTTAAAATTAATATTCCATCGGTAAATTCTAAGGTCATAGTTTGGACATCCCACAAAGCAACTATTAGAGGGATGTTAATTAGTTGGCAACATAATTGTAGAAAACAGAAGTTGACCATTGAAAGAATTGTATGTTGAACTTGCAAATTTAGATAGACAGAATAAAACTCAGCTCGAAATGGATATACGAAAATGAATGGGAGAAAATCGCTTGCAAATTAAAAAAATTGAACAACTATTAGTAGACAATTCCTTGTGGGTAAAAACAAATCCGGTAAAAATAGCTAAAGCCTTTGGTTCATACTATCAGGAACTTTATAATATAAAAGATGAGGTTTTCTAAATACGACTACTGCCAAGGTTCAGAAATTTTTATATACGGTTAAACTGCCTAAGTTCTCAGAGGAAGATTTAGGGGTATTAAATGATATAATATCTAATAAAGAGTTATTAGATGCTATTAAGAAATGTTTGAGGCCTCGATTATAACCATTCCTAAAACTATAAAGTCATATCCAGAGTGTAAAAACTTTCGCCCGATAATGCTTTGAAATGGCGACATTAAGTTACCTTATATACTGGAGTATAAGCCGACCCGAGTATAAGCCGAGGCACCTATTTTACCACAAAATACTGGGAAAACGTAGTGACTCGAGTATAAGCCGAGGGTGGGAAATGTGCTGCCCCTGTGTCCCTCTTGTGCCCTCTGTGCCCCTTTCTTGTGTCCCCCCTCTCCCTCCCCTGTGTCTCTCCCCCCTCTCCCTCCCCTGTGTCTCTCCCCCTCTCTCTCCCCTGTGTCTCTTCCCCTCCTCTCCCTCCCCTGTGTCTCTTCCCCCTCTCCCTTCACTGTGTCTCTTTCCCTCCTCCTCAACCCCCCTCCTCAGCCTCCCTCCTCAGCCTCAGTCCTCAACCCCCCTCCTCAACCCCCCTCCTCAACCTCCCTCCTCAACCTCCCTCCTCAACCCCCCTCCTCAACCTCAACCCCCCTCCTCAACCCCCATCCTCATCCTCAACCCCCATCCTCATCCTCAACCACCCTCCTCATCTTAAACCCCCCTCCTCATCCTAAACCCCCCTCCTCATCCTAAACCCCCCTCCTCATCCTAACCCCTCCTCACTTTACCCCTCTAATTATCTCCCCCTCTCCCTTTCCCCTCACTTACTTTCCATCTGCAGCTGCTCCTCAGCTGTTCCACCCTCCTTCCAGCTGCGTCTTGACCCGGCCAATGTTAATGACGTGACGCGCATGTGACGTCACTTCATTAGCATATGCCGGGTCCCAACGCAGACGGAAGGAGCGCGGAGGAGCGTAGGAGCAGCTGCAGATGGAAGGTAAGTGAGCGGAAAGGGAGAGGGAGAGGTATTTAGAGTGGTAAAGTGAGGATGGGGGTTTAGGATGAGGAGGGGGGTTGAGGATGAGGATGGGGGTGTTGAGGATGATAAGGGAGGGGGAGGGAAAGAGTCACGGGGGGGAAAAGAGAGACACAGGGGGAAAGAGAGACACAGGGGTGGTGACTCGAGTATAAGCCGAGGGGGACCCTTTTCATCGGACTTCAATTATGAGAAAATAATTTCATCAAATGAAAGAAATCATTTGATTTCTAAATGCTATAATTGTATAGGATATACACAAATTGGAATTAAGACAAAGAGTATACAAGATGGGAGGAGGAATTGAATGCTAGTTGATCTGTGAATAGTTGGTATGAGGCCTCTGCTTACACAAACAAATATATAAAGAATGCATACCACAGGGAATTGTTTTTTTAAAATATGCAATAGGTGGCATTATACTCTACTAAAGATGGCTCAGATATTTAAACGAGAATCCCTTAAATATTGTTGGAGAGAGTGTGGCCAAGTTGGATCACACACCCACATTTGGTGGTCTAAACTTATGAGTCAAATTTTGAATTTGATTGGTTTTGAAGTAGGGACTAAACCTGAAATTATATTGTTTCATATCTTTTCTTTTGATCTAGCTCCAGATATTAGGGCTCTCCAAATTCAGGTCATGGTAGCAGCAAAATCATTGATTGTTCGGTAATGGACTCAAAAATCCTTACCGTCAGGTGAGGAAGTTCTGTTAAGACTATAAAAAACGTTTAATGGAACAAAATTTTGTTGAAACGTACATGTCTAGTCAAAAACTAATAAATGGAAACTATGGGATAAGTGTAAATTGTTTTTAAATATTTAGTGACCTCTTAAGTCTGTGTGGAACCATGCCCCGCGGCTGAAGTGATATTTGTGCCTACTATGGAATAGAGATTTCCTTCTTCTATCACCCCTAAATTCATTGCCTGTTATGTTTGGTCACCCGTCTTTCAGTATTTGGATATCTAAGAATAAATGAATTATGAATGTGACGTGTCTGTAAGTGTGTTTCTTAGTAAATAAATATGATTTGGTGTAAAGGTAAATATTTTACTCAGTCATTGTTGGAGACTAATATGTGTCTATGATGCATTAAAGTTGATAGTATACCAAGGTTGGATTGTACAACAATGCCTGGGGTACTATATTAAAGGGAGGCATTGTATAAGTGTGCAAGATGTTATTGACATGTGTATTTGTATTAAATTGTGGTTTATTTATTTATTTTTCTTAATTTGTAAAAAACTGCTAAATTTTCAATAAAAAAAAATAAATAATTGCTTAAAACTTCTGTTTTTTTCTGCCTAATATCATAGAATTTGTACCTGTTTGGGTCTGCCCTCTGCAGCTCATGAATACTGTGAAGTGCAGCCTGTCAGAATGTTGGCACTGATTGGTTACTATGAGACAATGAAATTCCTATACTTAGGAGAGAAACCGGCTAGGAGCCATACATAAGATTTATAATGTTCTTAACATTTACATTTTTATTTTTAAAACCGTTTTTAAACTATGTAAATAAAGGGGCTACTTTAACTGGTAATCATTTATTTTATCACACTGATGTGCATGGAGAGATAAAGTATTTTCCTGCCCAGATAAGTATTACTATATTTGTAGAACTTTGTCTTTACTATACTGATATTACACAACAAAATATTACCCTTCAGCAATGTTGTCACATACAGAATATTTCAGAATAGTGAAAATTCTTCAATAAGGTATAATGACGTTTAATCTGGTGTTGATGGCTATTGAAGCAATGGCTGCTAAAATTGCTCAAGCTACAAAACCTCAAGTTAGTGAACCCTAAACATCTTGGCACTTACACTTGGTGACTTGTGTGCACTGTGAAGTAATCACGGAGTGTCAAAAACTAAGCTGTTATTTTGTAAAGAGTGATGTAGTTTAGGATGCTACATAAGGTGATTTAAAATGGTGCTACCTTAAGCTTCGTTGATCCCCTATAAATGTTAGCCTTGTTTGAATGTGAGGGAATGTTAGGATTGGACCAATATTTATAATGATGGACCTACTGTACAGTGGGGCCATCTGTAATGTATTAATTTAAAGCTGTTCACGAGATAGTAACTGGGTTGGTTTCATTAAGCTTTGTGAAAATTTGGCATTAATCTCTTAACCTCATATCAAAAAAGTAAAATAGACTCTACATGTCTGTCAAATTACTGACCTGTCACTTTCTTTCTTATTTATTGAAATCAATTCCTTTCCCAGATTAATCAATCAGTTCTGTAACACAGTTTTAGAGTCCAAAACCTCATCTTTCCTTGCACTGTTCATTTTCACAAAGAGATCTCATAAACTTGAGACACTTCTGTGGAAATGACTCACTGAAAACCAGTTAAAGGGACACTGTAAAGGATGTTTTCTTTGCAGACATATAAAATAATATTTTACAATCAAAGGATTACATTCATAAACTATATAAACTAAAGTAAATTAAGATTATTCAAAAGTAAGAATTGGTCTATTCAGTATATCTAGATGACAACAGCTATACATTTACCAAAAATAGCAATATAGTACAGAAATACTTTATACTGTAATATACAGTTGTGCTCAAAAGTTTGCATACCCTTGGTGAATGGGTAATATATGTACCATTTTTTAAACAAAACATGAATTAGCAGGCAACACACATTTTTTTTAATTTCTTATGGGATTCAAATTCAACTGTAGGTTATAACAGAATGGCACAATCCTAAAACAAAACATGGCAACAAATTAAATGACCCTGTTTAAAAGTTTGCATACCCATAGTTATTAATACTGTGTATTGCCCCCTTTAGCGTGCAGTCATTTGTAATAGTTGACTATGAGGCCCCTAATTCTTGCAAGTGGTATAGCTGCCTATTCGTCTTGGCAAAATGCCTCCAGGTAATGCAAAGTCTTTGGTCGTCTTGCATGAACCGCACGTTTGAGATCTCCCCAGAGTGGCTCAATGATATTAAGATCAGATGGCCACTCCACAATTTCACCTTTTTCTGCTGTAACCACTGAAGGGTCAACTTGGCCTTGTGCTTAGGGTCATTGTCATGCTGGAAAGTCCAAGAGCGTCCCATGCACAGCCTTCATGCAGAAAAATGCAAACTGTATTCCGAACAATTCTTCTATCAGTTGTCTACCTGACCTTGGCTTGGTATCAAGAGAATTTTCTACTTCTTAATAAGTGATTGAACAGTACTTACTGGCAGTTCCATTACTTTGTTACGCAGTTCTTTTGACAGTTATTTTCTGCTCACTGTGGCTCAGTATCTAGCCTGTTCAGTGCATCCTTTTGAGAGCTAACAAACTCATTGACTATTTATGAACAGACACTAATTGCAATTTAAAAAGCCACAGGTGTGTGAAATTAACCTTTAATTACCATTTTAACCTGTGTATGTCACCTTGTGTATCTGTAACAAGGCCAAACATTCAAGGGTATGTAAATTTTTGATCAAGGCCACTTGGGTTATCATTATGATTTAAAAAGGAGCCAAACAACTAAGTGATAATAAATGGCTTCGTATGAATAAATGGCTTTTTTTTTTTCATGATCAGTCAAAATAAATGCCAAAATTCACAACTTATGCCAGAGTATGCAAACTTTTGAGCACAACTGTATACTAATTCATTGGTTTAATTTATTACAAAACATAGAAATGCGTGATCCAAGTACTCTAATAATCTCAAACTTTAGCATAAGTAAAAACTATTAAGATAAAGAAAAGCAACTATAATCAAATCTACTATTAACAATATACAGTATCTATCGCAGTGAATCAAATCGTATTGATAAATAATGGTATTATCAACATAGTAATATAAAATGCATTATATGTTGACTCCATTCTGGTCTTATTTACAGCATAGCAATTATTATACAAAACAAGTGGTACTATGTATGTGCTTATGAAAAATACATCATGCAGGACTATGCAGTGATGTAAAGTGGGGTAGCTGTGAATGTCCTATAATCTAGATGAATAACCAGAGTATTGCAGTATATAGTGATAGCTTTTTTTATTGGACAAATATTTTAATTAGAGTGCCAAACTTAAGAGAGTAGTAACTCTCTTTATCAAGTCAGAAACAATACGGATTAATGTTTAGCATTAGAAATGGAATACAAAGTAAAGTAATAAGAAACCCACGTGGGGCAGAAGGCAGGCATTATAAATAAAGTAATTGTCGATTGTCTATACACAAGGTCCGAGATAAGAGGAGAGACAGTATTATCAGTTAGGGCTCTATAGTACCTATATAGTATGTAAATAGTGATGTATGTGGGAGTAGAATAAAAACCAAGAGCCTCATTCAATTTGGTCCTCACAACTCTATCGGAGTAGGCCCTATTTCTGCGTGCCTGCTGTGAGCCTGCAGTCGCCACAACTTATGGTCCTATTCAATAGGCCGGGCTCGCAAGTCACTCGCACATCACAAACCATGCTCTCGATAGTAGCATTTGCGGGCTCGAACATGAACGCTGACACAATGCCGTAACTTGCAGTTAGAAACAGCCAATGGAATGTGGATCCGATCGTGACTCGTGGTCCAACCTCCGTTTTTCATTGAAGTCCTACGGGCTTGAACCACAGGTCACAATTGGACCCACATTCCATCAGCGATCATGTTCAAGGGCTTGAATTATGAGTTACGATCGGACCCACTTCCCAGACATAATGCAATATTGATAACGCTGTATGATATATGATATTCTATTACATGCAAGTGCCATTCTACGTATTAACACATTAATGGCCAGGATCGATATAACACGGATATTAAACATGAAATAAAGTATTTTATTTGGGCGATTTACAAGCTTGAGAATGTGCTATTAACTCTAATACCTAACATTACTTTCCCTATTAATAAAAGTACAGTAGAGTGTTTATTTATATATATATATATATATATATATATATATATATATATATATATATATATGCATTTACAGTGCTCGATACATGTCATTAAGCCCTTTGCGAGACCTCCTTGGTACCAGTAACTTATAGTTCGATTTTTGCCATTTGTGGGCTTGACGGAGTGGTTAGCGAGGGGGAATCGGAGCAATTGAATAATGATTTGCGATTTTACCGATCACAACTCTTGCGGCCACAAAAGATCAAAGGCTTGGAGGGCTTTAACTTGTGATTTTAGAAATCGCTATGAATCTCAATGATTCGCAGCTTGGAGCTCGTAACTCGATCAGAGCCCGCAAACCAAAGCTAATTAATTAGCAAGATAAGTTACAGGCTCCTTTTGCGAGCCCAGATCTCCCGAAAGCCTCAATTGAATGAGGCTCCAAATATTTGCACTAAAAAATATTAACCCCAGGCAACTATAATTAACCCTATAATTCATGGGGGTCAATACAGACCCCCATAAGCCAATAATTAACCCTATAACTCATGGGGGTCAATACAGACCCCCATAAGGCCTTAATTAACCCTATAACTCATGGGGTCAATACAGACCCCCATAAGGCCTTAATTAATCCTATAACTCATGGGGGTCAATACAGACCCCCATAAGCCAATAATTAACCGCATTAACTCATGGGGGTCAATACAGACCCCCATAAGCCAAAAAATTAACGATATTACTCATGGGGGTCAATACAGACCCCCATAAGCCAATAATTAACCCTATTATTTATGGGGGTCAATACAGACCCCCATAAGCCAAAAATTAACCCTATAACTCATGGGGGTCAATACAGACCCACATAAGCCTCTATTTAACCCCATCAGTCCCATAAGGGTATATTATGACACCTATGCGGCTGTTAAAACCCTAACATTAACCACATAAGTGCCATGACGGTCCACAAGGACCATCATGACACTAACTACAAACACTACACTATAACCCCCAATAAACCATTTAATCTAAACTAACTCCCCTCTTCACTAATCTATTAACACTTACACTACCTACCTACACTACCTACCCCCTAATAAACCTCCCCACCACTCTAATTACAAAAAATAAAAAAAACTACCTTGCAGAAAAAAAAAACATACAGTACAGAAAAAAAACCTACAGTACAGAAAAAAAACTACAGTACAGAAAATAAAAAATCCTACAGTACAGAAAAAAAATCCTACAGTACAGAAAATAAAAAATCCTTACAGTACAGAAAAAAAAAATCCTACAGTACAGAAAAAAAAAAAATTACACACCTGAAAAGGAAAGACAGACATACACAATACAATACATTACATACAATACATTACATATAATACATTACATCCAATACAAATCAAATACCCCCTATCTATCTAACATACAATCTATTTAATATAAAATAAATCATAACTATATCAAATACAATCCCCCTATCTATCTAATATACAATAAATCCTAACTACATACACATACCCTTATTCTAAGCTAAAATAAAATAATTAGAGTCCTAACTACATACACAGACCCTAATTCTAAACTAAAATAAAATAATTAAGACCACTTACCTTTAAGATGTCCCTTCAGATCACTAACCTAGGGGTAAAACAAAACAAAACAATTAGTACAAAACATTAACATAAAATAAATAAACATTATATAGATTCTAAATATTCAACTCACCTTTCCAGCATGTCCGGTCATTGTTCAGTTCTTCCGGCGCGGCCCTGTTAAAAAAACACAATGCATTAATACAATATACAAACACCAAATAAAATAAACATATAAACATATAAATATACATTCAATTTACCTCCCCGCGATGTCCCCCGCCTCCTCCCTATCAGCCTCAATTTTAGGTGCCGTGGCCGGGATTGGCTAATAGTGTGCCGTGGGCCCTTTAAGGAGCCGCGGCGGGGAATTTAAAAGTATTAAATGCAGCGGGGGCCTGATCGGTGCCGATCGGGGACCCCCGCTGCAAGGGGTTAATGTGTGGGGGCTGCGCGGGTCCCTATGGACACCTGCAGCAAGGTGTTAATGTGAGGACACTTCGGGGGTCCCGATGGGGACCCCCGCATAGAGGGGGGTTAATTTTAGGTGCTGGGGGTGTAGTTGGAGTACCCCCCCACGGCAGGGCTTATGTGGGGGACTGCCGCGGAGGACCCGTTTAGGACCCCTGCACTACTTGTTGAGGTGCGGGAGCCTGCGATATCATCTCGCAGTCTGTCACTTCTCATGTACATTTTCGCAGTGTTGATACGTACGGCCCTGCTGCGTAGCTCATACGTTGCTCGCAGCAGGACGATTGTAATAGCATTGTAACTTAGAGAAATTTTGCAGTACGTAGGGCTTAAGTAGAAGCCCTGTATGTTTTACAAGTATAGCTAATCTACATATACAGTGCCTTGCAAAAGTATTCACCCCCCTTGGCATTTTTCATGTTTTGTTGCCTCACCACCTGGAATTAACATGGATTGTTTGAGGATTTGCATAATTTCATTTACAGAACATGCCCACAACTTTGAAGATTTTTTTTTTTTTTATTGTGAAGCAAGCAACAAATAGGACAAAATAACAGAAAAAGTCAATGTGCATAACTATTCACCCTCCTAAAGTCAATACTTTGTAGAGCCACCTTTTGCGGCAATCACAGCTCCAAGTTGCTTCTAATAAGTCTCTGAGCTTACCACATTTACATGTTTTCCCTTAAACCACTCGTGTTGTTTTAGCAGTGTGTTTGGGGTCATTGTCCTGCTGGAAGGTGAACCTCCGTCCTAGCCTCAAATCACTCACAGAGTGGTACAGGTTTTGCTCAAGAATATCCCTGTATTTAGCACCATCCATCTTTCCCTCAACTCTGACCAGTTTCCTAGTCCCTGCTGCTGATGGTGTTCTTTTGGTGATGTGATGTCTTGTGTTTGCGCCAGACATAGCGTTTCCTTTCATGGCCGAAAAGTTAAATTTTAGTCTCGTCAGACCAGAGCACCTTAGGTTTCTGTGCTACCTCTCTGATTAATGACCTCCTTGCCCGGTCCGTGAGTTTTGGTGGGCGGACATCTCTTGGCAGGATTGGTGTTGTGCCATGTTCTTTCCATTTGGTTATGATAGATTTGATAGTGCTCCTGGGGATCATCAAAGATTTGGATATTTTTTTATAACCTAACCCTGACTTGTACATCTCAACAACATTGTCCCTTACTTGTTTGGAGAGTTCCTTGGTCTTCATGGCAGTGTTTGGTTAGTGGTGCATCTTGGTTAGGTGTTGCAGCCTCTGGGGCCTTTCAAAAAAGGTGTGTATATGTAATGACAGATCATGTGACACTTAGATTGCACACAGGTGGACATCATTTCTCTAATTATGTGACTTCTGAAGGTAATTGCACCAGAGCCTTTTATGGGCTTCATAACAAAGGGCTGAATACATACGCACAATGCCAATTGTCTGTTTTCTATTTCTAAAAACTAGTTTGATGTATATATTGTTCTCATTTCACTTCACCAACTTAGACTATTGTGTTCTGATCCATCACATAAAATTCAGATTAACAAAACATTGAACTTAAGGCTGTAATGTAACAAAATGGGGGTGAATACTTTTGCAAGGCACTGTATGTCTTGTTTTTGTAAAATTGTCTGTCAGTCTAACTCCAAATATGAGCATCAAAAGGTACCATAAAGAAATAATTGCTAGGTTGTAAGCGTACCATCAGTATTGATATGGCAGTGTCATGTTATAGGTCACGTGATTCCGGCCCTGTGACATTGTTCTAATGAGCGTTGTGTACTAATAAATACTTATCCTCATTATCTGTATCTCTATCATCAATCTAATTATTTCCCTACAGCAATATTATCATTTTGCTTTGGATAAAATAAAAAATCTTAATACATTGTGAGGCTCTTATAAGGATCCTGATGAGAGCTAATAAAAAGTCCACCCATGGCAACAACATTGAATATTTACACTTTGAGGGTAAAATGAATTACCCTTGAAAAAAAAGTATATTTTTTTTAAATGTTTTTCTTCATTATTTGAAAATAATGTTCTGGGAAAAATATTAAATTGTGCTCCCTTCTTTTATTTTGCTTACGTAACTAAAATAAGTACATTCAGAATAATGTTATCCAGCAATACTAGATATATTGATATTTATTTGCAACAACAGTGTAACAGACACAACCATAGGTATACAAAAATTAGCAAGCTTTCTGCAAAGATGGTTGTAAACCATTGGTATAAGTTTTCTACATGGTATTTCCTGAATAGATTTTAGGTTTTAGAAATGGCTGATAAATGTGTGAGGGTTCCCTGGTGGTCAGGTGGTTAGGATTTGGTGCTTTCACCCCTGCAACCCGGGTTGATTCCAGTCAGTCACACCACTCTGAAGCCATACAAAGTTGGCCTGGACATTACTTGGATGGAGGAAAAGCTAGGGCTACAAGGAGCTGTATGCTGCAGCCCACTGGAGAAGGAACTGTCAATCTACTCCACTATCTCTGCCATGAATACCAAGTGGTCACAGAGAGTTGGACATGACTGAACAACACAAACCATAAATGTGTTAATGCATATTCATTATTTATTTTGCAATAAATGCATCATGTAGCTGTATGTTGTTTTTTGCTTGACTAAAATGTATATTATTTATATTATTATATTACTGTTAATTGTTGGTTGATGAGATTAAATAATTGGATGGGAAAATTGAATATTTTTTAAATCAAGAGCTCAGTACCCCTATTGGCCCGAAAATAAGCCGCACCCGGAAAATAACCCTCACCATTAAAATTCAATTGGAAAAAAATAAGACAATACCCGAATATAAACCGCTCTCTTAAAATTTGAGAGAGAAAAAGAAAAAAGTAAATTAGATTCAGGGAAAAAATAGCGATTTTTATTTTACAATATACTATATAGCTCGTATTTGGAAAGCAATATACCTATAGGATTTTCCTTCAACTCATTTATTTTCTTGTTAGGCAGGCTATCATTATTAACATCAAGAGTAAGGTAACAAGTAAACTTTTTTCTTAAGATACACGCGGTGTTGTTAGGTAACACATTTTAATTGTCCTGTTTATTGTTGTCATTACTTTGCTACCGGTATTCACTTCATAACTCTCACTGTTTTCTTCACTTTCCTCCTATTTTTCGAGAGTGGGGAGAGAGAAGGGTGGGAGAGACAAGGGGGTAGGAGGGAGCCTGGCTACTCCACTGGTGTGAGGAGCGAGGGTTAAACATAAGGAATCATTTTAAACCGCATACAATATGAAGAAATGTCGTAAAAGCCAATTTTTGTACGGTCCCAAATTTAAGCCCGTCAACTCACAGTTGATATTTGGATAAAAAGTGAGACTTATTTTCAGGCCAATACGGTAATTGTATATAGACACGTGAGGAGAAACAGATTCCCCTAAATCGGTACGGCATCATCTTTTGGGAGATTTAATTTTGTCTGCAGACTTCTTTATTAAGATACAGTATAACATAACTTTATATTTGGATATAAATAAAATACATAAACAGAAAGCAATATTGAAGTGCCAGTTTAATAAATCACCTTAAAAGGTGTGTTTGTCAGATGGGGGGGAAGAACAATAAGGGATTATAAATATGTTTTTCAAGATTCAATACGTTTATAAATTACAAGATATTTTAAACACAGATATTTAGGTATACAAATGGCAAGACACACTTATCTTAATATTCCATTACTGTTCATTTGAAGCAACACCATTCTATTTAAATATGTATCCTTACTTGCAATGCTCATTCATTTTTAAATTGCTTGAAGAAAATAAATGCATTTTAGTTAGCGACATATGTTATAGTTAGTTAATTTGATAGATTTATTCAGCTTTGCATACATATTACCCTTAAATACATATAACAGGATAATGTTTGATGAAAATAGAATGTGCCATGACCCAGAATGTAATATTTTTATGGTTTGAGACATATAATCTATTGTGATATTTTTAGTTAACAGTCTGTTTTCTATGTGTGTGACAGACCGGTCAGATGGTACAAATAACATGAGTCACTGGTGCTGTAGTGACATCTTGTGGTATTTCCATGAATGAAATGAATTTCCATTGTCACATAAATTCATTATGTAAAATACAAACCAGAGGCAATAAACTGATTTTGTGCTTTATAGTTAATCAATATATTGAATGTGGCTTGTGTCTTCTATTTGTGTTCTGCCTTTAAGACACATTTTGGTGTTAACTCGTTAGAAACCAATCTGAAAGCTCTCAAACGAATTGAATGCCTGCAGATTTCCATTAATTCAAGTACCTTGATTAATTTGTGCAGGTCTCTGAGGCTAGAGACTCTATTTAATTTTAACGAGCAGAAGAATTAGTTTGTAGACGGTTCAATACCTCCATGTTGAGGATGACTTCATTGTACCGTGCTGGTTCATATGAAGATGCTCAATCTTAATTTAGCTTCAGGCAAACAACACTCTGAGAAGTCATTTAACAGTACAATGTGTACTGAGAGTGTGTGGAGAATGGAAGTCACTGTATTATGACTAAACAAAGGAAGAATGCTTCATGCAGCTAAGAGTGCAAATAGGCCATTCCATGAAATACACGAGAGAACATGATCAATGGACATGTTTTCTTTTCCCTGCTTTGGTAAATATCGTGACAGATTTCCAGCAAGATGAAAATGACATGTTTTGGTAGTTTTGATAATGTTTACATGTGAAATGTGCTATATTCATATACCACTTCACACATTTCATGTTGTAGCATTGAAATAAACACAGACTATGTAAGTGAAGAACAGTGGTCATGTGTTTATAAAAACTAGCAAAGTGCAAACCATTGATGGCTGCAGAGTTTGCAGGAATCTTTAATCTACAAAAGTAATTTGTTTTAAGCAAAAAGCTTATGGGTCAGAGTTCAAGTATACAAGAGTGACCTGGAGCACAGGTTATGCGGAAGCTTCTGTCAATAAGAGATCTTTTTTATTTAGGTGATTACTATGATGAGGCTAAAATTTCCATAAATGCATTTTTATTTTATTTAAAACATGGCACAAGGAAATGGCACATTAGGGAAATCGCAGTGCACTGATGAACTTGTCCCTTCTTACGGCAGGTTTATTTTGTAATGATATGCTTATGAATAAAACATGATTTTTGCTATCATTTTAATAATTATAGAAGGTGTACATTGCTGTGTACTCTCCCATATCATCGTAGATATAAGCACTAAAGTACAATGCTGTACATGTTCACTGCACTCAATAAAATGAGGATATTGTACTACGTACAGCAAAGCTCAAATCACTTTAATTGTTAATACATCTGTCCCTTGGTATTTGCTGCAATGCGTTGCAATCTCCCCCAAATAAATTGCAGTAGAGGTTTCCTCATATTTTAAGGACAACAGAATTCTATTGTATTGACCCAAGTATGGAAGTGACATTACCTACAAGTAGTGAATAACTAAGATATATATATTGTTTTAGTTTTTTTATGGCCACTGTAATAACCTGAGAATAGGAACGAGTTGTTTTAATCACATTGCTCATTAATAAAATTCCTGTTCAATGATTTATAATATTAATATTCAATATTAAATTTGCTTTTAAATATTAGAGTCTCCAGTTGAATGTTTGTTCCCACTCTGACAAGATCACCAAGGGAAGGTGATTTTTTGCACTTTTTGCAATGGGAAACCACTTTAACAAAGCACGTCTCCAGAGAATGGAGATCAGTGTGTCTGTAGAACTTGTGCCTGAAAATTTAGCACTGTCAGTTAGACAATGCCACCTACACCCATTGATTATATACTAGGTGGAAACCAGCAACAGCTCAGTCTGAAGTTTGAAAGTATGATTCATAATTAATATTGTTTTTTTAAAACACTGAATAATGAATATGAAATGTATTAATAATTAATGCCTAATTAAAACATTTATCTCCTGATGTTAGGACATTAAGTTTATATTAAATTTAAGGAAACATACAAATATACTGCTCAGTGTAGCAATGGGTATCTTCGTAACAAAAGCATACCAACTAATTCACTCTGAATGAATGAATGAATTAACATAAATATCTATCAGCATATCTATTGACCACAGTATAATCATACTTGCCAGCAAACACTGTGTCATAGTGGAAACAAGCTGCAGTACCTTATATAGTAACAAGAATAACTAGCTGGATGGGCCATGATCATGAACTCCTGATGGTTAAGCCCTTGTACGTTAGGTGGTTAGGTTTTCTCAACACACTGGTTTGTTTAACCAGGATAGGACAGTATTCTTAGACAGAAGTAGAGTATGATGCTGATATTATGTCTTCCCTTTGAATCACAGCGCTATGCCTTATAATTTTACCAAGGGTGAACACTGTATTGTGTCATTGCAGTGACATATATAGGGCTGGGAACAGTAAAACATTAACCATAATGTAAACATTGCATAAGGTTCAGCCACATTCAAAATTCCCTCCTTTGCTCTGGACGACCAATCAGTGTTTCCTCTTGCAGAACCTTCTGAGGACCAGGAGGAGCCGCGAGAGTAACCTGGATTGATGGACCTAGCGCAGCTTCACTGGTTGCACCGGTTGTTGCTCTGCCCCTAGCAAGGAGATGGGGGAGTACCCCTTCTTCTGGATCATTCCCAGCTGTTTGGCAGATACTGTAGCTATAGTATTCCATCATATTGATGTGGAGTCAATTCTACTCATCCAACCCCATGATATATGTAGTTTCTTTTAATTTCCAAATTATTTGGTGGATGCCACTCATAATGTCTTCAATTTATTAGAGGGGTTTGGAACGAGCACCAATACTTGTTGGCCAGGTTGAAACTCCTTGTTGAGGACCTTTCAGTCATAACAAGTTTTCTACTGTTCCTGAGCAGCCAGCAAATGCACTCTAGCATTGATCAGTGCTGCGGGCCCCCAGGTGAGCGTCTAAAGGAATATCATGGGTAATTGCTAGCAGAGCTTTGACCTACCAGATCAGAACCACCAACTACTTAACTGTTTTCCATCGTTTATGATCCAAATCCAGATCTACTGCCCAGTATAACCAGTTGTGTTTCAACCTGTAGCAATCTCTGCCTGGTCTCAGCTCCTGTGCCTCCTTTCGAGCTCTAGCTCCGGTGTGAGAGGGGTCACTGACTAGCTCCCAAGTTAATCTCATAAGGACTATCACATGTCCCTTGTCCTCTGAGATTTGGCAATTTACTCACCACTGAATCTTCCCCTGTTTCCTCACGTTACTTGGTCCGTACTTTTTGCTGTGTTTACTTGGTTTTAATGTGCTCTTTTCCCCAAAAGATTCTATAAACTAGAATAAAAGAAAGGCAAATATAATGTGTTGAGAATCTGCAAAGATCAGAGATAACATAAGAGTGAGAGAAATGGAGAGCAGAGAAAACAGGTAGAAAGTGAGAGAGAAAAAGAAAGGAGTACTTTAGAGGAAGAATAATAGATAACTGGAATAGACTTCCAGTGGAAGTGATAGAGCTAAACACATTTAAGGAAACATGCATGGAATAAGCATAGGGCCATCTTAAGGCTTAATAAGCCAGACTTTTTGGGTTGATAGAATGGGCAAGATAGATGGACCTTTTTAGTTAAGGGAGGAGGCTAGACAAATGTGAAAGAAATAGACAGACAAGGGAGATGGAGAGAAGGGAGAGAGTGAAAGATAATGGAAGAAACAAAGAGGCAAGGAAGAGAGAGCTAGTTTCTTAGGGTAGCAGTGAAGTGGAGAGAATAGAACATTTGAGGGAGCAAAATAAAATAAAAGGAAGAATGAGGAGACCGTAGGGAGGAGAGGCAGAGGTAGAGAAATGAGGGAGAAGAGAGAAAGGGATGAAGAGGGAGGGAGAGAAAGGGGAAAAAAGTGAAGGAGAAGGTCTAGAGGTTTGGCGGATCGGAGAGGCTAGAGAGAAGGAGACAGAAGGGATAAGAGGGAGAGAAGGGGGCAAGAGATACAAATGGAAAGAGACAGAAGGAATAAGAGGGAGATAGGAGAGCAAGACACACATACATAAGCATTTATGTTGGCCCAGTTTTCCCCTTGTTCTTACTTATTTACATAAAACTATGAAGTGTGCAAAGCAGACAAAAAAAACATATTCAGAGGAAAACACAGAAATGTATTTGTGCTGTAGTCATGTATGGCTCAAAATCTACTCTTCATGTTTTGCTAGTGTATAGTTCCACTATCATTGCATAACGCAGACTTCCTCCTATCTCACTATCATATCTCTGTATAAAACAGGCTTCATCTTACCTCACTGTCATTTCACTGTATAACGCAGGATTCCGCTAGTAATCTTGACACATAACACTGTCCTCTTGGGTGCCACTACGCGATCCCCAGTCAATGCGTACCTTGGCAATGAATATGGAGTGTTGTTCTTTTCCGGCTACCACAGCATCAATCTTTTTGTCCAATGCTTCAGTAGGAATTATGAGAATCAATGTCATGGAGATTGAGTCTCAACAGCTTTACTGTCCACAACCACCAACTGGAATCTCCTGATGGTAGTCTCACCTCATGGCGTAGGTAGTCATAGTGTGCCCCTTTCCATTGGGTGATGTAGTAGATGAGCTATAAGAAGAGTACTCCATTGGGTTTTCTGTTCTGTGGGCAATCCTGGTGCCGATGATCCGGCTACTGGCACCCATAGCAGCGATGTCTCCTGCTGTTCTCACCTGCCAAATATCAGGTCTGCTTAGCCAGAATATGAATTCTCCTCTCGTTTGGGAGTCAAGGCCAAGCAGTTCTGGGAAAAAAAAGCCTTGGTGTTGAGATGTCAGAGTATGATGTCCTTGGCGGTGGCCCACTGTATTCTTGCATGGTACCTTTAAGGTGGTTCTGGGGTCCTCCCCGAGTCTCTTGATACTGACCACTTGCCAGGCTTCCTCCAAATTCTTTACTCTCCAGTATATCCAGTCTCATTAGTGATGTTATGCAATTAGAATAATGACAAACATATTATAATGTCTAGAATTATAATTTTTGATTTCACTTATCAGTTTGTAGGCACGTATACGCTTTATGCAGAACAGCATTTATTGAGACAATAGAAAACCAAGATTTAACAACTTTATGTCTCAAAACTTGTGAAAACAACCTATTTCCAAATAGATCACAATATGAAATCAGTGAGTAGTTTAAAAAAAATCATTTTTAAAACATTCTGTATTCAGGTAGATCAATATACAGTGTCTTGCAAAAGTTGGTGAAGTGAAATGAGAAAAATATATACATAAAACTATTTTTTAGAAATAGATATATTAGGAAAACAGAAAGTTGGCATGTAGGTATGTATTCACCCCCTTTGTTATGAAGCCCATAAAATCTCTGGTGCAACCAATTACCTTCAGAAGTCACATAATTAGAATTGAAATGATGAAATGATGTTCACCTGTGTGCAATCTAAGTGTCACATGATCTGTCATTACATATACACACCTTTTTTGAAAGGCCCCAGAGGCTGCAACACCTAACCAAGAGGCACCACTAACCAAACACTGCCATGAAGACCATGGAACTCCCCAAACAAGTAAGGGACAATGTTGTTGAGAAGTACAAGTCAGGGTTAGGTTATAAAAAAATATCCAAATCTTTGATGATCCCCAGGAGCACCATCAAATCTATCATAACCAAATGGAAAGAACATGACACAACAGCAAACTTGCCAAGAGATGGCCGCCCACCAAAATTCACGGATTGGGCAAGGAGGTCATTAATCAGAGAGGCAGCATAGAGACCGAAGGTAACCCTGGAGGAGCTGCAGAGTTCCACAGCAGAGGCTGGAGTATCTGTACATAGGACGACAATAAGCCGTATGCTCCATAGAGTTGGGCTTTATGGCAGAGTGGCAAAAAAAAAATGGCATGTTTTGAGTTTGCGAAAAGGCATGTGGGAGACTCCCAAAATGTATGGAGGAAAGTGCTCTGGTCTGATGAGACTAAAATTTAACTTTTTGGCCATCAAAGAAAACGCTGTGTCTGGCACAAACCCAACACATCATTTCATCCAAATAACACCATCCTCACAGTGAAACATGGTGGTGGCAGCATCATACTGTGGGAATGTTTTTCAGCAGCCGGGACTGGGAAACTGGTCAGAGTTGAGGGAAAGATGGATGGTGCTAAATGCAGGGATATTCTTGAGCAAAACCTGTACCACTCTGTGCATGATTTGAGGCTAGGAGGTTCACTTTCTAGCAGGACAATGACCCCAATCACACTGCTAAAGCAACACTTGAGTGGTTTAAGGGGAAACATGTAAATGTGTTGGAATGGCCTAGTCAAAGCCCAGACCTCAATCCAATGGAAAATCTGTGGTCAGACTTAAAGATTGCTGTTCACAAGCGCAAACAATCCAACTTGAAGGAGCTGGAACAGTTTTGCAAGGAGGAATGGGCAAAAATCCCAATGGTAAGAAGTGGCAAGCTCATAGAGACTTATCCAAAGCGACTTGGAGCTGTGATTGTCGCAAAAGGTGGCTTTACAAAGTATTGACTTTACGAGGGTGAATAGTTATGCTCATTGACTTTTTCTGTTATTTTGTTCTATTTGTTGTTTGCTTCACAATAAAATTAAAAAAAACCATCTTCAAAGTTGTGGGCATGTTCTGTAAATTAAATGATGCAAATCCTCAAACAATCCATGTTAATTCCAGGTTGTCAGGCAACAAAACACGAAAAATGCCTAGGAGGGAGGGTGAATACTTTTGATAGACACTGTAGAAATCAATAAGAAGTATATAAAACCTTAGCAAACTTGGATAACAGTCAGATGTTCCATAGACTATACTGTATTTGGTATTTATATTCGGTGACATGGCATGTTACTCTATGAAAACCATAAATAGCAAAATCAGACATAAAAACCTATATGGCAGCCAGAATATATGTAGAAATTTGCAGAAGTAATTAAAACCACTTAGGTTATAATGTAGCTAAATAGAATTCTTATATAGGTATTAGATTATACCATAAAGGATTTTTACAACAGAATTGATTAAGTTTAATTAATCAAAGCAATGTGTCTTTACTAGAAGGGACCCAAGGAGAAAACAATGATGTATTGAGGCTCATATCTGGAATATTACCCCCAAAACCTTTTTTCAGATTGTCCCCCCCCCCCCCTATCAATTATAACACCTTTTGGTCTTCTTTTTAGGAGGAATTTGTAGTAAAAATAGATAAAGTGAATAATCACAGAGAAAAGACAAAAGGGCAGAAGTTTATGCCAGAGAGTGACAGACCGAGAGCCCGAGCTTCCCCCTTTTCTAATAGATAGACTCTTTCCTTTTCACCCACTCCTCATCACCTTGCTGATTTTCACCAATTGCAATAGCCTCTCACCATATTTGTATGTACATGCATAATTAAAATGGTTTCTAGAGGTTATTTATGTACGCAAGAGGGCAAACACGCTCCTCATGGCCCAACTATGAAAAATATCATGGAATATACATTTTGAATTTTAGTTAAACTTTGAGCCAACTAATTTTTTTTTTTATGTATGAATAAATCATTGTCCCGCTATCTGCACCTGTTTTGATAGTGCTCAGTTACAGCAATTGCTAATTGAATACAAGTTCTTAAGTCTGAGCATTATCTTTCTGAGACTGTTCTATGTGCTTTTCTCAAGGTCTCCTCAGGCATTGGAAATTATTTGGCCTAACTCTGAAATGCTTGTGTATGAGACCAAAATGATTAACTCTTCATATAATGAATGGTCAAACATCATGGATATACTTACTTACAGTGGTAAATAATGAACATCAAACAAGGAAGAAGGTATATATATGATTTTATTTTATCTACAAATGTCACAACAGTGAAGTCTCTGAACTGCTGCAATAATTTTCAGGAGTAACTGGACACCTCACCAAGAGAACAGCCTTTACTGCATTGTAGTCCTCCGCTTGATTATGGTACGCCTGACTAAAGAGTAGCCCTAGGAGGATGCAGATCCACTAATCCAGCTAAATTCCTCATATAAATCACTAACAAAATCTTGTCTTTTTCAGCTAAAAAATATCTCCAAAATATGGCCCCTATATAATTGCAAGCCCGTACTTATTTTCAGACTGGACGTTGGTCTGCGGGTTAGAAATTTGTTACATACTGTATATAGATGTATTTAATTGACATGGCGGTTGCAGTTACAAGCCAATCCCATTATTACCGTGTTCACCACAGCCCTTGGAGCCAATAGAAAACAGGCTAATGGATAATGATTGACAAGAATAGATAATAAAGCTACCGGCCCCAGTGATGACTGAATTGTAGTTTCGGACGAAGTAGCATGCAGGTTCATGCGTTCGTGGGTTTTGAGATTTGAGCGAGAGTAGTAGAGATTTGAGAGCAGGTTTTTACGTTTTTACTGATTTATATTTCTAAACACTTATTTCACACTTTATTGTTCAAAACACATATTTTCTGATAAGACATATACATAAACATAGAGTAATAACACACATAGATACACAAATAGATAGGACACAACCACCCCCAACCCTATATCCCAACATATAATAAATACACATAGAACATAAAAATCAAATTCCATCACATATATATACACACATCCTTATTTTAATTTATTGTTCTATTATATTTGGGATGATGATGGAAGGTGGAGAGTGGAGGGGATAAGTGGGGCGGAGAGGAGAGAGAGGGGTCCATGGGGATTGGAGTGAAGTGAAGGAAGGGAGGGAGGTAGATGGGAGGGAGGGTATCACCCATAGCTTTAGGCACATCCAGCTCAGAGTCAGAGGGGACTGAACCTAAGGGAAGGGGGTAGTGTGTGTGTGTGGGGGGGGGGGGGCAGAGCAGGGAGTACAGAATCCCCGTCCACAGTCATGAGGACAATCGGCTGTGGCTAAGCATAGGGCCCCCAACTACAAGCACTAGGAGCTGATGGTCCTCCTCAGTGCCTTACGTGCCCACCCCATTATCCTATAAGGGTGAAGGGAGGTTAAGCCTGGGCCCAGGCTTGGAAGGAGGTAGCAGCTGCAGTCACGGCAGTATGCCTGGCTGATAGGGATGTGAGGTCCGTAAAACATCGCTTTGACGACAGCCGGGCAAAATTGAGGAGGATGAAGCAGCAGGAGGAGAGAGCAGCTACGAGTGGTGACCCCCAAGTGACTGTGAAGTATACAGAGTGGGAGAGGGAACTCAAGGACATGCTGAGCTAGGTGCATGTCGCTGGAGCTCCAGGTCTGATGTCCCACAGGACACAGCCTCCCTGTACGGTGAATATCCTATACACCAGCATACACCCACATGTACATTCACATAGTTAATGCCAAATCCATGTCAATAATGGCCACTATTGAGAGTGATTTGCCAGCTCCCAGGATTCAGATAGAGGTAGATGGACCATTCATTCGGAGTCACACCAATAAGCCTGGCAAATCCCTTCCATCACTGTGCACAACACAAGTAAGCATCCAATACAGGGTCCATATATGGGTGTGTTCACTGCAGCATATGCAGATACAGACTGTGTAAGGATGGATAAGCAGTGTAGTGTACTAGCCTATCAGGGAACGCATCTCAATAACTATTGGTGAGATATGGACACTGATTGGTTAGCATGAAACACTGACCAGGTCTATCTGCACAGTATGAATATGCATATACAGACTTCAGCTGGAATAATATGATTGATTTGAGCCAATAACTGCAAAGCTCATGATTACATCTAGCAAATGATTGCTACACACAGGAGTTTCAGTGAACTATCCAGGTTCAACACATCTAGATGTCCGATAGCTAGGAACACATGGCAATAATTGGCTCAGTCAATGTTATTTACTCATATACCTATCTCCTCTCACTTGCTGCTGGCAGGAGGTCTGGGTCTAATGGTGAGCCGGAGGCGGAGGTGTTGGCTCCATCAGAGCCGGATGTTATGGACAGAGTCCCCTCCCATCAGGAGCCAGCGCAGGAGGAGGAGCAGAGGGCTCAGAATATGATTAGGTGGGGGACTATGGATTCATGTGGTCAGTGGGTTGACCTGAGGGACAGTCAGCCATACCACTGACCACCTCCTCCAAAAAGACTTTGCCCCCAGCACCACCACCACCTCCTCCTCCCACCACCTGGCTCACAATACCAGGACCACCACCACCAACCACACCATGGATTCCAGCATGGCCCCAGCCCCTCCCCACTGGGCCACCACTACCACTGGCTACTACGGACCTCCATCCTGCTATCCAACATCTGAGAACAACAAGGAGAAGATGCTGGACCTGCTTCGTCAGCAGGTGGAGGCTACGTGTGCTTTCCGGCCAGTGTCTCCTCTAACCAGGCCTCCGAGGGCAGCAACAACTGGAAGCTCTACAGGGAGGTAGGGAAGTATCACCTGACGGTGGAAACCTATCTGGCCAGGCTGCTTTAATCGTCGGACTACCAGAGCACGCTAATCCAGACAAACATTGACTTTACGCAGCACGCTCTGGTGCCAAGTACCGCTCCGGAGACCTCCAATGCACACCCACAGCCTGGCCACTCCTTGCCTCCCTCACTGCCTCCGTCCACTTAGGTGCTTCTGCCTCCTAGGGGGATGCCTCCCCTGCAATCCCCCCTTCCCTGTCGACCAGGTGTGCTGGCACGTTGGATGGGGGACCTATGTCCAGGCAGAGGAGTATGTAGGGGCTACACCTATGCTTGTACCTTCTCAACAGCACTCCTCAGTGACAATCTATTGGTCCAAGTGTTTACATAAGCTAACCTGGCTACAGAGTGGAGGATTATGGCCTATGTGATGGTGATATATTGTATGCAGATGGCTACCCACCATCACATGGTCCATGATCCTCTCCTCTGTGGACATGTAAGATTATACTTAACATTTCACCAATTGATGGTCACTGAGGAATGCTGCTACATTCTCAAGCTTGCACATCGCCAAATTATAATCTTTGATTTTAGGTTTAAAATCCATCCAAGTCCCATGGGCTTCAATGACCAAGCCTGTAGCTCGTTATTCAAGCCCGTGCGGGCTTGGAGGGTGAATTCCCTCCAAGACCGTAGCTTGTGATTCAAGCCCGTGCAGGCTTGGAGGGTGAATGTCCCCCAAGCCCGTAGCTCGTTATTAAAGCTTGTACGTGCTTGGAGGTTGAAGGTATCCATTTTGTACAGTTTTTTGCAGACTGCATGGCGTTTAAGCCCGTAACCCTAAAATGGAGGCCCAAACATTACGCCTCCAAATTAATAATTGTTAAAATTAGTTTAATATTCCACATATGTTGGAATGGTCAACAAACATACATGGACTTCACGCCAAATTAACCCTTTCCCACTCACAGGTTTCATTGTAGCCTCTAAAACAGCCCTATAATAGAATATGTCACCCCAAAATTGACGCGCACAGCAAATATGGCAACATGTGGCTGACATGAGCATGCTGACAGCATTGCGCAGTTCTAAGGTTTGGGACTAATGCGCGACGATGAAAGGGCGCAAGTTATATGGCCTAACGCCATGAACCCTTCTAACCCTTGTAGCCGCAGCCTAATCCTAACCCTTATACCCCGCAGCCTAATCCTAATCCTTAGATCCCCTAGCCTCCTGTCGGGCCCGCTGTTGTCGATGCGTAGATGACAGCGAGCATTCGATGCGCTTTTAAAGTCGAGCTACGATAGAATATACATCTCGCTCATCACATCCACATTTGAGAACACAAATAGTGGCCAAATTAGACTGCCACATGGCATATATCAAGTACCAGGGGAATATTTCAATAAATGTGGTTAAGTTCTTCAGTCGTGTCCGACTCTCTGTGACCCTACGGACTGCTGCACATTCAGCTAGGTCTCTGCCTGTGCTGTTCTCCAAAGTTTGCATGCCAAAGAGATTGGAGTGGGTTGTCGGTTCCTCTTCTAGTGGATTGGGATTTGTCTGATCTCTCTGCTATGACCTGCCCACCTACAGTAGCTCACAGCTTTATTCAGGTACACAAGCCCCGTCACCACCACCACTTAGCATCCCTCACCCATGTAAATTGATAAATAGCAGAACAGATTGGAAGTTCACCAAATGGGAATGGCTAGACATCTGGCACATGCCTACCACCAATGGCGTGGAACATTCCAGGATGGGCATAGCAGAGATTATGCCTGATGGCAGTGAGTTTGCTGTCAATCCCAGAGCCTCTGGACAGTCTCGCTTTGTGCTTGCGGCCCTTCCTGATGGGTCAGAGTAGATATGTGTGGTGTATGTTCCCCTGGTCCCCTTCAGCATTGCTAAGTGGTGGTGGTGAAGGGGCTTGTGTACCTGAATGAAGCTGTGAGCTATAACATGTAGGGCCACTGTAGGTGGGCACGTCATAGCAGAGAGATCAGACAAGGTCCAATCCACTTGGAACTGACAAACCACACCAGTATATTTAGCATGCAAACCGTGGATAACAGCACAGGCAGAGACCTGGCTGAATGTGCTGCAGCTCATAGGGCCACAGAGAGTCGGACACAACTGAAGAACTGAACAACAAACATTAAAATGTTTCTCTGCTACTTGATATATGCCATGTGGCGGTGTTATTAGCAAAATATTTGTGTTCCCAAATGTAGATGTGATGAGAGAGATGTATATGCAATTAGATAGAGATTTCAGGGTTCACAATAGAGCTCATGTGCGTGTCAAAGGGTTCATATGACCTGACTCGTGTTTTACTCTTACTATTGAATTGGGAAGTGTGGCTTTAATCATATTCTGCATGTTGCAGCATGGTTTGTCATATTGGTATGTGCATGACCATTACAACATATGATAACCAAAGTATATTTAGCCAATGCATGTTCATTATTGGGGCATTATTGGGCAACTAACTGTATTCACAGATATGCTAAGTGGTATTGGTGAAGGGTTTTGTGTACTTCAATGAAGCTGTGATCGATACCACGTAGGGCCAGTGTAGGTGGGTACATCTTAGCAGAGAGGTCAGACTAATCCCAATCAACTAGAGAAGGAACTGGAAAACCACTCCAGTGTCACCTATCCTATTCATTGTAGGCCCTCAGGGGAATGTTCCTACTCCACAGTATCGCTAATCAGACTTGTCCTGGGTATTAACCCTATGTTATTAGAAGATCTGATATTTGGGATTATATGATATCTAAAGATATTATGACTCTTCAATAGTTGTATATGTATTGATCAATTGCATGTTAACTAGGGCTCATCAGTTTACATCTATAGGAATGTGACACTAATGTAATGCATGTGGATGTCCCAGAACCCAAAATATTCATAACCCACGGACACAGTCAGAACGGTCTAACAAAGCCTTATTTTTTTACACATACCACAATCAGCAGTGGTCAAGATTATGCATTCAGTCATAACGGTATAACAAAGCTTTATTTTTTTACACAGACCACAATCAGCAGTGGTCAAGATTGGGCATTCACATAACGGTATAACAAAGCTTTATTTTTTACACAGACCACAATCAGCAGTGGTCAAGATTGGGCATTCACATAACAGTATAACAAAGCTTTATTTGCTAGACAGACCACAATCAGCAGTGGTCAAAACTGTGAATTAATATCATGGGTGTGGTGCGGGCGGGTCCTGGGAGAGCAAGAGGCTGGAAAAAAGGGGAAACCTACAGGGGCCAATCTAATAGTCTAGAATAAGCATGATGGATAGCACCTACCAGGGTCACATGCGGTCACTACACCGCTGCAACCGGAATCTGATGAAAAAATAGATTGTCACAAATTACTCCGTTTACCTGAAGAAACCATTTATGTGCATAGCACTTACAACTCTAGATCTGCTCGATAAAACAGATGATTCAACCTCTGGACTGTGTAATCCAATCCAGTTTCACACATAAGGTGTGTTGACCAAACAGAAAACTGAAAAAAAGTGGTCAAATAAAAAAAGGCGGAGGAGGATCAAAAAAACGAATCCCAAATTTATGTACAGTACAGTTCTAAATACTGTACCAATATACCAACTCACCTGATTCCCATCCGCAAGCATTACTATTAGCTAGGTCTGTCTATAATCAGCAATATGGGGAAATACCCATTAATACTGAGAGGACACACAGGTCAGCAGCCAGATTCACTGTCACATCAGACCCAAGGATCTGTTCTCAGACCGATATTGAGGTCAGGATCAAATGATTCACTAGTGCATATATCAATGCTGGCTGTCATTAATATGCCATTGTGAGACATTGCAAGCCGCCATAGCGGTATTAGTCTACATTTCAGTTAACAACAAGCATGTCTTAGATATCTGGCAATATGATAGCTTTAAGATTGTGGGAGCTACATGTTAAGGGGGGCTGTCATTGAAGGCATGCCTACCTGAGAGGCACTGGGAAAACCTTACACCTCATATAATTCCTCCACAATGCTTGCAGATGCAGGAGATGCCTTCATGGACCTGAAAAAAACAAAAAGAAAGAAGCAAAGAAAAGACAAAACCTACAAAATAAGGTCTGAAAACATGCAGCATTTCTTCTCAATAGCACTCCTTAGTGACAATGTATTGGTCACAATACTAACTGAATCTAGCCCAGCTCCAGAGTTTTGGATCTTTGCCTATGTGATGGTGATATTTGGGGCCTCATTCAATTGCAATATGGCCAATTGAATATAGGCACAGAGCATATTTTTTGTACAGAGGTTTTTAGTTAGTTAAGACCTTGCTTTTGGATAGAAGAGCACTAACTAAAAACATCTGTACAGAAATGTGCTCTGTGCTTATAGAGAGCCCTATTCAATTGCCCAAATTGCAATTGAATGAGGCCCCTGGTATGCAAATTGCTACCTCCCATTACATGGTCCATGATCCTCTTTCTTTGGACACATTGGGCCTCATTCAAATGTGATTTGGCCAATTGAATAGGGCTCTTTATAAGCACATACCAATTTTTTTTTGACAGAAGTTTTTAGTTAGTGAAGTCCTTGCTTTTGGATATAAGCTCACTAACTAAAAACTTTGTTAAAAAAATATGCTATGTGCTTATAAAAAGCCCTATTTAACTGGCCAAATCGCATTTGAGGCCTGCTGTCGAGAAGGCAAACACATGTTTGCAGACCCTATGGGCGTCATTCAATTGCGATTTGGCCAATTGAATAGGGCTCTATATAAGCACAGAGCATATATTTAGTTACAAAAGTTTGTAGTTAGTGAAGAGCTTGCTTTTGAATAGAAGTTCACTAACTACAAAGATCTGTAAAATAAATATGCTCTGTGCTAATATTGAGCCCTAAGCAATTGGCCACATTGCAATCAAATGAGGCCCTATGGCCTCCTCCGCCTGGGCCCTGGACCCGCATCCTCCGTGCCCATCTGGTGGTGCTGGGGGGGGGGGGGGGCGTTGCGAGGCAGCTGGAATGCAGGTGGTGGACACATTATGGGAGGAGAGGAGAGGCCAGGCTGCTCCTGACGCGGGGACTGGGAGATCCCTGTTGATGGTGGGCTGGGGACTATCTCCTGCCTGAGCAGCCTGACCTGAAGGTGCTCAGATGTGAGGTGGTGCCTCCTCACCTCCCTGGACAGCCTGGCCAGGCTGTGCATCACCTGAGAATTGTGGGTAGAGATGCTGGCCTCCATCCTCTACGTGCTGAGCAGCCACTCCTGCATAACGCCCTCAATGCGCTGCATGACGGTCAGCATCTCAACCTGCACAGCCTGGCTCGGTGGTGAGGTCACTCCTGCTGGGTGGGCCTGGTGAGGAGGTGTAGTGGGGAGGGTCGGGTCCCCAACTGGAGCCTGGGGTGACATCGGTGTTGGGCCTGGTGGCGACCAGGACTGCACACTGCTGTGTGGGGAAGGAGGTGTCATCCCAAGGGCGTGGGAGGGCCCCAGAGATAGCGAAAGTCTCTGGAGGATGGGCATAGTTGGGTCAAATGATCCAGGGGCGGGTGAGTCCCCCAGGTCAATGACCTGCCCATCCTCAGACCCAGGGCCCTCCCATCTTCCTTCCTCCTCCCCCTGTGCCGGATGTTCCTGGTCGGAGGCCGATGCCCCCGCCACCTCTGGCTTGACACCAAACCCAGACCTCCTCCTGGATGCTGAGAAATAGAGAAGAAAGGTACATGTCATTAGTATGTTGATTAGCACATTGATATGTGTTCATTTCTAATTATCTGACATCTAGCCTTGAATATGGATGATTCTCCTCTTTGCAACTCTGATTAGCTATCTTATACTAGCTGTTATCTATTCTTAGGTTTCTGTTCTTGATGGTTCTCGGCTAATAACGCTATCTGTATTACGGCTGCCGTCTGTAACTGCATAGGCTGCACCGGCACACCAATACATGGACTCTCTATTACAGGGGTGTCAAAACTCTGTCCTGGATATCCTTTCTGTGCACAGGTGAGTCAATCAGGATGACTGAAGAAGCGATTGACACATCTGTGCACAGCAGGGTTATCATTAAATCCAGGCATGTGTGGCCCACCAGGACCGATTTTGGATACACCCACTCTATTGCTTGATTACTGGTGTGGTGGCCCGGAATGGCAGTGATTTGTCAGCTTCATGAATTTAGTGACGCGTCCATCCATTCCTTGTTAATTCCATGGAGCCGACATGTCAGTGTCCTTGTTGATCATCAAGTACATCTGTAGTGTGTGTGATGCACATGTGGTGGCATGTTGTTGTATGTCATATTCACCTGACATGGAGGCTGGGTCCTGCTGGTCCACCGGGGCTGAAGCTCCAGCTGCGGCTGAGGATCCAATAACGGCCCTTGCAAACATCTCATGGCCAAGGTAAGTGACCCTCCGCCCCTCGTCCTCCTGGGCCATCTTCCTCCTCACCACTGCCCTGATGTCATCAAATCGGTGCTTAATTGACCGAAGACTCTGTCCATTGTGATGCATTCTTAACACTGGATCAACTACAGCCTGCACTGATATCCATTAATGGTAAGGATGCACACATTCCCATACACATCATATATATTGATATCTGCAAACCTCCAGAAACTAAGCTAAATTGATGGTATGATATATTCCACAATGTCAATGGATATAGGCCTCACAATCGTATTCGAAAACCTCTTCACAGAACAGTAATGTTCCCATTGTCTGATCATGCTATTCCACATCCCATGGAGGTCAATGCAATTCATAGCAATCTGGGAATATGAACATACCAGCATATTGTAAACCATAATCAATATTCCTCATGGGATGCAAAGAGGGGATCTCTCCTGTTCTGTGTCATCAAATGCTGGTAAAAGCATTCCCAGACAGATACCTGGAACGGTCTCAATGATGTGTTAACTAGGAATCATTGTGCAATTTATCATATGGATTGTGTGACTCATATCATCATATTGCCATTACAGAACTGCTGCCGTGTACCCACACAGACATGGGAAACGACCTGTACAGCAACAGAACATCAGCTACCCATCTCACCTCTCATGCCCTCCTCTCCCCTTTTATTCACCCATCAGCTAATCTTACTCAAGCTGTGGTTAAACTATGTGTCTCCTGACTGTCTCATCTGCAGATTACATTATCTTTCCACTAGGGGCAGATACCTTATTACATAATAGTACATCGCACTTTACATCTGATCCCTTTCCTCTTCAACTAATGCATAACTTGTTAACATGTGTGCCGACATACCTGCATCTGTTGGTGGCTGCTCATATGGCATATTTAATATATTATTTGTGTGTTTGTATTCCAGATCACGGTCAGAACAAGGCATGAAGATAAACATCCTGACATTCCATGGCCATGTCAATGTCATCATGTATGTGCATGTGTCCGTTTCACTTTCTGTTTCGCTTTGTTGGATCCAGTGTGATATCTGATTACCTTGACTATATGAATAGCCGATATGTGTCACAAGACAATTTCACTATACAATGCAGATGTGATGTGACATCCGTTAGCTGATGTTCGTGGTATATCCACAGCATGTGTATGCTCACATACTCTACCTCGATTCATATGTACCTATTGCTTTAGACATTCTATCCTCTCCTTTACTTGGACTGTTGTGAAGCCTGCAGCACACTTCCTTCCATATCTTTTCACAGTGCTGATGTGACCCTCCCTGTACATATGGGGAAGAGTAAAGTCAGGCTTGGGACATAACGGTTAATGAGGTTACGTTAATCTTCAGTTATGCATATGCAACAATAGTGAGTATAGATGCTCAATAAGAGAACAAAATTCCCCTGATATTGCCTGGTTTGTTGGGAGTGAATCTCTGGAATAAGTAACATCTGACTGATATGGTCCTGGTCAGGTCCCCATCTTTTTGGCCAAGTTTATTTATGTAGAGGCTGCTTATTGTTGCATGAGAACTGACCTCATTGGCTCATAGCATTCACTGATTGAGCACTTATACTTCTGATGTTGCATCGGAGTGTCCGTTAAACACACAAGCTTTTTCCTCTTCCACTCCTCAATAATGACATCATAGAGCTGGTGGATGTTAGAGACCTTGCACTCCCCCACCTTCAGTTTGAGGATGCCCCACAGATGCTCAATAGGGTTTAGGTCTGGTGACAAGCTTGGTCAGTCCATCACCTTTACCTTCTTTAGCAAGGCATTGTTGTCTTGGAGATGTGTTTGGGGTCGTTATGTTATGCTGCCCTGCAGCCCAGTCTCCCAAGGGAGAGGATCATGCTCTGCTTCAGTATGTCACAGTACATGTTGGCATTCATGGTTCCCTCAATGAACTGTAGCTCCCCAGTGCCGGCAGCAGTCATGCAGGCCCAGACTATGACACTCTCACCACCAAAAGTATACATCTATACTGAGGAAAAGTATTTGAAATAATCCCTAAATTACAGATAAATGGATAAGGTACAACAAACACAAAAACATTGATATGAGATGAAACCCTGAGTTTGAACGTAAACAGCGACATGAGAGATTGAAGGCAGCATCTGACATCATTAGGTAAATGTATATAGGGGGAATCCACACAACATATTATATAAAACATATACTGTATACACATATAGACATATGTGTATATATGTTTGGTCTGGGCCTGCATGCATGCTCCCAGCACTGGGGAGCTACAGTTCATTGAGTGAACCATGAATGCCAACATGTACTGTGACTTACTGAAGCAGAGCATGATCCCCTCCCTTCGGAGACTGGGCCGCAGGGCAGTATTCCAACATGATAACGACCCCAAACACACGTCCAAGACAACTACTGCCTGGCTAAAGAAGCTGAAAGTAAAGTTGATGGACTGGCCAAGCATGTCTCCAGACCAAAACTTATTGAGCATCTGTGGGGCATATTGAAATTGAAGGTGGGGGAGTGCAAGGTCTCTAACATCCACCAGCTCTCTGATGTCATTATGGAGGAGTGGAAGAGGACTCCACTGGCAATCTGTGAAGCTCTGGTGAACTCCATCCCCATGAGGGTTAAGTCCGTGCTGGGAAATAATGGTGGCCACACATAATATTGACACTTTCACCTAGGGGTGTACTCACTTTTGATATGTACCCTGAATGAATATCTCCATGTGTCAGAAACACAAATATCATGCATAGCCATTACTGGAATCAAACTCAGGACCATTACCTCCACCCTCAGCTGCACTGGTGGCTGTTACCCCAACCCTACATTAACAGAGGACTGGTATATTGAAGGAAGATGTATGTACTAATACAATAATGTTGTTCTGTAACAGTCATCTGGTGTTTAGCAATCATGGTACAGTACAAACAAAAACAAAGAATGATAATACATAATATTTATTGTTAGGGGTGAAAATTATAGAAAAAAGTAAAATAAGAGGAAACCATTCCCGTCTGTCGATTTTGGACCTAAAGAGATAAGAACAAGATATAAATTAGAACAATATATGCATTGACTGCAACACCTCAACGTCAATAGATCTTGGACATCAATCGTTTCTATATGCAACATGAACACGTTCTCACCTATTTCCTCTTTCATTTCTGTGGGTCCTGACCCTCCTGGCCTTTGGCCTCCTCGGTCCTAGGCCGGCCACGACTTCTTTGAAGGGTGGCTGGCTCTTCTGCCCCGATGCTGGGGGTAAGGTCTGGGAGGTTGAGGCGGTAAGCTGTGGTGGTGGTGGAGCACGTTCCACCAAAGGAAGGATTGGATCATCTGGACAGCAACAGATTTGACCTGTCGAGCCTGTCCAGGTGGCTAGCCTTCTCGGGCCATTTTGGCCTTTTTGGCATAGTCTTCCAGCACTTTGTGATGCCTCATGAGCTCCTCAAATACCCTAGGATTGTGGCGTCTCATCTCCAGCACAAAATCTCTGTTCTGCTCCTGCTCATGCTGGAGATGAGCAAGGAAGTCATGGCAGTGTCCAGTTGACAGCGCCGGACTCCCGAATGGCCTTTGTGATATGGTGTACCCAGACAGATGAGATATTCGGCTTGTAGAGGCATGGCTGAGCGGTGTGGCCTGCGGGCTCGGTGTGGCCTGCGGGCTCGGTGTGGCCTGTGGGCTCGGTGTGGCCAGCGGGCACCATGAGCTCTGGCTCCATGCGCCAGGGCACCATGAGCTGCGGCTCCATACGCTGGCCCCAACTATGATGGGACCACATCGGCCCAGATGACATCTGCTGGCCCCACATGTCCTGTCTCCCGATTTGCCCAGCCTACATCGACTGGGACCCAGGCTCCATCATCCCCCTGGCTGGAGGGGGCATTGGTGGAGCTGTTGGCTGCCATGATGCTGAGGGCCCAGATTGATGCATGTTTCCATACCCCTGAGATCATAGTAATTGGCTGTGAATGTTTGACGCAAATAAAGATTGATTTGCATCATTAGCATTGTGGATCCTGGCTGGGATCTTTCCTTTTATGTGACCCCAACTGCTGGCATCAGCAGTTGCACCAAGTGGCTGATAGATGGCGCTGCAGCTGTTATATACATAATTTTCACCTTACACACGAACCCAAAAGCCCTAGCCCTCACCCTAATTCGAAACCCTTACCTTAACCCCACCCTAACCCACCAAATCTGCAGGACTATATAATCTCCAGTAAAATGCTGTGACCTCTAGAGGATTCTCACTGCTGCTACCAGCAGTCACGGTCAGATAACAGGAAAGGTCCCATGGCTCATATGAATATATGTAATGCTGGTGCAGTGTGCCATCTGCAGTTCATTGTGACACGTGCTCATCTGAATCTGTTGGCCAGTGTGTGAGACAGACCAATCTGTGACCAATCCTCAGCAATGTGTGTTAACATGCTAATGGGACATGGTCCAGATTAGGCTGGTACACGACACCCACTTGCAGTCCATCAGAGTCTGTATCCGCATATGCTGCAGTGTGCACATCCATACATGTAGTCTCATGGGGATGTATAACCAATCGGGATCTACAGCTATACTGGACATATCCTGTTGTATGTGCGCATTTCTGGAAGCGCGCCAACGACGACTCTAGGTACGCCAGCCCAGCAGGCCGGGTAAGTGGCTATGGGTTTCAGGTTATGGTTACAGTTAGGGGGATAGGGTTAGGAAGTGGGGTTTAGGGGGTTAGGATTAGAGGGTTAGGGGCTTTGGGTGTACCAACTATTTTTGACAGCTACATGGGGACGTGAGCGCAGCCGCATCCTTAGAGTCGGCGGCACTCTTCCAGCACATACTGAAATGCCCACATAAAACAGGATACATCCGCTATACCTAGTTTCAAGATGTACATGGGTTCTAAGCAGTAGGAGTGTTAAGCCAAACAGCTATGAATGGGCCAGTTTAACATGGGGTAGAGAGTGACAGGGGAACTCATGACAATAAATAAACAATTGCAATGGAGTTGTCATGTATGCTTTATATGCACTCTGAACCAACAGCAAACATAACAGTAACATCAATAGATTTGCAAAACGGTATCATAATCAGTTGTGGGAGGAGGTATTGGACATATATTTCATTGCTAACAAGTATATTACTTCACACTGGATTTACATGGTTATTGCTGCCTCATATATCTGTAGTCACAGCCAGATATCTTACAGTGCAATTCAACGCCAGTTATCTATCTGTGTGGTGTACATGTGCGTGCATATGAGGGTATGAAGGTATATATGGTACTCACATTGAAGGCTTTTTGACCCACCCGAGTCCACTAGGCCAAGGATGCCCACGACTGCCGCTGGCTCTATGATCTCCTTGACCGTGGCCTCCCAACCGGGGTACGTAAAGGTAGCAGGAGGCCCACCACCGGTTTCACGGGCCGCATTGGCCTCCTCTTCCTTTTTACCTGCTTGCGGCAGTCCTGGTACCGGTGCTGGACAGCCTGCTAGGTACTGCTGGCATGACCCACTGCAAAAACATCTGCAGCGATTGTGTTCCAGGCATCTGTCCTCTGCCTGGGCCTTACCTCACTCCCGCTGGTTAGTATGGAGTGGTGTGCACGTACTCCTCTTAGGAGCACATCAAACTCCTCAGGATGGAAGTTGGCTGCTCTTTTTTTTCCACCAGCAGCTTGCCGGCCAGCCTGTGGCTGGGGTCCCTGCTCTCCCTGGCCTCTCCCTGCACTGCCTTCTCTCTCTCCCTCCATCTCTCCTCCTCTCCTCCCTCTCTCACTGTCTTTCTCAATCACTATCTATCTCTCACACTTTCTATTTCTCTCTCTCGCACTCTAACACGCACTCTCACACACTAACTCACTATCTCTCTCCATCTCTCTCTATCTATCGCTCGCGCTCTCTCTGTCTCTTTCTATCAATCGCTCTCTCTCTCTTTCTAAGCAAAATCCCGCGAACTCCAAGACCTGTGTGTCCACTTTTACGAATTTCCTGCACTTTTAAACAGCTATTTGCGGCCTTGTTTGGAGTCTTCCTATTGGTTTATTGATTCCAGTTGGAAAACCAGGTTTGCGGGCTTGAGACTGCTGGCCGTAACTCACGCCCGGCTGCATTTTAAGCCTGCAGTGCGACTCTGACATTATTCTTCAACTTTTAAGGCCATAGCTCTTTGCTCAAGCCCGTACGGGCTTGGAGGGTGATTGTGTTCCAAGCCTGTTGCTCGTTATTCAAACCTGTGCGGGCTTACATGATAGATAGAACACAAAGATTGACCATGAAATTAAATTTCTTTATTTGCAGATTTAAGAGTAGGGTAATGTTGAGATATTAATTCTAAGACCAAACATCACTTTCACTTTTAATAAAAGTACAGTATGGCATTTTTATATGCTTAATTAGTGCTACGATTTGTAAGTAAGCCCTTTGTGACCTGTGGGTCTATTTTACCCATTTACGGACTTGACGGAGGCTAATCCCGCAGCCGTGGTGCATCTGATATGCTCCAAGCCCGTGGGGCTCTGGTCGCGGAAATTGAACATGAATAACAATTAAAATGATTTTCAGATTTGAGTGTAGGGGAATGTTGTGCTATGAATTCTAACGCCTACAATCACTTTCACATCTCATCAAAGTACAGGATAGCTTTTTTATGTGCTTAATTGGTGCTCCAATTTGTAAGTAAGAGCCTTGCGGGACCTTTTTGGTGTAAGTAATCTGCGGCTCGGTTTTAGCTAATTACGGCCTTGACGGAAGGGTTCAGGTAGCATTTGAATAGCGACCTTGGCTTTCTTGTGGCCAAAACTCTTGCAGCCACGTAAGATCAAAGGCTTTCCCTGCGGCGGGGGTTGCCGCAAGGGATAACAGGGCGCCGAGCACAAGCCGGCCAGAGCCCTCGGCTGCAAGGGAATAGAATAGGGAAGTAGCTTGCGGCCATTACTTGCGGCCACGCATCTCCTACGTCTGTTAATAGAATGAGGCCCTTTGTTGGGAGTAGGTAAATAGTGAGGGTTCTGTAGGTAGAAAGAGGTTGTAGTTTATAAAGAAAACGTAATGTGTAAGTATATGAGTCAATAAGTCATTCAGAGATTATTCTGTTTGGAATCCTGTTCAAGAGTACCATCAAGTTAATTCAGATATGTCAGTCCAGAATGGTATTAAATCATATTTTCACCATATATAAGGTATTGTACATCTACTTATTAGACTTGGGCATATAGATCAAAAATGGAAAGGGAAATAGGAGATTCTGAATATCCTAAGCCACTTGTCCATCTAGAGTTCATCACTCAGCTATTGTGCCCATGCATTAATGCAGTTGGTTTGCTGTTTGTATGTGCTGAAGTAAAGAAATTATCAATTTTAGAAATCATGTGGCTTCCATCTGTGGTGTTGTCAGCTATACCCACAGTCAAAGGTCAAATCAGAATGCATAGTTATAGTTTAATGCCCCCATTTTGTTACATGTTTTATTGTTAGATGACATGGGGATTATGCAAAGCTTCTAGTGACATCTGAAGTATTATCAGTGATGAGAACCCCAGCATTGATAATCCTGAATCAAATCTTAAAGATCAAAACAGTAGATGCATTTGACTCGATTGGCTTTGTCTATGAGTGCCCTGGTGTCCACTCTTTTGTGCCAGTCTACAGTTTTAACTTAGAGAATCTTCTGGTAAGCAAGATCAGATCAGTTTGGACTATATACAATAGCCAAAATAAGTCAGAGACAACATATTTGGGTTTAGTTGGGTGAGATTATTTTAACATAACTTGTCTGATATAGATACTGATACCTGTTTGTAAAATTGATCTTTATCTAAAGCTATTTTACTGCCAGCAGAATGGAAATAGTGGTCTGAAAGTTTTCAACTTCAGTAGAGGGGAGCATACTATTCAGCGACTGATTATTGATTGTGGTCAAGTTACCTCATTACTTCAGTTATTGGTGTACCAGAGTTAGTCAGAAATATCAATAATTTACACAACAATGTGAAGGCCTATGTGAATAGTTGTGATTGTGGTATTTGCTGGTTTTTAATGGCAAGGATTTCTACATTAGGGACTGTCAGGACCCAAGGGAATAGGATTATTCTACTCCAGAATTTCCTGCCTTCAGTTACAGGAATCCTCCCTCAGGACCTTGGAGTTGATGGGCTCCTCTGTGCAGGACCATCAGCAGAAGAATCAAGAACACTAGATCACAGGATTAGAATAACTGTCCCAATCTGCTCTTCAGTGGGCTTGACAAAAGCCAAGGAGAACAATCCTACTTGCAGATCCAATTCAGTTCATCAGTCTCATCTCACAGGATAGCAGCAGAACCACAGGATACAAAGTGTATATAGCCCTTTCCTTCATAGAAATACACCATTCCTATGTGTCCCATGGAGAGCATAATAATTCCTTGGGTCTCATTTTATACACTTCTTCCATACAATAAAACAAAAGTAATTTACATAGGCCAACCCTGAACCAATCAGCAAGTGGCTCGGTGAGTGCTGATTGGTGGGAATGCCAAGTATAGGAGCGGGGAAGGGGCTACACTGTTTTCATCAGTGACAGTGTGCCAGAATGTCTACTTTCCCCTGCCAGGCGTTGGTTTATCTCCCCACCAAATGGCAAGATCCTCCATATAGAATATGGGCTCTCTAGGGGGTCGAGGAGGTGTCTGCACTGGGAAAGTTGGCTGCCTGGGAATCCAGGGAGTGACCAGTGTCTTAGTGTGATGTCACCCCTCTCACACAATCCCCTATTGTCCCTTCCTTTGTGAACAATGTAACATATAACGTAAAAGGTTAATACAGACAGGGTAGTTTTGAGAGGTTCTTACCTTAAGTATGGGTGTTCCAGTTTTCTTTATTACCCCCATATCTCCCAATTAGTAACCATGAATAATAGTGAACACACATAGGATTATTCCCAACCATTCACTTATAACAAACAGTGTTATAGTCCCTTTTAAAAAAGTTCTTGGATGCAACAACAGCTTTATTTTTTTTTTATTTTTTTTTTGCTTGTGTTCCCTTGTAGTAAATAGTGGTCCAGTAGAGGATTGGTGGGTTCTGAAAAGGAAGATTAGTAGCAGGAGAGGCAAAGTTGACCCGGTCTGTTATGGATTGAGAGTGTCAAGTTTCATTTTGCTTATACTTTGGGAAATTGTTTATATCAGACCTTGCATGTATATCACCTCTGACCACTGAAACTTGTTAGATTTACTCTACATTTTATTGTATTGACTATCCTAATAATATTGGGAATTGGAGAGGTCTCATCTTACTAGTGAGAATATTCTTACATTAGTAAATGTAGGGTATATGTTAATGTCATGTAAAGACTTAAAGGGCCAGTGTACTCACTTTTCATGTTAAACCTATTTTAGTTCACCATTAACATTAAAATACATAGGATTAACAAGAAAAACACATACACTGGTCCTTTAAGTATTAGCATGGTGGTAAAAAGGCAATGGCTGTTTAACAGTATAAGTTGCATCTAGCATATTGACAGTCCAGTTTTATGCAGTTATATAAATTTATGAATCATTCCCCTTTTTTTTGTATTCCTATGCTCACCTCTAGGGGGTTGCCATGTTGGCCTCACTCCTCCCATCCATACATATTGCATTTTCTAAAGCATACAGCATGGCTAACAGCTTCTAATTGATCAATGTGGTCATGTGGTGCTGACTCCTGTACTAGTAGCTACCGTTTTTGATATAGAAGTGCATTGACCTATCGATTTAATATATGGATATATAATATATTTTATATTATTTCTATGATGAGCTTATAAAAAATTATATAATTATTATATAACATTGTAAAAGTTATTAATTTTGGCAAACATTAATAATTTAAAGGAACAATTTTCCTGTTTAATGAATATTTCTTGTTTTTATATTACACTAGAATATTGCCCGTCAAAAAAATTACGGCAATGAAATTGTAAGTGAGCTAATGCTGTTTGGTGTATGATAATAAAATAAATAATACATTAATAAAGTAATATACTTTACCTATTTTGAAGTAATATATGCAGTAAACATTCTGTTGAAAAGCTGGCAATCTGTGTTGATGTTGCTGCAGCATTAGTGGTGTGGAGCTGCTGTGTAAGCGTGATGAATGTGTGGAGTGTAATAGTGTGCGTGCGCGAGGCAAATCCATTAGCGTAGCTGTGTACTTCCACATTGTATAAGTTATTGTTGTAAAGCGGCGGTATGCGGCTGTGGCTGATTTAGCGTCCTTCGTTTCGGATGTCGTCCGACTTTTTCGGAATATCCTTAGCTGTTTTGTGGTGTTTTGCGTGTTTAGGGTCCTTTAGCCTCGTTTTCGTTTTGTTCGGCGGCCATTTTTTCTCTCGCTTAGGTGATTTTCAGGTGTCTAAACTCCGAAATTTGTACTTAAATCGAGGTGTAACTTCACTTGCAGAGGTGCTGGGTGCCCCACCCCCCCTCCCTTGCAGTGAGTAAGCTTTTTATGTGTTTGTTGTTTGTATTTATTGTGTTTGTAATGTTTTTGGGGTCACGCGGGTTGCGTCCTTGTGTTCGAATCTCATACGTCTTTTTCCGGAAATCCGAAGGTGTTTGGTGGTGTTTTGCTTCTTTAGACTGCTGTAGACTCTTTTTCGTTTTTTTTCGGCAGGCATTTTTTCTCTCGCTTAGAGGATTTTTGAGCGTCTAAACTCTTTTATTTTGAGTTACATTGAGGTGTAACTTCAGTTTTCGAGGTCCTGACTGCCTCCTCTTCCTGTCGGTAAGCTTTTTATGTATTTGTTGTGTGTATTTATTGTGTTTTTCATGTTTTCATGTGCGCATGTTTCGTACAATTTTTGCAAGGTCTTAATTGGTCGTAACGTGTCTCGTATTTTCCTTTCGTAACTACGTAAATTTTGTGAGGTCAGCAGTTGCTGGCAAGGAGCGCTGTGCGAGGGCTGCAGGCTCGCTGCGCGAGCCTGCAAGCGTTAGCAACAGTTTGCATGCTCACAACTATATATGTGATGTATATGTTTTTCTTTCTAAATGCATATTAATACATATATTTAACATTAATAAAACTTATCTTAGTCCTGAACACTGAAGTCTGGTCCAATTAGTTATTTCGTTCTTGAAGCAGGCCGGTTCTGTATCACTGTGCGTGTGGTTCCTACGCCATACTTGTTTCTGGCAGTGTGTGCTGTACACTGTAGAGCTAGAGTTCAAGGTCAGCCTTTTTAATATGATTTAAGAAGATGATTATTTAAATAATTTTTATGGTGTGCATAATTTTATGATCCCACTTAAGTTTAATGAGTTGTAATATCAGCTCAGCTTTTGATATATATATTTTTTTCTATCAATATTCCTCTGTTCCAGTACAGCAAACCCCCTCAGTAATTAAATCACCTATGCTCAAACAGAAAGAGCCTTAAATCCCGGACTACTTGCAGCTTTTGAGCAATTAAGTTATCGAAAATATTAAGTATTCAGACACTATTTCCCACAAATGACTGAGATATTTGCATTCTGGCCAAGAAGCAACTACACTGCAATTATATATATCTGGTTTCAGCACTTTTGACTAATTCCCAGTTGGCATTGATAACGTTCTATTTTTCTCAGTCAGTTAAATCCTAGATGAAGCTGTGACTGGATATTATTATATTATACATTATATCTGACATGAAGCACATTATATGTTGTCTATAAAACATGTATAAACTGTTTCTTTAATAAGGGAGAACAGTAGTTATTTTTCTATTTTGACAGGGAAAATAAGCTAGTATGCATACCACAGATGTTGAAACATTATTAAATAAGCTTGTGATTGACAGGTGAGAATAAACTAATCTAAAATAAAAATATGGTTTGCCACCTGCTGCCAATTAATATTTAGTGTTTGTTATCCTACTGATAATTAGACATTAATGTATAAGCCTTTGATGAGCAAGGGAGAGATGTGTAATGGAAATCTTTGTTGAACTTTATTGGCTGATTAATAGTGAAATATACGGGATGTGACTAGAATAATCAACTGTTCTATGTCACAAATTCACTAAACAGAAGATATATTAAAAACACATTAATTTAAACTCATACAAGCAGTAACTTCTCCACCTTTTGTTAACATTCTTTGCGATTTTCTTTTTGTTATGGAAAATTGCAACATTTTAGTCTGATAGATGCACAAGGTCAGTGACAAAGTTGTAATAAACAGAGAAGAAGCTAATCCTGTATAAAATGATTATGCATATCTTAAATCATTATTTGTCTCTCTGTGCTATTAAAGAAGAACAATCTCCATTGGCATATCAGCCTGAACCTGTCCATGGACAGTCCAGCACAAAATGTCTAATTTCCTCTGCACTAGATGTAATACAGCTAATCACAGATAATTCTGTGCCTTATATGAGTGAGGTATAGCTTCCTGCCCTAGGCACAAAGAATGATGTGCTCCCCATCTAGAAACACAGCTTGCTTTAGAAACAGACAGAGGAAGTAAACTAGAGCCACCTTGAGTCAAAAACTCAAGAGAGAAAATCCTTCACAACTTTTTATAAATGAGAATGTTCACACAAAGTAGCTTAAATATTATTGCTATTCAGCCAGTAGCATTGTGCTGTAAATATATCAATAGAAATGTATGGTTCTTGTCTGAAATGATAATCATCCTGTTATGGAGGGAGTGTGCCTGCTCAGCACAAGAAAAGTGAGATGGTTTTGTTTTTAACTATTTCATTTATATTATTCCATACAAACCGTAGCTTCAAATATGGTGGTAGACTCTCGCCCAATCTGGCACCAAAAAGTACTCATGCTATGACAGAGTGATTAAAATACTAGCATGTAATATCATCTCTGCAAACTCTCAATTTACTTTTAAGAGCATGAAGATGGCACAGTGTTACCTTCAAGCAAACCATTTTCCCTTACCATGTATACTTGAACTTCTTACATTGGCTCATCAAGTTAGTACTGCAGGTCACTCTGGGATCATAAAGACAGCCACTAGAGAGAATGTGAAATTAAGGGAATTAAAGCTTGCCTTTCTTGTGCATAAATAAAAATTCCTGGGTCCCTCTATTTGTTTTTGATCTAGCCTACTCCTGCTTCTTATTCATATACCAATGGACTTTCTGCAATGCAGGACATGTGGTACTAGAAGACAAATTGAATTCAAAGGGTGACTTTGTGCCTGTAAAGTTGATATAATCAAGTAACTATCATGCACTAAAGTAGGTATAGAATTTGCATAATTTCCCAGTTTATATTTAATAGTCAATGTCACAGGAAGATGCACCAAGTAAGATATATTTTTGTAGGCACCTAACAATTTGGTTTCAACCATTTTCTTCATTTTCAGTAAAAAAATAAAAAAATAAGGTCAAACTAGATTTTATTCTTTGTTGTTATATCACAGACTGTGTGACTGGACACATTGTTTCCCTTCATTAACCTTGCACTTATGAGACATGTTTGCTAACTTGTTGGTGACTCTGGGCTGCAACCTTTAAACCTATAGTTTAGTAAAGGTGGAGTGCCCAAATTTCATTATACTTATTCACTATCCAGAAAGGTGCACCAACATATAGTAAAAATCAACATGACTTCGCTTTGGCCTGCTCTGACTTCTTCATTGTTACATTATTCATGTCTGGTTGCAGCCTGCTCTGACCTTGGTACCGTACTTGAAAGCTGACAGGAACTCAAGACCTGCCTCCACGCAAGTGTTGATCTTGTAATTTCAATGTCTGCCATTTGGAATGAAAGTCACCTAAAAAAAGATAAGCGAATACATCTGGTTGACTAATTTTTAAAAAAAATATACAGTGGAAGCTCTATATTCATCACCCCCTAAATTCATCAAAACCAATATTAGTCCCATTTGTAGGCAAAAAAAATGCTACTATATGAATCCAAAAATCCAATATTAGTCAGAACATTTAAATAAACAGACTGCATTGGACAAGTTCTTTGCTAACCTGAGTGCTAGGGAATCTTCAGAAATTGGGACAAAAAAACATTGAATTGGAGTTACCTGTATTGTAATGGAAGGTGACCCACTTCTAATCAATAATTTCTTTGCTCCTCTTCAGCTACTGCCATCATCGCTCCTCAGTAAAGGTAAAGTTCGGGTTACATTTTTATTTATTTATGTATAGGATTCAGGGCTAGGAACAGATATTTTTACATTTTCGTTAATTCCTATGAATTTTTTTTATCCCATATTCATCCGGTTCAATATACGTCTGTCCTTCAGGAACGCATTAATGATGAATAGAGGTTCCACTATATCTTTATTCAGCTACGCCAAACAAAAATATGAATACAAAATTAAAAGAAAAGTATACAGCAAAAGGTATTTACACACAAATCTGTGTCAACTTTTAGAGCATTACATATTATTATTATTATTATTATTATTATCTTTTATTTGTATTGCGCCAACATATTCCGTAGCGCTGTACAGGGGATAAGAACAGGGGAAATACACGTTTAACAAAATTCAAAAGTTGAAGGGCCCTGTTTTGAGTTTAGAATCTTAGCAGAAAGTGCTTTATCCCAAAGCACCCTACAAGACTGGAAACTCGCTACTTACAATCTAAAGGGAATAAAAGGGCAAAGAACTGAAGAAGAGTAACAAATAAGGAATAGCAAGGGCCAGGAAGCAAGTGAAAGATAGAAAGAGTTTTATTTTAGTGGGAGAGGGGAGGGATCTGAGGTGAAAGACTAGTATGTTGGCTGACCCCTAGTGTTGAGATGATATATCTGCAAGTAGGAAGTCAGGTGTTTTTTATGGCTCTATAAATTTAATCTGAGTTGGGGTGGGTGGGTGAGGGGGAGGAAGGGAGGGCAATATTCTGAGTATCTCACAGATGTAGTAGGCCTTAAACCAGATTGAATTTGCATTGAAAGGAAGAGAGAGAATGGTTTGGGGTCAACAGTACAGGAAGATAGGGAAGTTAGGAAGGAATGGGAGAGAGACCATAGAATGAAGGTATTTGAGGAGGGGGGAGGAGATTTGAGGTAATTATGCCAGCCATAAATTGGGGAAGGATGGGGGGAAGGTGGGGACGGCAAAGCAGGGTATAGGAAACAGTTAAAAATTGAAAACAAAAAGTCAGAATATTTCTATCTGCCAAGATATAATAACATGCATACAGTAGTGATATTAATAAACATATTGGCTCCAGGGATGGCACAGTTTCCATAGTCTTCTCTATACCTGCTGAGGTGTTGTGAATGCAATTCTGAGTATCTCACAGATGTAGTAGGCCTTAAACCAGAGTGAATTTGCACTATAATTAGTATAAAATATCAAATGGTACTCATTCAATAAAGAAAAAAACAAATTGGTTTACTGATTTTCAGCCTTATTAAATTGTGATTCTGTAAATTTAAAAGGGCTCTATTTAGGCACACAGCATATTTTATTTACAAAAGTTTTTAGTTAATGAAGACCTTGCTTTTGGATAGAAGTTCACTAACTAAAAACGTCTGTAAAATAATTTGCTGTGTGCTTAAATAGAGCCCTTTTAAATTGCAATTTAATAAGGCTGTTTATTTCCAAATCTAACTGGCTTTGAACTTCTACAATCAAAATAATCCCAGCCTCATCTGGAACTGGAATCAGACTACAGCAGCAGATCACACAACCCACTGGAGCGCTACACCTGTTAAGCATGGATGTAAAAATATTATTCTGTTTTGAGTTGGTGCCTCTGAACTGTAGCATCTGGGCATACCTTAATCCCTCTTTTCACTCCATCTCTTTGTCATCTCCACTATTATGCCACAAAGAATTATTGTCCTTTTGCACTCTATCTCAATTTTAAATGAAACGGAAAATAACAAAAGATGTTTACAAATCATAATCACATCTCCTGGAGGTTCTCTTATTAGCTTCTGGGGATATCAATCCTAATGCTGTACCATGCTTTATTTCTAATATTTCTCTTTTTTGCAACTCACCTCTATCAATCCACAACATCACGCTGCTTGCTTTCCACCCCTCCTCCTTTCTCATGTGCACCTTGGAATATCCAGTCACTCTGTAATAAACTCATCTCAGTCCATGATCTCTTTTTCACCCAATTCTGTCTTTTTTTCTCACTCTTGAAACAGGAGTGGAAGTGTTGACTGTCTTCTTTCCGTTGGGTGCCACAATCACATTCTTCCTTTGCCCCCTCTCTCACATTCTCATCATTTGAAATGTACCCTTATCAGCTGTTCTCTCTTATTCCTCTCCAGGATGACGCAATATATTAGCCACCCTCATCCATCTACTCACATTCTCCATTTGTGCCAAACCTCAAGCTTGACTCTCATCTGATACTCCCACTCTAATCTTTGGGGTTTTAATCTCCACATTTATGACCCTATCTTGAGCCTCTCGCTTCCTTGTAAGCTCCTCTTAGTGAACAGTGAATTGCCATCACTACCCACAAGAAAGGTTACTATCTGTCCCAGGTGTTTCCAAAAAAACTACTCTCTATGGTTTCTCAAATTCACCATTTCCTCTATCAGTTTAATTTTATAAGATAGTATCCTCAAACTAAGTATCCTTCAGCCAGTTGACATTCATCCATTCTAGGTGATCCACAAGACATCCATTAATCAGTGGCACTCAATCATTTGTGCTTGGTTTAAATGATGAGTGAATTTGGGTGTCATCAGCACAGCAAGGATAGCTAAGGCCACGATGTCTTATTATATGACCCATTGTAAGCATGTACACAACAAACAGCATGAGAGGTAAAATGGATTCATATAGAATTTATTGTCAGTGGTGTAGATTAAGAGAAATGTACTCCTGAGGAAACTCTGTGATCTGTTAATTAGGAAGGATTTGAACCTGCTCAGTGTCCTACCAGTATTCCTTGAGATGGTCAATTAAAATATGCTTGCTCAAACGCTGCTGAGAGGTCAAGTAAGATTAGTATAGAACAGTTCTTTGCCATCAGCAGATCATTTAGGACACATAAGCCCCTTTTCAATAGCAAGCCCACAGTTTACGTTATACAGGCTGTATGTCAGCGGGCTTGAAATTTGCTACAATTACAGAGTGATTCAATTGAACAAGCCCGCAAGTTACAGGCCGAAAGCACGAAACTGTAAACCATACAATCAGAAGCGTGATCATGATAAACTAAGCAGGGCTGTAACAACCAATTTAGAAACAGCCAATAGTAAATGACATCATTATGTCAGTAAAACATGAAGGTTAAATGTCAATCAATTAGGGTTTAGAGGTCCCATAGGCGATCAGATTCGCAATTCGTCAATGTACAAAATAATACAAATTAATGGTGATACTGTTTCAGTCCATTTGGGTGGCCTGATATGTATTAAATCCTTGATTCCCGAGATTGATATAACACCAAAATGAAACTGGAGACTGTTGTGCAATTAATTCTAATGTCTTTCATCGCTTTCCCCGTTGTTGTTTTTTTGTAATAGAAAACATTTTTAAACATTTAGAGTGTTGTTGATGCCAATTTTTTGTGTTCGAAAGATTCTAGGCCAATGTGAAAAATGGTAAACTCTGGATTAATCTGTATCTTACAATTAGTAATTAAAAATAGCTGTTGAACACAGTCTCTCCAGAGTTTTTGTATTTTGGGGCACAACCTCCACATGTCTTCATGGGTGCCCCTATCTTTACATTCTCTCCAACACTCTCCACATTCTTTAATAGGAGCTATTTTTGCCAATATATCTGGTGTCAAATGCCACCTTTGTGTTAGTTTAAAATATGTTTCTCTCAACGAAACACAAATTATATTATTATTTGTAATGTCAAAAGCTTTAAAACATGTTTTAGTTTCAAAGTCCAAACCAAAGGCCTTTTCCCATTTAATTATCCTGTTTGTCTTGTTATTGTCTTTTAGATGTTTTTAAATTTTAATACAATTAGTTAATGAAATTTTTCTTTTCGTGTCACTTATTAGGCTGTCAAAATCTGAGTCTTGTCAACATTCTCTGAAAATGTATATAGAATATTTTTAATAGTGAGATATTGTAACCATTGCTCCCTTGGAAGTTTATTTACCTGGACTAAGGATTGGAAAGTTTTTAGTTCAGCATCTTTATATAATTCACAAACAAAAATAAGACCCCATTGTTCCCAATCTAGATTTTTTGTTAAAGATTTTGTGTGGAATATATTTAGAGGTGTAATTGGCGAAGAGAGTATAATAAGATTTAATTAGGAGTTAATTTTATGCCATTGTATATTCAAAGTTCTTACTACCAGTGGTAATGTGTTATTTTTTTTTTTTATCTAGCTCCTTATTCCATATAAGTCCATTTAACTGAAATCCCTGAGTTTGAGTGTTTTCAATCTCAAGAAATTTAGGTTTATCCCTTTGTAAAGAAAACTTCAAATTGTGGGTCAACATTATGGTTTTATAATAGTCAAATACATTCAGAGAAGATAAACCACCCCCCCCCCCCCAAAATCTCTTGAAACAATACCCCTATTTAGGCGAGGTTGTTTATCTCTAATGATACATTTCTCTATTAGTCTTTAAAATCTTCTTAATGGGCCCCACGGGATCTTAAGAGGGATAGATCTCATAATATAAGTTAATTTAGGCAGTATCGCCATTTTACTTGTAGTGATTCTGCCTAACCATGAGAAGTAACATTTCCTCCACTCTAAAAATAGATTAGGAATCTTTAAACAAAGTGGCTGTAGATTATCCTTAAGAAGATTTTTTAAATTAGAGAAGAATTTTATCCTAAGATGTGAAATGGAATTTTGTTGCCAATTATACAAACATTTCTCTTTTAATGTTTCAAGGCTATTTATGTCAATATTCATACATAGCACTTCAGATTTAGATGGGTTAATTTTATAGTAAGAGACAGTACTATATTTGTTTATTATAAACATCAAGGAGCCTCCCAAGGAGATCCCTCAGATGATTCAGAGGATTGGCGCTGAAAAATCTTGGCCTGATTGATGCATGGAAAGGACACTACCCTAACAGAAAAGAGTACACTTACTACTTGCACACTCATGGGTCTTACTCACGCTTTGATTCTATACCGATTAGTTCAGCCCTCTTTGATCAATCTAGAAGGGCTACAATTTGCGCCTGCCCGTGGTCCGACCATGCAGCAGTCAGAATAGTTTTAAATTTAGGTTTGAACCTGAGAAACCCATTTGCGTGGAGGTTAAATGACCAATTACTTCATAATCCAGTGCTCCTCAAATAAAGGCAGACTTAGACTAATATTTTGAGACCAATACCACTACAGAATCAGGAATTGGCAGGATATGGGTGCCCTGCAATGCAAAAATCACTTGTTTTACACTAAGGCCAATAAGCCTAATTCCTTTCTGGCCAGGAGGCTTCAGTCCAAAATATCCCAATCTAATCTAATCTAAAGACGCCAAAGGGAGACGCTACAGTGAGCCAGAATTGGATCAAACAGACCTTTGCAGACTTTTATCAGACTTTATACTCAGCTAAAGCCCGGCCCAATGCAGGGCTTATTCAGTCCTATCTAGAAACTTGTGATCTCCCTAAAGCTACTGACTAAAATGTGACAATGTTAAACTCCAACATAACAATTGAAGAGACACATAAAGTTATAAAGAGTTTAAAGTCTGGCAAGGCCCCAGGGCCGGATGGTTTTACCAACTCCTATTATAAGACGTTTGCAAATCTGTTAGCGCCTCATTTATGTAAACTCTTCAATTCTATTCTGGATGGAGACAAAATGCTCCCAGAATTAAATAGGCTAAAAACTACCGCCCGATCTCCCTTCTGAACTGAGATATCAAATTATTGGTCAAAATCATGGCGGACAGAATATCTGCCTTTTTGCAGGTTTTAGTACACAAATTTAAAACCGGCTTTGTCCTGCATAGGCAAACGAGAGATAGCATTAGAGGACTTTAAATGTCATACATCTGGCCCATAGAGATAGAGTTCCAATATGTGTCCTGGCGTTGGATATAGAAAAGGCGTTTGATACTCTTGAATGGCTTTATCTATATGCAACGTTGGCAAAATTTGGTTTTAGGGCGCGGTTCATCTATTTAATCAGATCATATTACCATTTGCTGCAGGCCAATTATTTATTTATTTTTTTACTTTATTTAGACATTGCAAAATACATACAAAACAATTCATATTTAATATCGCTAAGATAGGAGATAGAGAAGACATAATAGTAAAATCGTTTCTTCTTTACTTTATGAGTAGTATAATCATTTAGTGGTAAAAGTTCACTCCCTCTCTCCTTATCTTCTTCTATCATTCTTCTTATTTTATATAGGATACAACATACATTAACAATTACATGTACCACTTATACAAACTTTCATTCTTTCTCCCATAAGTATATCTATTTGTTTTTCTCCTATCCTCGTCTCTCTCTTCCTCATTATTAAACGGTAATGAGAATGAGAGAAAGGGAAGATATAAGGATTCTACCTAATCCTATAGCTGTTATCCCTGGAAGAATTTCAATACTTTTGGCTTTTCTTGCGTTACTGCATGTATTTTCCCCAGGAATTCCAGTTAATTTTATTTTTATCACTAAGGCCATAAATGTAATTAGACTTCATCAATTCTTTGTTATAATTAATTTTATTTGAGACTTCACTCCATGATGGAATTGTGGGCATTTTCCAATATTTCACTAATAAGTGTTTAATAATTAATAGAATATGTGATATCAATAAGTTATCCTTTGGAAAGATTTTATCTATCTGAAGATGAAATAGAATTACTTCTGGTGAGCACGGACAGTCAATTTTTAACATTGTTGGTAAGTGACTGCAGCATTCTTTCCAGAAGTTTTGGATTTTTGTACATTTCCACCACATATGGGCTGATGTGCCAATTTGACCACAGCCTTTCCAGCATAGTGGGGAAGACATATGATTAAATTTGTTAATTGTGGTCGGAACTAGATACCACTTTTGAGTTAACTTAAAATATATTTCCTTAAGGGAGCTATTTATTGAGGATTTTTTAATTAGTCTTAAAGCTCTTGTCCAGTCATGGTCTTCACAATTTAATTTAAATTCGTTTTCCCATTCCATTACCTTCTCAGATTTTATATAATTCAGACCTTTTTTCCTTGTTTTATTAATCTTTGAGATAAGATGGGTCACATGACCCTTACTTAGAAGTATCTCTAGTTCATACAGTTTATCTACATTTATCAAAGAATAGCCCTTGCTTTTTAATACTTCTGCCATGCCTTATAAATTAGCCAGGATATCGTCTCCATGGAGTATTTCCTCTGAAAGTCTATGTCTTTTAATAAAGAGCCTTGATCATATAAATCTTTAACATTACTAAGTCCTGCTTTCTTTAAATCTTCTATAACTTTATTGTTTGAACCGTTCTTCAAGATGTCAATTGGAGCTGATAAAGATGGAAAATGGAAAAGTCCTAAATTATCTTTGTTGTTATCCCAGAATTTTAGCAATGATCTTGTTCCTCTTGGTAGATTACCCCATTTATCTTTTCCATCTGTATATTTACCTACTAATGATCTAATTGAGGAAGAGCCCACCAAATCTTCTTCTATATTCTTCCAGCATGTATTCCTATTATTCAGGCCAATCTTAAACTTCCTGGGACGAATAATGTAAATATTAATATACAAAGACCAGACTATTAGATGCAATACTAGAATCTCGGGCCTTAAGGTGGGTCTACATCATCTTAAATGCTCATTATTTGCAGATGATCTTCTCTGTACATTAACTGATCCCATAACTTCTATACCTGCTTCATTATCCTCTCTTGTGGATTTTGGGCTGCTATCAGGTCTACAAGTTAACATAGAAAAGATGGAGGCACTAGAAGTAGGCATACTGCAAACTGACTTAGAGGCCTTAAATAATTCATAAAAATGTCTCTGCCCAAAACATTCCATCAAATATTTAGGAGTTAAAGTCACTGGGAAATTGTCCGATCTCTATTCGGCTAATTTCCCCCCCTTATTCAAAAAGATAACCGATAATATGCAGAAATGGTCCAGGCTACATATCTTCTGGACTGGACGCATAAGCACGGTGAAGATGAATATTTTACCTAAAATATTATATCTATTTAGAACCCTCCCTATCCTAATAAACATGAAGGAAATAGACAAATTGCAAAACATTTTTTTTATTTATTTATTTGGCATGATAGGCCTCCTAGAATATCGAGAAAGATAAGTTTCTGACACAGAACCCGGGGGGGCTCTCCTGCCCAAATTTACGACTATATTTAAGAGAAGCCCAGCTAGCATTTATTTCCATTGCCCACTCGGGCAAACATCAACCCCTCTGGATTTTTGTTGAAAATTGGCAGCTGAAGCCAAATACTTGGGATACTCTGATATGGGATCCAAACTCTCCATGCATCAAACAAAGGCACCCCAATCCTATGATAGGCTCCACTCTGGCAACCTGGGCCTGGGCCAAAAATACAAAACACTTAGCCCTGACACTCTCGTTATTGACATCCTTAAGATCTTTCCCTAGCTTTGAGACTGATACTATCAAGGGAACACCCAGGAGAACAAGGCACAGTCTTCAGGGTACTACCAATACAAACATTTATATCATTATCATTGAGGAAGCCGTCAGCAAAACGGAGAAACGCGTTTGATAAAGTGTATTTACACATTAATGTCATCTCCAACACCTCAAAGAAAGTAGAGACATAATTTTTGTGCAATAACAGATCAAAGTTTTTATAGTTTTTAAATCTTTTAGAGTTTGTTTTTACTCTTATTTTTTTTATTTTTTTTATCCTTTGTATATGACATATTCCAAAGACAGACTACTGTGTATATTTTATCTGCGGCATTCTATGAATAAAACCTGTTTATCAACCCTGGTTTCCATCTCATTGATTTGGGGTGCATTTGAAGGAACCATGGCTGTTTAGACACTATCATTACAGCAAATCCGCAACATCAACAGGTGGCCATATCCACAGTACTAGTCTACCTCACTGCCACTGGGATCTTTGCACTGTGAGAACAGATCTGAATGGCAACCACCAATTGATAGATACATAGCATCTATCTATCTGTCCGCCATCAGTACAGTGTATATATAAATAACATTTCTACATAAGAGAGACCAACATTGAGAGCTTCAGACCAAACATTACCCCATAACATTGGGACTACTGAAGGGATTGTGCGCTTTTTCCACTCAACCTTTGCATTTCTCTTTTTCTGTGCACTGACGTGAACAGAGCTCCAAGAAAAGCTGCAGATCCCAGTTCACACCAATAGATCCAAAGCATTGCCTAACTCTGAAGCAGGGAATCACCATACCTGACATCCCAGTTCGGACCACCTCCAGACAGGGGTAAGAAAGAACATCCAGTAGTACTACCCATAAGAACCTACTACAAATACACGGATCATCTTAACGACACACCTACCCTGCGCTACGCCTAAGTTGGTGACATACACCCGACATCCTATTCCTATTGTATTCCCTGCCAATTCCATATATACCTTTCTTTAATTTAAATGTTTTTTTACCTTAACTTGATTATTCTTTTTATGTGATAGACTACCACTTATCACATCTACTCCAAAATATCAAACGTATCGTAAATCTTTAGTGACAATAATCATCCTTTTCTGAATTCAACCATGTACAAATCTACTTGTTTACCAGAATTTATAATTCCACATATGTGAATATTAAATTATTTTTCCCTTTGTTTTATTAGATCAATTTGTGGATTATTTCAATATCTTATTTCTTTATTGTGATTTTACCTAAATATAATGTTTCCCCTATGGTTCAAGTGCAAATCACTTCATACACGCAAAAAAAGAAAAAGAAAAAAAAACAGCATTAAAGTTCTTTAAACCTCTTAGACAGGAATACCATACTAGGTCAAGCTCAATCAAACTTTCTGCCATGTGTGTATAGGATTAAGAATCCCAGTAGGGTCTTGACTCACTTTAAGTGTAGATACAAATTGAATTGACCAATCCTTCATCAGTTTTTCCCCTTCCAGAACAGAATTGACAGTAATTCTTTGGCCTTTAATCTTCTGAGGGCATTAGTTATTTTTTTAAATTATCTTCTTCTTCTTCTAAGAGTATCACTTGATAAATCCGTAAACATCTGCAGACCTTCATAAGGTGCATCAAAGGATCTTTTATCTCGATTTCAGAATCGTATCTCTAGGCACATCTCTCGAGATAATAGTCTTAGGCAAGGGAATTCTGTGAATTCTATCTACTTTGGAGGGCTTAACCAGATGGTCCAAAAAGGACAGTACATAACTTTGTAGCTAGGTTGGAGGAACAGTTTTGGGGATACCTCTAAGTTGTTTCTTCTAGAATGATCTTCTAGATAATTTTTCAACTTCCAAGCGAGCCACTTTTAGCAGTATAGATTGATTATCTAACCAAAGATTTTCCCATCTACTTTCCAATTCATCAGTATGCTTCTGAATCAGGTTTAAAGTTTTGGTATTATTAGCTATACCTTGGGTAAGTTCTTGTCTTAATGCAGTTTGAAATTCTGCTAAGATTTTTTTTTTTATTTCCTATTGTTAAGATTTCTTGAGAATCCATATCTGAGGAATTGGAAGTATCTGGTGTTGCGATATCAACACTATCTATAGGCATAATTGGATATTCTAAAACATATGAGTTCACTTTCTCACCCTCTGTTACCATTTTTCTATAACTTGGGGAAAGAAGGGGAGCAGATAATCTTGGATTTCCCTTTTATCTTTAAAGTTATCTTTATTTTTCCCCTTTATAGGTAAGTGTTCTTTACTACTCTTCATTTTGTCCCCTTCACCTTGCAGGGTTACACTACTAGTCCTACCGGCTTATTAGTAGGGAGTTTGTTACTTTTCTTTATACTTTACCTCTTTATTAACCCCTTTTTTTCTCCTTTTCCTCTATTCTTTTCCCCCTTTTTAAAAAAAACTATTCTCTACCTCTTCTACTTCGTCAACTATACAGTGTGCAATTTTAACTAAAACAGATGGGGATTCAATTCTAACTCTCTCACAACTGTAAAGTAAAAAAATAGGCAAGGATTTTCTCTTTTTTTTTCTCTCTATTATTGCCCTATTACTCCTCTACTCCAAACAGTGTAAGTTAGGTGGTTATATGATTTACTAAGGCAGAATGAAGAATCGCTCTCGATTGATCAAATGGGATTACCAAATTAGAGAACAGATTCGCTTAACCAGGTCACTATGTTAATAATCCAAAAGCCAAATTTCTCTATATATATATGATGTTTTAACCTGCTAGAGTCCTTGCTAATTAATACATGCCACCTTATTGGTGGATATTATACCTCATGGGTATGTGACTGCAAGAATAAGTGAAATTTAGGACTTGAGTACCCAAATTATGTTAACAGCACAGCCCTTAACAAGGGAGAGGCATACAACACTATATACAAGTATATACAAAAATATAGCTTTATGTGCAATTATTCTTATAGCAACTAAATTTATAGTTGCCACCCTATAAATAAGTCTTATAGTCTTTAGTACATGTTTGGAATCTGCCAATAATGCTGCCAAGGGGTAGGAAACATGTCAAGGGAGGCCTTGTCAGTGTCTAGTTTCGGCACTCCAAGAGTTGCTACTGCAGTCAATCTGTGCCTGTGTTGGCTAATATTGGTAACTTTAAGTCTATGTAAGTAGAATGAAAGTAAACTAAAGACACAAGGTATATAGTACATCTTGGTCATAGACATATCACATAAAGAAGAAAAAAAAAAAACTTCCAGCAGTAATAAAGGCTCAGTAAGCAGGTACTCACGATACCACTGCTCTTATTTCCATTTGATTCTGAGACTGTGCTGGCCTATACCAGAAACCATGGGCTGTGATCGATATCACTTCCGTTTGCTGCTGCTCCTTTGTTAGCCTGTGCAAAGAGATATCGGCTACTATGAGCCTATAGGAGTATAGTCGAATAGGAGTATAGTCAAATATAGATAGGCTTAGAACTCCAGGCATGCAGCTCACATTGGTCACAGTCAAAGTGAGATTTACATTAACCTTTACAGAAGTAATATCAGCAATAATAATCAGGTACTCACAATACTTCAGCTCTACCTTCAATTTGCTTTTTTTAGTTTGGTCAGCAGGAGATAAGATGATGAGAATATGTATGATGTTCTCCGAGTTGCTGCTGCTCCCACTGCATAACCTCCTCTGCTTTTTTGCTTACTCTTCTCCGTTAAGCTGGTGCCACAAAGTGCTAATAAAGGAGAGTGCCACAGTTTCCCTTTACTCGAGACACTTCATCTCGCTGCTGTAACATATTATCATAGTTTCATCTTCAGAGCTGTGTACTATGTGCTGTGACCTAGCTGCACCGTCTCTCTGAGAGATCTGTGTCTGGTCTGCATTTGCACGTCTGACTACGCGCCCTTGAGCTTTCCCTGTCTTTTAGAGTGCAGTATTTTTTTTTTTTTACATTGACGATTGTGAAAACATTTGCAGGCTTGAGGAATTGTAGCAATTGAATAGTCATTTATGATTTTAGCGATTGTAACTCTTGCGGGCTTGAAAGTTCAAAAGCTGAGTCTGAGATGAATTTTGACAACCTGGGGATTTTCAACCTGTAACCCGTAGATCATTTGCAGCTCGCAAAAAGACGCTAATTTAATAGCAAATTAGTTTACAGGCTACATTACGGGCTCCCGTAAACAACAATAGCTGAACTGAATTGAGGCCAAAGAAGAGCTGTTTTAGTACAATGCCATTTTAACCATCTCTGTATTACCCTGATAGCTGTTTACTCTCTATAAAATAAATACTTCTCTCTCTACCATCTTGTTGAGTAGCCCATGTGATTAATTTGGAGGGGACATTGAATAACATAGGCATGTCAACAAGTTTTTAGAGAGAATTTTTTTTTATAGAGAGTAAATATGCAACTATTAAAGTAAAACAGAGAGGATGGAAAGCTCCACTGTTCCCTTTCACCCATTAAAGCTCCACTGTTCCTTTTCATTCAGTAAATACTTCTCTCTCTACTAATTTGTTGACAAGCCCAAGTGATGAAGTTCGATGTAATAGTTCATCAAATGGGCTTGTCAACAAGTTAGTAGAAGGAGAAGTATTTCTGAAAGAAAAGAAGCAGCAGAGCTTGATGATCGACATGCTTTACAAGAACATAAAGTAATATCTGTATACATAAAGTGCAGTACAGGATTTAATAAGACTTTAACATTTTAAAATACAGTGTATACTGTACGTATATATTGTAATCAATTGCAAGTAACTTGTTTTGTAGCGGCTTTACAGCTCACAGTGGAAAAATCTTAAAAATGAACTGGAACTGTTACGCTAATCGCTAAGCTCTTGAATTTGAGAGCTGTTCTGATGCTGGCAAGGTGACATCCAGGATATTTGAAGACGAAGACAAAAGACACACAGTCTTTTTGGTAATCTTGTTAAACATTTCATCCAATCAAGGTTGCTTCATTTGTTTTGATCTTTTTTTGTGTAATTTCCATGGAACAAATGCAAACTGATTATTTCTTGTTCTGTAAAGGTGCTACGTTGCATTAGATATTTAATTAATTCGCTCACCAGCTCAATTAACCTGTCATAGGAAAGTAACTCGGCTACATCTGTTTCGTCTCATCACTATCATCTTCATCACTCCCTATGTTTTTTTCATAATTCCGAACAGTTTCTATAATTTCAGAGTCTTTAAGAGAATGCACAACAGATGTTTCTTTGTCAGATTTTCTTCATTAAGATTACTTGCTATATGTTTGGCAACAGGTTCTGTAACATTTTTTGCATACTCAAGCAATTCATTAACAACTTCTTGCTATTGATGAAATGAAAATTTGTTCTCGTTATTTTCATCAGTTGCATTATCTAACCTCAAGGCAGGCCACACATTTTGCCTGGCTTTCCTAAGTGTTGATGCTTCCACCTTCTCCCATGCTCTAGTAATGAACCAATTAAGATCCTTCATGTTAAATTCTTTAAAAAAGGTCAGTACAGACTCTCCAGCATTCATCGTATAACATACATTTCATAAAAAGTGAACAATACTTTTGTTTTGAATTTAGATTGTAGGTTTGCGAGTTTTCAATTGTGTGTCCGTGTCTTGGAAACAAGCACTATGTGCATTTGATTATATGCTCAAAAACAGGGCCCTCCATTCTTTATAAGGTGTTAAGTTTGTTTTTTTGCCATGTACTAAACTTACCCTGTACAGTGCTATGGAATATGTTGGCGCGATATAAATAAAGATAATAATAATAAATAATAGAGAGCGCAGTATTTCTTAGTCTAAGGGTTGTGTAAGTGATTTACAGTTGGGTGGTAAACACACAGTGAAAACATTGTTTTTACACAAGAGGTCAGCTTTGGGGTGGGCTGAACAGTTGTCCAAAATCAGAAGGATTTTGCAGTATTCCGGTAGTCCTATAGATGTGCAGTGTGCTCTAGCTTCTCGTGCAAAAAATGTTCAAACCATTCTATGGTAATCTCAGTTGTAATCCATTTTTATTTGCACTGTATGTTACTGGGCACATGTTAATACCTTTCAAGGCTCTGAAGCGTTTATTTTTTCTTATTACTAGCTGTTTACACTTGTGTGTACTTGCTGCATTTAAGCAACCTAAAATAGTAAGCATGTCCATAGATTGTTTGAATCCTGTGGAATCTTCTGTTGTTAATGTTTTCCTGTGTGTACACCTCCAATATAATGTAGTTTCATGAGCATTATAGACTTAGGTCCTCATCAGCAACGATCGTGGGAAATTAATCGACAAACTCAGCAGCTCCTTCTTAGTTTGCAGAATGCTTTTCTCCACACACTTTACGGATTCCCTGATGCCTCTTGAATCTTTGAAGCCACCCTTCAGTAAAATCACAGTCCTATTCTAATTTAAGTTCTTTATGGCAATGCTCCTCAGGGCACAGTTCACATTTTAGGTACATCCCTGCTTCAGCACAGGTGAACTAATCAGAGGCTCTGCTGTTGGTTAAATAGAATTACTGAGCCACTGATTAGCTCACCTGTGTTCAAGCAGGAATATACATAAAATGTGAACTGTTGGTGTGCCATGAGGACTGGAGTTGAGGAGCACTGCTTTATGGAACAACTGAGCCTGCTCCTTCCCTCCACTGTCTACAGTGATTCCCAGAAGCAAATTACAGTTTTCCCTTTGCTTCTTGATGTCTTAAATAATTGATGAACCAATATCATAGATTTTACACACCTTACGCACTGAAAAAACCATGTTCCAGTTTTTTCAACTCTTGAATTGTTATGATCCAGTGATTGTGTTTGCTACCACCCCTGTCACTTGCATCTTTCTTTGAAGCCATAGCAAGCTTTTAATGTGTGCTCAAAATAAGCCCAGAAGGACAAATAAGCTCAGAAAGTAAAAATGGCTCTTTTTAAGCCCAGAATGTTCTTAAAATAGGGTCATAATGAAAACGTGCTGTTAATGTTCTCCAAATTGTCTGAGAATGACAAATAGGCTTATTATGTCCTCCTTTTAGGCTCAAGAGGTCAAATATTCTCATAATGTTCTCCAAATAGGCTCAATAGGTCCTCCACATAGGTTCAGGAGACCAAATAGGACATAATATCTTCCACATGGGTCAAGAGGTCAGATAAGCTCAGAATGTCCTCCTTTTAGACTCCTGATGTCAAATAGGCTCAGATTATGCTCAAAAGGTGTTCTAGTTGTTTAACTGGCTCATAACAGGCTCTGCAGATCCAAATTGCGGTACATAATAACAAAAAGCAAGCGAAGTGCATGGAACTACCTGAACGTTTACGTACGCATAACTAATTCTATTGCATACATTTTATCCGGATTATACAATGCTGAATATTAGCTGTTGTATTGGTACTCCTCTTCCCATACTTAAACATGCTACATCAGAAACCTGCATTTTGTTAACTTCCCTCACCAGGTTATGACCTACTAGGCCTTGGCTACATTCATTCACATGTAAGCTCCCCTTTTGTACATGCTCTTCAGAAAGTTTAGAGAGAATCACAGGCATAGGAAGGGAGCGGCGCGGAGGGCGGAGCGCCCCGGGCGCAACCTCCATGGGGGTGGCACAAATGCTGCTGCAAAAATGCAGGTCAGTAGCTACTGATGCCGCCCCTGCTCTTGGGGGTGTGAGTGTCTGTGTCAGTGTGTGCCTCTGTGTGTGTGTGTAAATCTGTGAGTGTGATTGTGAGGAAGTGTCTGTGAGTGTGTGAATGATTGTGAGTGTGTGTCTGTGTGAATCTGTGTGCGTATGTGTAAGTCTGTGAGTTAGTGTGTGTTTGAGTGTGTCTGTCAGAGTGTGTGTGATTGTGTGTACCTAAGTGAGTGTGTGTGTCTGAGTGTGTGTAAGTCTGCATGTGTCTGAGTGTGTGTGTGTGTCTGTGAGTGTGTGTAAGTCTGTGAGTGTGTGTGTGTCTGTGTGTGCGCTTTTGCTGCCTGGGGCTGCCCCTGAGTTTGAGGGGGAGGGGTCAAAGGGGTCAAACTGCATGGTGGCAAAAGCTCTAGCTACGCCACTGGAGAGAATATCTTACTTGCTTTCAACAGTTTCAACAGTTATTTTTTTGTTCTGTGTCAACTTGTCTCTTTACCAATTAAACCTATTTTCCTCTCTTATTAACATGCACTAATCTAACCCACACTGTCTCTTTTCTATTTTCCATCAGATCTCCTACTGCTCGTCTCATCTACACTCCCAAAAATCCTCAGGACTTTGCAGTTCTTATTAGACTAAGGTGGATTCCATCAGCTAAAGCATTCCTATTATTGAAATGTACTTTTCACATTCCATTGAGGTGTCTGATTAGCCCCACTACACAGCTACAGTACACTTTTTCTTCAAACATGCCATAGTTCAACTTATTCTCAAAAGGTCATCCATTTTCTTACACGTCTCACGAGTGCCATGTATGCATGCTTCAAAAGCTGCTGGAACCACCAGTCTACCCATATTCCAGAAACTATAAACAGCATCTGGATACTGCACCTTCATATACACTGTGTAAGCTATGTTGTTAGTGTACGGACACTACCAACTGCACCTTTATATCATTGTGCCTAGACAGATCCCAAAATAAAATATTTATTATGTAACAGCTGATATACACTGAATGTATCTGAAGAATTCATTTTAAACTCATATCTTTAAATAGTGTAAACAAAATAAAATCATATTATTCCAAGATCCTTGTACTGCTTGTTCCCCAGGAAATGTAAATCCAGACAGAGCATTCTACACATTCACTGTTACAGCACTGGTGGAGTTAGCCCCTCAAAAAGAATCTGGAAAGGGGGGGGGGGGGGCGGTTATGTTGTTGGCTTCATTATCCTCATAAGAAGGACTATTTGTAATGGCTTTTACAATTGTCCCAGTGCAAACAGGAAACATTTCAGCTGAAGGGTAACTTGCAGACACTCCCCTATTCAATTTGCAGGTCTTTTTTCATCAAAAACAACTGTGAGTAAGATATTTTTTAACTAATTACATGTAATTTTCCTATCTTTGGTAGCCAGCCATACTTCCTGGTTTTGTTAAAATATGCCTACCAATTGTTCACTTTCAAATTTCATCTCCACTCACATAAAAATGTTCTTATATTTCGATTTAACATAGGTTTAACAATCATATATTTATTCACAGAATCTATTCCATTCAAACCTTCTAAAATGACAATCTTTTTGTACATTGTATGACATTTGTATTTGAATGCTTACATTTCTTAAATATAGACACAGATTGCTTTGCTGTATAAGATGTATGTGGGTCTCACTGTTCTCACCATTTTATTTTTGTATAGCAGATAATGTTAGAGTGATAATGTAACTAAAAAAAAGATAGGTTTGACCACAACATGCTAGGTGCATCTCTAAGTCACTGCCCTTCTGAGCTCCATCAAGTTCATGTTCATTGCTTCAGTGACCTCATCTGTCCATCTCCGCCTCTGTGGTCCCTTCTTGTGCCTTCAAACTTTCCCAGCATCAGAGTCTTTTTTAGGGAATCCGGCCGTCTCATAATATGGCCAAAATATTTGAGCTTCAGCCTCATTATCATACCTTCTAGTGAACAGTTTGTCTTGATTTCCTGAATTATTGATGTATTTGATCTTCTTACGGTCCAAGGGACTCTAAGCAGTCTTCTCCTACACCCCAATTCAAAGGCGCCAATTCTACGGCGCACAGATTTCTTTATGGTCCAGCTCTCACATCCGTATGTTACTAGTGGGAATACCATAGTTCGAACTATGCGGACCTTTGTTGATAGTTTAATGTCTTTACTTTTTGCTAGCTTGTCCAAGCTTGCCATAGCTTTTCTCCCCAGAAGCAAACGTCTTTTAATTTGATGACTACAGTTGCCATCTGCAGAGACCTGGGATCCACGGAAAATAAAATCTGGCATTGCCTCCACTTCTTCCCCGTCTATTTGCCAGGAAGTGAGATTGCTGTTTGCCATGATCTTCGTCTTTTTAACGTTGAGCATCAGGCCAACCTTTGCACTCTCTTTTACCCTCATCAATAAGTCCTTTAGTTCCTCCTCACTTTCAGCCATCAGAGTACTATCATCGGTGTATCTGAGGTTGTTGATATTCCTTCCAGCAATATTGATTCCGGTTTTGGATTCATCCAGTCCAGCCTTACGCATAATCTACTTTGCATATAAGGTGACAATATACAACCTTGTCGCACTCATTTTCCGATCTTGAACCATTCTGTTGTCCCATGTTCGGTTCTGACCATGGCTTCTTGGTCAACATACAGATTCTTTAGGAGGAGGATTAGAGGACCTGGTACTCCCATCTCTTTAAGGACATGCCACATTTTGTTGTGATCCACACTGTCAAAGGCTTTAGAATAGTCTATGAAGCAGAAGTAAATGTTTTTTTAGAACTCTCTTGCTTTCTCTATTATCCAGCGGATATTGGCAATTTGATCTCTTCTGCCTCTTCCGCTGCGAAACCGGGCTTGCACATCTGGTAGTTCCTGGTCCATGTATTGTTGGAGTCGAGCTTGTAGAATCTTAAGCATTACCTTGCTGGCATGTGAAATGAGTGCAATTGTTCGATAAATGGAGCACTCTTTGGCACTGCCTTTTTTGGGGATTGGGATGTAGACTGACCTTTTCCAGTCTATTGGCCTTTGTTGAGTTTTCCAAATGTGTTGGCATAAGGCAAGTAACACTTCCACAGCATCATCCTGTAGAATGTTGAATAGTTTAATTGGGATTCCATCACCTCCTGCAGCCTTATCAGCAAGACATTCTAGGGCCCATCTCACTTCACTCTCCAAGATGTCTGGCTACAACTCATTGGACAAACTACTGAGGCCATCACTGCTGTTAAGATCCTTCCTGTGTAGATCTTCGGTGTATTCCTGCCAACTCTTCTTCTCCTGTTAAGTCCCTACAATTTTTGTCTTTTATCACTCCCACTTGGGTAAATCAAGAGATCTCTTCATGCCAATTTGGTTATCTTCATCAATCTCTTTACATTGCTCATTGTAGAATGTCTCCTTGTCTCTTCTTGCTATCCTCTGGAATTCTGGACAAATATTTTCTTATCTCCACCACCTTTTGCTTTCCTTTCTTCCTGGGCTACTTTCAATGCCTCATCGGACAGTCAGTTTGACTTCTTACTTTTCTTTCTTTTACGGATAATATTTATTGCTGTTTCCTGGATTATGCTGCAAACTTCAGTCCAAAGTTCTTCAGGCATTCTATCTTCCATGTCTAGTTCCTTAAATCTATTCTTTACTTTCACTGCCTATTCACAGGGGATATTATTTATTTTGAATCTACTTGGTCTGATGGTTTTCCCTCTTTTCTTCAGCTTAATTTTCAACTTTGCAATAAAAAGCCCATGGTCTGAGCCACAGTCAGCTCCAGGTCTTGTTTTTGCTGACTGTATAGAGCTCCTCCATCTTTGGCTGCAAAGTATATGACACGCCAAGTCACTTCATTGCCTAGGTACACACACCAGCACAGTCAAGTGTAAACACTGACTTTGTGACAATATTATTCTGAACTAGAAGTTTTGTGTCAAAGGGATATGTAAATTTCCTGGATTATGAATGCATCTGATAGAGGAGAATTAAAAGTTTATGAACAAAAATGTTTGCATGAAAAAATACCAAAATAAACATTTAAACACTTACCTTGAAATTAGCAAAATCTATTGTAATTTCTGACAGTTTAAAATTAAGTTTAACACTCCCTCCATAATTTGTTTTGGCCAATCCGGTTAGATGAAAGATTTGAGACATAGCACTATGTTACTTGCTATGGCAACAGTACACAGCATAGACAGGAAGGAGGGATGAGTCATATTCCAACAGTGACTGGGAGTCTGACAACACTGCTCTACTATTGGCTGAGCAAGCAAGAGCAGGTAAATAGTTGGTTAATATTGCTCCCCGGGTGCCACATGCTGATTGGGTGGGGATCAGGAACTTGTGTAGACACCCCTGGAGGTGTCAACACAATCATTAGAGGGATTTTTAGATATTAATAAAAATCAAATGTTTTATGAGATGTGCTGTACACATATAGGCTGTTTTTTGCCTATAGAGTGCAGAAATGTATTAATCCAGCTCACTTAGATATCCCTTTAAGGCATACTAAAAGAGTTGATGGTAGACCCGGATAAATGACATGGGCTGTATTTATGTATCTTGAGATGGTTATTATTCTTTTTAGATTTTGTACACAGATCCCATTGCAAGATTGGTGATCCAACTTGAGGTGTTTTCTGGAATCCCCTCTATCCTGTATATTATCAAAATTTCTAAACAAGATAATTCTTAAAAGACAAAATACTGTATATACTGGAGTATAAGCCGACCCGAGTATAAGCCGAGGCACCTATTTTACCACAAAATACTGGGAAAACTTAGTGACTCGAGTATAAGCTGTGGGTAGGAAATGTGCTGCCCCGTGTTTCTCGTGTCCTCTGTGTCCCCCTCTTGTATGCCCACTGTGTCCCTTTCTTGTGTCCCCTCTCTCTGTCCCGTGTCTCTTCCCCCCCTCTCCCTCCCCTGTGTCTCTTCCCCCCCTCTCCCTCCCCCTCCCCTGTGTCTCTTCCCCCCTCTCCCTTCCCTGTGTCTTTCCCTCCCCCTCCCTTCCCTGTGTCTCAACCCCCCTCATCCTCAACCCCCTCCTCATCCTCTCTCCTCAACCCCCCCATCCTCAGCCGGGGCATATGCTAATGACGTGACGTCACATGTGCGTCACGTCATTGGCCGGGTCAAGATGCAGACGGAAGGAGCGAACCGGCATATGCTAATGACGTGACGTCACAAGCGCGTCACGTCATTGGCCGGGTCAAGACGCAGCCGGAAGGAGCGCGGAGGAGCAGCTGCTGCTGCAGAGGGAAGGTAAGTGAGGGGAAAGGGAGAGGGGGAGGTAATTAGAGGGCTAAAGTGAGGAGGGGGGTTTAGGAGGAGGATGGGGGGTTGAGGATGGGGAGGTTGAGGATGAGGATGGGGGCGTTGAAAATGATAAAGGAGGGGGGAGGAAAAGAGAGACACGGGGGAAAGAGAGACACTGGGGGGGAAGAGAGACACGGGGTGTTGACTCGAGTATAAGCCGAGGGGGCCCTTTTCAGCCTTAAAAAAAGGGCTGAAAAACTCGGCTTATACTCAAGTATATACGGTAAGTGTCATATTTATAGTATATTACTGTATTTGACTTCATAATGGGCAAAATGTTTTAAATAAATACAGCCTCCATCCTTCGGTGCTCCATCCCAGCAACTGAGGCCCTTGCCCGCAGCCCTCGCTACGCGAGCCCGCAAGCGTGAGCAACGGCCCGTACGCTCACAACTATATATGTGATATATATATATATATTAATAATGAGTATTGCAGTACATGGTGATACCTTTTGTATTGGACAAACGCCTTATTTACATTGATAAGCTTTTAACAGATTTGACCCCTCTTTATCAGGTCTGAAGCAATACTGGAATGAAATAGAACTTCAGTTTGAATATAAACAGCAGATGCAGAGAAAATGGAGACAGCATCGGACATCATCAGGTAAATACATATAAGGGGATTGAACACGATATAGTATAGGAAACATATATACATATTATATACAGTACACATATACACCAATATATACATGAAAAACACTGTAGTCCACAGTGATATCCTTCTTGTTGGACAAACACTTCACTAAGAGTGCTAAGACTGTTATAGTAAAATAAGAACAAATCACAAGAAAAATAAGAACAAATCACAAGAAATTCTGATAATGTGTTAGAAAACCCAAGTACATGTTAAGTCCTGTATTTTTAGTGTTGAAGAATGTGATCATCTTTATTTCAAATACTTTTCTATCCTGGATAGCTTTAAAATTTCCTCTCAGTATTTTGAATTTTAGGTTTTGGATGATGTCCAACTGGGGAACAATATTTGTTTTCATTCTGCTTTTTTATTAAATATCTATGTAAATTCATCCTTAAGTGCATTTTTTGGCTGGTTTCTCCAATTTACCAGCCTCTGTCACATAAAGTACATCGTATTATATAAACCACATTGGAGGATGTACATGTATACAATCCTTTGATGTTATAGGCCTTGTTGTTTTGTGTAGCTGTGTCATCATTACAAATGTGTTGACTTAATTTACAGGCACTTTGGTTACAATGTTGAGTTCCACTTTTTATATTCAGTTGTTCATTGGCCAATCTTCTGTTGACAAGTTTTTGTTTCAGGTTTGGTAGTTTAAATGCAAGGATGGAAGGTTTGGGGGAGTATATATTTTAATTGGGCATCTTTGGTTAGTAATGGTTGTAAATATATGATTATTTTTCATATTTTTTCTAAAACTGGAAGGTCACTAGAGGTATACGTGAAGTAATTTCTTTTGTTTTGTATTTTATCAGGTGTTCACTGGGGATTTTGATGGCAGTGGTTATTTTCTAGGTAACGATATGTGATTTGTAACCCTTTTGTTTGAAAGATTCAGACATTTTCTTTTTATATTTTGTCACAGTCTCCAATGTTTGAGCATATGCAAAGGTATCTAATAGCTTGACTATGGATGATAGCTTGTTTAGTGTGGGAGGGATGGAAACTGGAGCTGTGTAGGTAGCTGCCAATTTACAAACATCTTATTTTACTGTGACAGGCTTGTCACTCTTAGTGAGGTGTTTGTCCAAAGGAAAGATATCACTGTTGACTACAGTGCTGTTTTTTTCATGTATACATTGGTGTATATAATATGTGAATATACATTTCCCATAATATGTTGTATTGACCCCCCCTATATGTATTTACCTGATGATGTCAGATGCTGTCTCCACTCTCTATGCATCTGCTGTTTACATTCAAACTGAGGGTTCCATCTCATGTTAGTATTGCTTCAGATTTGATTAAGAGGTTAAACCTCTTGAAAGCTCATCACTATAAAAAATACATTTGTCCAATACAAAAATAATCACAATATACTGCTATACTATATTATTAATCTATATTTTCAAGAGTGAAGTGAGATGTGCCCTAGGAAGCCTTGCTGATAACAAGGCTGTAAGAGTTGATGGAATCCCAGTGTTCCAAATTCCTAAAAGATGATACTGCAAAATTGTTACTTGCATTATGCCAACAAATTTTCAAAACTCAACAGTGGCCAGTAGACTGGAAAATGTCAAATTCCCAAAAAGGAAATGCTAAGAGTGCTCTAGTGTTTGACCAATTGCATTAATTTCACATGCCAGCAAAGTAATGCTTTAGATACAAGCTTGACTCCAATATATGGACCAAGAACTAGCAGATGTGCAAGCTGGGTTTCTCAGAGACGAAGGCACGCAAGATCAAATTACCAATGTTCACTGGATAATAGAGAAAGCAAGAGAGTTGCAGAAAAACATTTAATTCTGCTTCATATACTATTCTATAGCCTTTGACTGTGTTACAAGAAAATGTGGCAAGTTCTTAAAGAGATGGGGATACCAGACCATCTCATCCACCTTGTGAGAAATATGTATGTGGAATAAGCCACGGTCATTGAACATAGAACAACTGAATGATTTAAGATTGTGAAAGGAGTGTGACAAGGTTTTATATTGTAATTTTATTTATTCAACATATACATGCAATGCATAATGCAGGGCTGGACCAATCCAAAGCATGAATTAATATTGCTGGAAAAAATATTAACCTCAGATATGCAGATAATACTACTCTGATGACTGAAGATGAGGAGGAACTCAATGGCCTATTGATGAGGGTGAAGGGAAAGAGAGCAAAATCTAATCTACCTCTTTATGTTCAAAAGACAAAAACCATAACAAACGGCAATCTCAGTTCCTGGCAAATTGATGGTGGAAGCGTGATATACAGTGGATATAAAAAGTCTAAACAACCCTGTTAAAATGTCAGGTTTCTGTTCTGTAAAAAAATGAGACAAAGAAAAATCATTTCAGAACTTTTTCCACCTTTAATGTGACCTATAAACTGTACAACTCAATTGAAAAACAAACTGAAATCTTTTAGGTAGGGGGAGGAAAAAATATAAAAATAAAATAATATGGTTGCATAAGTATGCACACCCTTAAACTAATACTTTGTTGAAGCACCTTTTGATTTTATTACACCACTCAGTCTTTTTGGGTATGAGTCTATCAACATGGCACATTTTGACTTGGCAAGATTTGCCCACTCTTCTTTGCAAAAACACACCAAATCTGTCAGATTGTGAGGGCATCTCCTGTGCACAGCCCTCTTCAGATCACCCCACAGATTTTCAATCGGATTCAGGTCTGGGCTCTGGCTGGGCCATTCCAAAACTTTAATCTTCTTCTGGTGAAGCCATTCCTTTGTTGATTTGGATGTATGCTTTGGGTCGTTGTCATGCTGAAAGATGAAGTTCCTCTTCATGTTCAGCTTTCTAGCAGAAGCCTGAAGGTTTTGTGCCAATATTGACTGGTATTTGAAACTGTTCATAATTCCCTCTATCTTAACTAAGGCCCCAGTTCCAGCTGAAGAAAAACAGCCCCTAAGCATGATGCTGCCATCACCATGCTTCACTGTGGGTATGGTGTTCTTTTAGTGATGTGCAGTGTTGTTTTTGCGCCAAACATATCTTTTGGAATTATGGCCAAAAAGTTCAACCTTGGTTTCATCAGACCATAACACCTTTTCCCAAATGCTTTTGGGAGACTTCAGATGTGTTTTTGCAAAATGTAGCCTGGCTTGGATGTTTTTCTTCGTAAGAAAAGGCATTCGCCTTGCCACTCTACCCCATAGCCCAGACATATGAAGAATACGGGAGATTGTTATCACATGTACCACACAGCCAGTACTTGCCAGATATTCCTGCAGCTCCTTTAGTGTTGCTGTGGACCTCTTGGTAGCCTTCCAGACCAGTTTTCTTCTTGTCTTTTCATCAATTTTGGAGGGAGCTCCAGTTCTTGGTAATGTCACTGTTGTGCCATATTTTCTCCACATGATGATGACTGTCTTCACTGTGTTCCATGGTACATCTAATGTCTTGGAATTTCTTTTGTACCCTTTTCCTGACTGATACCTTTTAACAATGAGATCCCTCTTATGCTTTGGAAGCTCTCTGTGGACCATGGCTTTTGCTGTGGGATGTGACTAAGAAAATTTCAGAAAAGACCAACTAGAGCAGCTGAACTTTAAATGATGGCAGGTGTATGCTGACTCCTATTTAACACGATTTGGAATCTGATTGCTTAATTCTGAACACAGCTACATCCCCAGTTATAAGAGGGTGTGCAGACTTATGCAACCACATTATTTTTCTTTTTTTTTTTTCTTCCCTCCACCTAAAAGATTTCAGTTTGTTTTTCAATTGAGTTGTACAGTTTATAGGTCACATTAAAGGTGGAAAAAGTTCTGAAATTATTTATCTTTGTCTAATTTTTTTACAGCACGGAAACCTGACATTTTAACAGGGGTGTGTAGACTTTTTATATCCACTGTAGGCATTTTAGGATATAAACAGTTTTTGAGTAGAATTTTCCACACTAATGAGTCACACCTCTTCAGTTCATATGTAATTTTGAGGAGCCTATAGACTAATGTGCCATAAAGTAACATAGTACCTTGAAAAGTCTCTCCTCACTAATGAGAAACTCATTATCTTAAAGAATAAAGTCTTATAGTTTCTCAAAATATGATAAGACACTAATTTCCTAATCATCAGTTTATAGAGTTCTAAAAACTCTTTTAAAGCTAAATGTGTTCACCAGATTTAAAGGGACATGGAATGCAATTTTTTCTATCATGCATTTAAAAACCTGTGCATTTTAAACAATATAAAAGGCACTCATTGCAAATTTTTCTATCATGCATTTAAAAAACTGTACATTTTAAACAATATAAAAGGCGCTCATTGCAGGCCTCGCGATGAGCGCCATAGGCACACATCGCCAGCGGCGCAGGACTTAGGCTGCAATGAGTGCCTGAGGCGCTTATTGCAGAGCTCGTGATAAGCGTCACAGGCGCTCATCGCCAGCGGCGCAGGATCTAACACGTAAAGCGCCCGAATCCCGCAACTAGAGTCGTGAGCCCAGTAGGATTAAAGGACCGAAGCACGTAAAACGCCTGAACCACGCAAGTGGAAAGACCACAAAAAAACACAATTATGCCTCAAATTCTCTTCCACATTCACACACAGCACAGGGTGAGATCCAGGGAGCCTGTGAGTGAGGTTGCAGGTTAATTTGAAGTATATTTGCCGTTTTTTCACGATCAAAATTGCCTAAACGAGAAAAAAAAATGGAGGCCGAAAAAACGTAAAAAGGATGAAAATGAAGCCGAAGCCAGTAACACTTAACGCAAGACAGTAACATTTAACCCAAGCCAGTAACACTTAATCCAAGACAGGCAGTTGCGATGAGCGCCTTCTGCATTCTTATTATGTAAGTCCTGCGTGTTTTGGGATGAGTGGCTGCGGCGCTCATGTCCACCAGCGCAACGGTTGCGGCCAGGCAATGAGCGCCAAAGTAAATTAATATTCTTCTTTAATGTTTAAGAACCCATAAGCCTTACAAAGAAGCCTAAATAAGTATACCAAAATTGGTAGACACAAATAGGATTGGACCAAAAATCACACAAAGACATAGGAAAGTAAATTAATATTATTTTTTAATGTTTAAGAACCTATAAGCCTTACAACGAAGCCTAAATAAGCATACCAAAAGTGGTTGGACACAAAATAAGATAACGCTAAAAACATAGCCATCATATCCAAAATAGGAAAAACATTTAACCTTCATAAAAAAGATTAATTAAGCAAATAAAGTATGCAACATATGGTAAACACAAAATAGGATTGTACCAAAAATCACACAATCACATAGCAAAGTAAATTAATATTCATATTTACTGTTTAAGAAGCTATAAGCCTTACAAAGAAGTCTAAATTAGCATAGCAAAAGTGGTGGACACAAAACAGGATAATGCTAAAAACATTGCAATCATATCCAAAATAAAAAAAACATTAATAATTACAGTTTAAAAAAAGGATAACTGGAATATACAAATACAATTCAAGTATTTTTAAAAGGTTGCACAAAAAACAGCATAGCAGAAAAATTCACCATAACAGATACAATACACCAAAATAATGAAATATGTTATTCATTACAAATACATTCAAATCAAATAACATTTTCATTTTTCTTTTACAACAGACACTGCGTGAAGACCATCGGACGAAGGCTTTCAACAGAGGGCCAACAAAGATTCTGATTGAAATCACACTTCAACCAAGGTACAGTATAACAAGTAAAAAAAGAGAAAACTAAATAAACATGTTTGCTCTGCATCCATGTCAATAGGAAAAAAAAAAATAACAATCACTAACTATGGCCCTCATTCAATTGCAATTTGGCCAATTGAATAGGGGTCTAAATAAGCACATAACATATTTTTTTTTAAGAAGTTTTTTAGTTAGTAAACATCTATCCAAAAACAAGGTTTTCACTAACTAAAAACTTATTTTAAAAAAATATGTTATGTGCTTATTTAGAGCACTATTGAATTGGCCAAATAGCAATTGCATGAGGGCCTATAACTTTTACCAAAATATAACTGACACATTTCTTATTTACCTCTTATTTGTCTGTTATGGACAATAATGTTTAACAGTAAATCCAACCTTCAATCTAGCCAAAAAAAAAAGAAAACAGCATAGTCCACAAAAGTCTCAAAACATAGACTAAAAAAATTTGTCATTCTAAATTACCAGTCGTAATGTACAATATCAAGCAGAATACCTAAACACACACATAAAATAGAATACTACAACAAATAGTACTAACACCCCGAGAAAAAATAAAAAAAATAATTAACCGAACATATAAGCTTTTAAATAAAATATCAAAATACTATTATGACAATCCCCTGTAGTAAAAATTACAAAGACTAATTTTTGCCCTCTACTATGCCTGTAAGTTAAAAGTACAACAAAAAAATAAATTAACAAAACAACTAAAATATAAATTTTAATTACCTACTACATGTAGAAGAAGGTATAGTGTCAGTTCCTTCCCTGTGCTATTCATGTAAGACAACAATTACAACGTACCACAGAAATTAAGACCAAAAAAATAAAATACACTTTAAAAAATTAGAGGAAAAAAAGAACGCAAAAGACTTGCAAGCAAAAGACTATCAGCTGCAAAAATTAAAGATACGTAAAAAAAAGCTACTAAGCAAATAAAGCATTTAGAAGCTGTTCCTCAAACATCAGATGACATTTTACCTGAAAAAATAAAAGAGATACCAAAAAAAAGCCACCAAAAAAACAAAGCATTTAGAACCTGTTCCTGAAACATTACATGACATTTTACCTAAACCAATAAAAGATATACCAAGAAAAGCCACGAAAAAAACAAAGCAATTAGAACCTGTTGTTGAAACATCACATGACATTTCACCTGATGAATATGAAAGTCAAACTGCTATATGCTTTGCAAATTGTCCTTTACTCAAGTCTTTAGCAGTAGAGGTTCATAGTTGTGGGGACATGAATACTCAATGTCAGTTTTGTGAGGCTTATTGTTTTAAACAGGAGAGACCCAGAGATGGCCATTTTATTAGTTGGTGTCAAAAAGGCAAGTTCAAACTTCCAGAAAGAAAAGAATTTCCAATCTATTTACAATGCATTATGACTGCACCTACTTTTCCAAACTATAAAAATTTTAAGACAAACATAAGATCCTACAATAGTGCCATATCCTTTGCATCTATGGGGGCAACATTAGCTGCTAATGTACCAGGACATGGTCCTTACTGTTTTAAAGTCCAAGGCCAAATTTATCATCAGACTTCACATTTACATCCAGAGGAAGAAGAGCAAAGAAAATCCGCTCAACTACATGTCCTAGATATAATAGAAGCTGTTGACCAACGTATGCAGCTGGAAGAAAATAAAAAATGCTTATCCAGTGTTTTTATAGAGCTAAATAACATTATGGACAATAACCCCTACAGTAAAGCTTATAAAAAATTGGCAGAAGTAGAAAATGAACAACAACTTCATGCACAAAGACATCAATTACCAATGCCAAAGGTCAATATGGTGCTTAAAAGAGACAGACATACTGATAAACGTCGTTATAACTTGCCAACATCAAATGAGGTTGCAATAGTGTTTCAAAATGATGAAGGAGAACCACCATTTCAAAGAGACATTAGAATATATCCCAGAAATGAGGAGCAACCATTCATTAATATGAGTATCTTAAGTCCAAATTTAGATCCAATGACATATCCCATTTTTTTCCCACACAGAGAGGCAGGTTGGCAACCAAAATTAACACTTCCCAGTTACCCAAATGCTAAAGCCAGAATCCGCAATAATGTTTCTTTGCTTAAATTTAAAGTAGCTCAAATTGCCATTTGAAATACATTTAATCCAATTTTATGTGGTGGAAAACTAACACAACAATGGATTATTGATTCCTATTTGCAAGTTGAGGCCAATAATTTAAACTTTATAAAATATCAACAAGATAAACTACGTGTAGAACAATATTCTGGACTAATGGACTATGTTGCTGAGGTGGCTACAAGCAGAGACATGACAGCTGGCAAAGCCATCATTTTACCATCTTCCTTTCAAGGATCTCCTCGAAATGAGAGAAAGATACAATGATGCTATGGCTATTGTCACCAAATTTGGCAAACCCGATTTATTTCTTACATTTACATGTAATCCCCAATGGCCAGAAATTACAGAAATTTACTTCTTGGCCAAAGTGCTTCCGATAGACCAGATTTAGTAGCCAGAGTTTTTAATATTAAATTAAATGAATTAATACGTGACATCACTATAAGTCACTTATTTGGCAAATGTCTTGCTTATGTATATACCATTGAATTTAAAAAAAGAGGCCTTCCACATGCACATCTTCTTATAATACTTCAAGAAAAAGATACATTAGATACTTCTGACAAAGTGGATTCAGTCATTGTTGCTGAACTACCAGATCCAAAACTATATGGTAGACTATATGAGATTGTTACTCATCGCATGATTCATGGACCCTGTGGTGAGCTTAATCCACAATCACCATGTATGGAAAATAATAAAGGTTCGAAAGATTTTCTAAAAAATTATAGAGACAAAACCTATGCCAATTGTGATGGCTATCCACTTTATAAAAGAAGAGAAGGAGATCGTGCCATTATCCGTGGCAAAAAAGTTGACAATAGATATGTAGTACCCTGCAATCTACATTTACTCATGAAGTATAATGCCCACATAAATGTAGAAGCCTGCACTTCCATCAAATATGTCTACAAATATATTTACAAAGGCTATGATGCAGCTACTGTAGTCGTCAAAAGTGCAGACAACCCTGAAAGTAGTGAGTTAGTACATGATGAACTTGCATCTCATGTAGAAGCTCGCTATTTCAGTGCACCAGAAGCTATGTGGCGGCTTTTAAAATTTGAAATGCATGATAGATCACATGCAGTATATAGATTAGCAGTACATTTGCCACAAAGACATTTAGTGTATTTCCATGCTGGAAATGAAAGTAATGCATTGGCCCAAAGTAAACTTCGTCACACTACACTGACTGCATGGTTTGAATTAAATTCCACTGATTCAGAAGCAACACAGTTCTTATATATTGAAATTCCATATCACTATATTTTTGTGAATGGATTATGGAGACATAGAAAAAACAGAGGAGATAAAATAATCCCAAGAATTTACACAGTCAGTCCAAGAGATGTTGAACGTTTTTGCTTATGGATATTACTTTTAAATGTTCCTGGAGCACAAAGTTTTGAACACTTAAGAACGGTTAATGACATAGTATATGAATCCTTCCATTTAGCTGCAAGACATAGAAACTTATTAGCTGATGATACAGAGTGGGAAAGATGTTTAGCAGAAGCAGCACAATGTAAAATGCAACGGCAGATGAGAGAACAATTTGCATTTATTTGTATCTTCTCAAATGCTCCAAATGCATTAGCTTTGTGGGAGACAATTAAAATAATATGGCTGAAGACTTTATGCAACGATACAATGAACCCATTGCACACTTAAAAGCGTTAATGGAAATCCAAGAAGTATTTTTAACTCATGGATTAAGTTGTGCAAGTTTTAATTTGCCTGATCCAGGTCTTATAGATGACATAAACTTTGAAGACTATGACATTCAATTACAAGTAGAAAGAACAGAAGAAAGACTTGCAACTTTAAATACGTTACAATTGCAAGCATTTAATGCCATTAAAAGTGCAATAGATGATGACATGGTGGCAGAGCTTTATTTCCATCTTGATGGACCTGGTGGATCAGGAAAAACGTATCTATATAATTTATTAATGAGTTCTGTACGAGCACAAGGTCAAATAGCACTGCCGTTTGCCACTACTGGAATTGCTGCACTTTTGTTAGAAGGTGGAAGAACTGTACATAGTGGCTTTAAACTGCCAGTGCCTATTTTAGAAACTTCTGTGTCAGATATTCGCATGACATCATTACAAGCAAAGAAATTGTAAAAAAAGTAAATTAATTATAATAAATGATGTCATGCTATGCCCTCCAATGTATTGACTGTTGCTTCGTGAAGTCATGGATAATACTTTTCCATTTGGTGGAAAGGTAATGTTGTTAGGTGGCGATTTTAGACAAACTTTACCTGTCGTTGTACATGGAAATCGAACTGACATTATCGAAACCTGTATAAAGTCAAGCACACTATGGAAACATTTTACCCATCTTCAACTGCAACAAAACATGAGATCAGAAGGCCAAACTGATTTCAATGATTGGCTTATTAAAATTGGAGAAGGCAGAACAGAAAAATAACACATTAACCTGAGGACACTGTGGAGATCTCACCTCATATGATTTGTCACCAAGATATTATATCCGCTATATTTGAAGGTAGCATAAATAACCAGGAATATTCAGAGCTTGCCAACCAAGTCATGCTAACGTGTAAAAATAAGGATGCATTAATCCTCAATAATGAAATCTTTAAAAAAAATTAATGCACCACAAAGAAATTATCACAGTGCTGATTCTGTACTTGCTGATGACAATGAAAGTCAGGCTAACTTTACCACTGAATTCATAAACTCACTAACTCCTTCTGGAATGCCACCACATATTTTGCAGCTAAAGAAAGGTGCAATTGTCATGTTACTGCGAAATATGAACCCCAAAAAAGGCCTATGCAATGGGACAAGATTAATTGGTCAACAATTAAAGGACCATTTTATAGATGCTGAAATTTTAACTGGTACCCATAAAGGAGAGAGAGTTTTCATACCAAGAATGGATTTAGCACCAAGTGAAAGTAGTCTCCCTTTTATACTTCAAATAAGACAATGTCCCTTCATTATGGCATTTGCCATGACCATTAATAAATCACAAGGACAAACGTTCAAATCTGTGGGTATTTTTTTACAAGAACCAGTATTTGCACATGGCCAATTGTACGTTGCGTTATCACGGTGCAAAAATCCACAGGCTATTAAAGTTTACATTGAAAAGAATGAAAGTCAAGGTTTATTAGAAGATGGACATATTTTTACTGAAAACATTGTCTACTATGAAGTACTATAACTTTTCATTAAAGAAATAAAACTTAAAATTGGGTACGTTTCAAGGAGGGTTTTTACTGTTTGCCTTCCTCGAAATTCAATGTATATTTAAGTTAACAATTCTTCAGATAGAAATTGCATGTTAAAAAACCATTACCTCAAGTTTACAATACTGATTAATTTAAAGTTCAACTGTTTTTACATTCAAATGTTAATACTTTTAATACAAAATTATGTTAAAATCTTAATTCACTATGTTACTGTTTATAATGTTCCAAGTTAGAAAAATGTTTTTTCAAGTTCCTTAGTTACACAGATAAGAAAGTTCAAGTTTCAAAAAATATAATATCAAGTTTCTTACTTAAATATATTACAAAGTTCAAGTTAAAATTGTGTACGTTTCAAGTAGGGTTTTTACTGTTTGCCTTCTTCTGGATACAATGTATATTAAAGTTAACAATTCTTGAGATAGAAATTGCATGTTAAAAAACCATTACCTCAAGTTTACAATACTGATTAATGTAAAGTTCAACTGTTCTTACATTCAAATGTTAATACTTTTAATACAAAATGTTTTAAGAGTTACTGTTCACCAAGAGAACATTTTACAAAACTAAACATGTTTAATATCACAATACTACTTATTTAATAATAACTAAAATCTTACAAGTGTCAAATACATATATTAATAACTAAACAACTTTCCAAACATACATATCTCATTGCCGTCATTTTTTGACGGGCAAGTCGCTAGTCAGAAAATATTCTTCGAATTGTTGAGATATACCTACTATTTAAGGCATAGCCCATTTAGATATGATGATATTTAAAGCTCCTTCAATAGACAAATGCCAAGTTCCAAAGAAGCACCCGTGAAACATGCGTCGACCGACACTTCCGGTGCGTTCCTAATGACGTCACACGCCGAGGCGCCATGCTGAGAATCAGCGGCGTGGTTATGATCTGATGTGGCTAAGCTGTTTATCTACATTACTGACCCATAAAACATTGAGATAAGTGTGATTCATGTTTTATTATTTATAGAATAACAGAGGATTTGTATTTTTGTATTCTTAATTTATATAGGTGTGTTAATTACATAGAGAATATAACATTGGGTTTACCTTATATATATATACTAGAATATTGCCCGTCAAAAAATGACGGCAATGAAATTGTAAGTGAGCTAAGGGTGTTTGGTGTATATAAATGTGGCTGATGTAGCGTTGTTCGTTTTCTATGTCGTGCGAGTTTTTTGGAATATCCATAGCTGTTTTGCGTGTTTATGGAAGTGTTTCGCGTGTTTAGGGACCTGTAGCCTCGTTTTCGTTTTGTTCGGCGGCCATTTTTTCTCTCGCTTAGAGAATTTTTTAGTGTCTAAACTGCTTTAATTTCCTTTAAATTGAGGTGTAACTTTAGTTTTCGAGGTCCTGGATGCTCCCCCTTGCTGTAGGTAATCTTTTTATGTATTTGTTGTGTGCGTTTGTTGGATTTTTGATGTTTTCATGTGCGCGTGTTGCGGGCGTTTTTTGCGAGGTCGTAATGTGTGGTAAGGTGTCTCGCATTTTATTTGCGTTAATACTTAAAGTTTGCGAGGGTTGCAGTTGCTGGCAAGGAGCGCCAAAGGCGCTCCTTGCCAGCAACTGCGACCCTTGCTACGCGAGCCCGCAAGCGTGAGCAACGGCTCCTATGCTCACAACTATATATGTGATATATATATATATATATAATATATACACATTAGACCGGTATTGAAACTGATATATTATCTAGACACTACTCTAGAATCATATCCTATATTTGTTGTTTTATATCGGATCTATGATTTATCATTGAACCTGTCCTGCACTTTAATTCAATTATAATATCTATATATATTATATATATACTTAATAATCAAATTTGCTATGTGTAACAGATTTTCTATAATATAACACTGAGCACTTTAAAAATTACTTTAAATTAATTAATCACTATATAGCACAGTGCACTTTAAAATAATTTCTCTATGCTGTACAGCTTCAATTACATTTCATCTATTTGATAATAAACTAATGAAGTAATACAATCTATCCTATAATATAGAATTTAACAATTTATGGTTGGGTTCATCTATGTGACAGTGATGCTTATGAGGATTTTTGAGGTTCAAGATAAGACAGCACCATTGTGTTATTAACTCCTTACAACAATTTGGGTGAAACTGTTACAGTTCAAGATATTGATCTTATTGTTAATATTTAATTATTTTAATTGTCGTTATTTTGGTTGTTATATTTTAATTGTGAATAAATAAATATGATTTTTTTTTAAATATTCTCCTTGATGGAATTATTCAATTAGAGTGTATAATTAATCATTGAAGAAGGGTGTATAATTAGGCTAGAGTGTTTTTTTCTTTGACTTTTTGAATGTTTATATTTACACTCCCTAATTAAATAGGACTTTAAAATACTTTAATTATAAACTTAGTAGAGGTCATACCCTAAGATTGGGAACGTATTCAATTTCTGTTATAATAAGAAAGATTTCAGCGAGAAATACAGGCTGCTCTGAAAAAAGATGGTGTGGTTGTTTCAAGGAGCACAATACAACAATACTTGAACAATACTTGGTCGAGTTGCCAGAAAGAAGCCTTTTACTGAACCAATGCCACAAAAAAGCCTGGTTACAATATGCCCGACAACACCCTGACACGCCTCAGCTTCTGTAATTTGGAGTGACGCTATGTTTGGAGAGGGGTCAACAAGGCCTATAGAGAAAATAATACCATCCCCACTGTGAAGCATGGTGGTGGCTCACTGATGTTTTTTTGGGGGGGGGAGCTCTAAAGGCACGGGGAATCTTGTGAAAATTGATGGCAAGATGAATGCAGCATGTTATCAGAAAATACTGGCACACAATTTACATTCTTCTGCATGAAGACTGCGCATGGGACGCTTTTGGACTTTCCAGCATGACAATGACCCTAAGCACAAGGCTAAGTTGACCCTCCACTGGTTACAGCAGAAAAATGTGAAGGTTGTGGAGTGGCCATCACAGTCTCCTGACCTTAATATCATCGAGTCACTGTGTCTTTGATGCTAAAGGGTGAAATACACAGTAATGGTATGCAAACTTTTGAACAGGGTCATTTTTTTCTTTGTTGTCATATTTTGTTTTATGATTGTGCCATTCTGTTATAACCTACAGTTGAATATGAATCCCATAAGAAATAAACAACATTTGTTTGCGTTTTGCTTGCTCACTCATGTTTCATGTACATATATTACCAATCCGCCAAGGGTATGCAAATCTGAAATGTTTGCTGTGAAATGCACTGCTCTCTCCAATATTGAAAGCAAATTGACCTTACTGTCAATATGGAGTACATTACATAAGTATTCACTCCCCATGGACTTTTCCACTTATTGTAGTATTACAACCGGGAATTAATTGGAATTTTTATAATTTGAATTAGACAACATACTTAGCATTTTTGAAGGTGCAAAATATATTTTATTGTGACACAAAACACTCATTAGCAACTATTAATCTTTTTCCTGTCACATAAGTAAAAATAGATGAAGATAAGTGTTTTGTGCTGATTTCAAATATAAATTCCAAAATTTTTGTATCACCCAAGTGTAATATTTTTATTACACCAAAAGGACATTTGGTGTTAATATTAACTAAAATGTAAATACTGATGATTTTCTACTTTACCAACATTAGTCAGCACCCTGGGATTCCATGTGCCCTGGTAGAACTTTTCCATGATGGAGGAAGAATATTCTTTTTAGAAAACAAATTTTTTAAATCATATTGGCAATTCTTCTTGTCACGGAAATAACATAACATATTTTGGTACTGATGGAGAAGATTGCATTATTTCAATATTGAAGATAAATGTTTGGTTTCAGATACATTTAGATCACAAACTAGATTATCAAGACCAGATTGACACACAGCAAGAGAGAGGTGTAGATGCACAAAGGGAAAATGGGCTTACACTCCTCCTCTTCACTGCCTAGGGGCTCCAAATAGGTAGATACAGCACTGGTTACTAGGCAGTGGGTCTCCTTTACTGCCTTACTGGGTTTCATCATCAGCAAAGCAATCTTGATCCAAACTCCTAGATTCTGGTAGCTTTAGTGTAGGACCTCTGGACTGTGGGGTATACTGTACATGTCATAGCTGATGGTCAAAGGGAAATGGAACAGAAATGTTTTTTTAAGCATTTAAAAGAGTGCATTTTAAACATTTGTTGCTGTTCCTTCAGTTGTGTCCGATTCTGTGACTATATGGACGCAGAATTTCAGGCACATCTGTGTTTCTGGTTATGCCTAACCATATGGCTTTCTTGGTAAAAATATTGGAGAGGGTTGCCAGTAACTTCTCCAGTGGACCGCAATTTGTCTGATTTCTATGCTATGACCGTGGGCTTCATTGAGGTATACAAGCCCCTACACCACAACAAGTTAGCAATCCAAAAGGGGATTTTAAACATTACAAAGGTTCTTTTTTGCATGAAAAATATTAAGCAAACAAGAAATGCAGACTGCATACATACGTCTGTAGATCTTTGACTGGCAGAGGGGAAGCCCTTAAGTGGAATTAAACTTCTAAATACATTTTTGTGCTGAGACCTTTATTTGAAAACAGAAAACTTACCGTGACGCATTATTAAATGCCCTATTTCTGGTGCAACACAAACAAAAACATTTCCATGTACCTTCAAGTTGAATACCATACAGTGTTTTTAGCCTTACTGTTAATACCGTTGTTAAATGGTCTAGCCAGAGCAAAAAGTATGTGATGAAATCCTTTAAACCAAAAACAAAAACAGAGGTGCTACATCTGAGAAAGAACAATACTGAAGTAGGCTTGTTCTATAGGCATAGCAAGCTAGTCATAGATGATCAACACTCTTATCTCACTTGTGCCCTTCACAGGGAGAAATACCCTGTAGTATATCAGTCTGGCCCCACTCACTAGTGACCCAGCCCCAAAATACCAGGAAATTCTACCCTGAACAGGAGATCTAGCGAACCTCAGACATACATTTTGGCCTTAGTTGGGCCTTGTCACTAGGGTGTAGCTGAATTCCCTAAGGCTCAGTGAGCAAGGAGTCCACTTCTGTACTCAGATTAAGCATCTCCATTTTGAACACCAATGTGTTTATTCTCTCCCACCAAAGGTACAGGGGGGTGAGTTCAGGGGAGACCAAAGGTTACTCAGTAAAATCATCTCATCACCCAGAGGGGGGACCAGTTGATTTTAAAGAGATATAAAGGCATGCCCCTGCCAGCCATGAGATCAGTGGCATTCATCACTTGTCACCAGAGATAACTCCTACCAAAATAACTGGGGGAATCAGGTTCTCAGTACTGAAATGATGGCCGTGTGGTTAGGGTTATTGTCCTGCTGGAACGTGAACCTCCACCAGTCTTGGGTCAAAATATTTCAGAAAAATGTTAAGCTATAACCATCTTGTATTTGGCAACATTAATCCTGACCAGTTTCCCAGTCCCTGTAAAAGGCATCCCAACATGATGCTGCCAGCACCATTGTTCACTGTGGGGATCATTTTCTCAGGGTTATTTTTATGCTAGGGCCAAAGTATCTATTGTTACTCTCATTGGACAAGGGACTGTGTCTTCCACATGCTAAGGCACAGGGAGCAAGGAGTCCATATCTGTGTTTTCATGAACTGGTGAGGGCTGAGCCAAGCAAGTAATATTTGTAATATTTTAGGCAGCAAAAACAGAGCTTTTAAACACGTCTTAATAACATTAAGTGCAAAATAGTAAATTGATATACCTAGTAATTTCCATAAACCCATATCCCTTTAACCTTCCAGTTTCCACTATTTTTACAGCCTTGAGTTGCCCAAAATATAGTATAATACATAAAATTATATAGCACACGAACTGTTCCATGAGTAAAAATGAATTATACTTACATAATGTATATGTATACATATACAGTATATATGTATATGTATACACATATATATATATATATATATATATATTATACTAGCGAAAATGACAGCAATAAAATTGTAAGCTAGGCAATGCTGTTTGCCACACAATGTGAGGCTTTTGCTTCTCTGAGCACCTCTGGTGCTTATTGCGAAGCTTTCCTCCTGCATACTGTACTGGCCGCTCACTGCAGGTTTCAATAACCTGCAAGTTTTGTGCTTGGGAATGCCAAGTGTCTCTTTCCACCATCTCCCCCCTGTCCCTTCCCTGTGTGTTGCTGACTGCCGTTTGTTTTATTTTCAAAGTCCCGCGTGCCTGGCGTTGTTGGTGTGTTAGTGTCTTTGCCGTCGTGTATTTTCTAAGTCCCGCGTGCCTGGCTTCGCTCAGCCTTGTTTTCATCCAGTTTCAGAATTATTTAAGTTTTTTTCAGCCACCATTTTTTTTACTCGCTTAGCCAATTTTCAAGTGACTAAACACAGCAAACAAGGCTCCAAATTGCTTTCAATCTCACTTCCATGCTCCTTGGCTTTCCCCCCTGTGCTATGTGTGAGTGTTTTTATGTTTCATTTCATAATTTTTTATTTTTTTTTGATTTCCGCGGTTTGGTCGTTAAATTTGCGTTTTTCCGAGGTCGTATTTTGTTGGTGTAAATGTTAGGGTAGTTGCGGTCGTGTATTTTCTAATTCCCACATGCCTGGCGTTGTTTGTGTAAGTGTTACTGACTTTGCCGTCGTGCACACGTGCCTGGCTTTGCTCAACCTCATTTTCATCCAGTTTCAGAATGTTTTATGTATTTCGTCCGTCATTTTTTTTCTTGCGTAGCTCATTTTCGAGTGACGAAACATGTCAAATAAGGCTTAAAATTGCTTGCAACTTCGCTTCCTGGCTCTCCCCCTGTGCTGTGTGTGAATGTCTTTTTATTTATTTTTCTTGTTTTACATTTCCACGACTCAGCTGTTCAATTCGTGTTTATCCGAGGTCGTATTCCCTCCCCCCCCCCCCCCCCCGAGGATGCATGTGTGACGGCTGCTGGCTGCAATGAGCGCCTTTTGCGCTCATTGCAGCTTAAGTTCTCCGCGACTGCTTAAGTGCTCATTTCAGCCTAAGTCCTGCGTGCTTCAATACCTCAACTGCTCGCCTCACAAGGCAAGCAGAGCAATGAGCGCCTATACCTCAGCTGCTCGCCTCACTTTGTGAGGCAAGCAGGGCAATGAGCACCTATGCCTTAACTGCTCACCTCGCTTTGTGCTAATTGCCTAAGTCCTGTGAGCTCGGAATGCTTCAATGCCTCAACTGCTCACACGCATGACGACAACTCGCAGTTTGACAAATTTAATATGTGATATATATATACTAGCGACTTGCCTGTCAAAAATGACGGGGTAATAAAATTGTAAGGCAGGTAATGCTGCCACAGACATTCATTTTTTTGGTGGTGTCAGATCCTTCAGCGCTCATTGCGAGCCTTGCACTCAGCGCCTTCGTCGCTCATTGCTAAGAGGTTGTATTTTTTTTGTGATAGGCGCTTTTGCTGTAATTGTTTGGCCGGTGCTGATCTGCTTTTTCCGCTTATTGCAAGGCTTTGTGTGTTATGAGCAGCGTTGGCGCTCGTTGTGAGCGCGCGGTGAATGGCTTTTGTGTTTATTGCGAGAGTGTTTTTTTTTGTGTATATGTATTTTTGTATGCTAATGAAATAATTAATAAATGAATATACTTTACCTATTTTGAAGTAATATATGCAGGAAGCATTGTGCTGAAGAGCTGACAATCTGTTTTGATGTTCCTGCAGCATAAAATGTAGGTTTGCACTGTTGTGGAGCTGAGGTGTAAGTGTCAGCAATGTGTGCAGTGTGTAGTGTAAATAGGCTGCGTGTGCGACAGAAAGCCGTTAGGGCAGCTGTGTACTTCCGCATTGTGTAAGTTAGTGTTGTAAAATGGCGGCGAATGTGTATTTGGTACGCGGATGATTTAGCGTCCTTGCTACAAGTGTATCTTGTACAGCTTTTTTTTTTAAATCAGACATTTTTTTCTCTCGCTTAAGGGATTTTTGTGTGTCTAAACTCGGGAATTTGAACTTAAATTGAGGTGTAACTTCTCTTTCAGAGGTCCTGGGATCCCTCCCCCCCTTGCTGTGGGTAAGCTTTTTATGTCTTTTTTGTGTGTATTTATTGTGTTTTTCATGTTTTCAGGTGCGCGCGGTTCGGTCGTTAAGGTCATATTTTTGCAAGATAGTAATGTTTTTTTTCTAAGTCCCGCGGTTCATATTTTTTTGTGTAAGTCCCTATTTAGTGATTGCGTGTTAGATCTATTTTGTTAAAGTGCCACTTATGTGGGTGTTTGTAACCGCGTGTTAGGCGCCGTAGAGCCTCCACCTCCACAAATGCGGCCCGTCGCTTTGCGAGGGTCCGCATTTGTGGCCTGCAATGAGACTTTGGCTCATTGCAGCCGATTGCGTGTTAGATCTATTTTGTTAAAGTGCCACTTATGTGGGTGTTTGTAACCGCGTGTTAGGCGCCGTAGAGCCTCCACCTCCGCAAATGTGGCACCTCGCTTTGCGAGGGTCCGCATTTGCGGCCTGCAATGAGCCTGCCGACGTTGGAGCCTCCACCTTCCACAAATGCGACCCCTCGCTTTGCGAGGGTCTGCATTTGCGGACCAAACTGAGTCCCTCGCTTCGCTGGCTCGCAAAGCGTGACAACGATTCGTAGTTTGACAACTATTATATATGATATATATATATATATATATATATATATATACAGTGGATATAAAAAGTCCACACACCCCTGTTAAAATGTCAGGTTTCTGTGCTGTAAAAAAATTAGACAAAGATAAATAACTTCAGAACTTTTTCCACCTTTAATGTGACCTATAAACTGTACAACTCAATTGAAAAACAAACTGAAATCTTTTAGGTAGAGGGAAGAAAAAATATAAAAATAAAATAATATGGTTGCATCAGTATGCACACCCTTAAACTAATACTTTGTTGAAGCACCTTTTGATTTTATTACAGCGCTCAGTGGAATTATGGCCAAAAAGTTCAACCTTGGTTTCATCAGACCAGAACACGTTTTCCCACATGCTTTTGGGAGACCTCAGATGTGTTTTTGCAAAATGTAGCCTGGCTTGGATGTTTTTCTTCGTAAGAAAAGGCTTTCGTCTTGCCACTCTACCCCATAGCCCAGACATATGAAAAATACGGGAGATTGTTGTCACATGTACCACAAAGCCAGTACTTGCCAGATATTCCTGCAGCTGCTTTAATGTTGCTGTAGGCTTCTTGGTAGCTTCCCAGACCAGTTTTCTTCTCGTCTTTTCATCAATTTTGGAGGGAGCGCCAGTTCTTGATAATGTCACTGTTGTGCCATATTTTCTCCACTTGATGATGACTGTCTTCACTGTGTTCCATGGTATATCTATTGCCTTGGAAATTCTTTTGCACCCTTCTCCTGACCAATACCTTTTAACAATGAGATCCTTCTGATGCTTTGGAAGCTCTCTGTGGACCATGGCTTTTGCTGTGCGATGCGACTAAGAAAATTTCAGGAAAGACCAACTAGAGCAGCTGAACTGTATTTGGGGTTAATCAGAGACACTTTAAATGATGGCAGGTGTATGCTGACTCCTTTTTAACACTATTTGGAATGTGATTGCTTAATTCTGAACACAGCTACATCCCCAGTTATAAGAGGGTGTGCAGACTTATGCAACCGCATTATTTTTCTTTTCTTCCCTCCACCTAAAAGATGTCAGTTTGTTTTTTAATTGAGTTGTACAGTTTATAGATCACATTAAAAGTGGAAAAAGTTCTGAAATGATTTATCTTTGTCTCATTTATTTACAGCACAGAAACCTGACATTTTAACAGGGGTGTGTAGACTTTTTATATCCACTGTATATACACACAGACACATACAGATATATAGTTTTGACCACAGCCATCTATATTCATTTGAATAAGTATAATTAGACTTTACTAATGGCAGAGTCTTGTGTTTTGTACAATAATATGTATTATACTTTATTTAATAAAGTGCTCCTTTCCTGCTATGGAGATAATCATACTAACAGCTGACTAAAGGTTTCCCCTGTCATGTTGTAAGTAGATCTTGTCCAGGTGTGAATGACTGTACTCGCAAAGAAACATCATCTTTGCAAATCCTATTGCAAGCTCCAAGCTTAACAAGATGGTGGAGGCTCTCGATGAGGAAGACTATGAGAGGGAAATTGTAGCCCTATACTGAGCAATGAGTGGCAAAATAAAGCAAGTATTACCAAAATATTTCCTATAATTCACTAAAATGTTTATAAAAGTACAGAAGAGACATTTCAGTTTTGAAACATTTTCCCCGCTTAATTTTTATGGAAATGATGTAATGTTCAGAACCACCTGCTCTTTTAAATTCATGCTAGACAAATGTGTGGGTCCCATGTCCCAGTAAAATGAGTGGTTAAGATTACGATTGGAGGCTGTGGTTGGTCTGGTGTGCAAATACCATCAGGTCTCATTTTTTTTCCGTTCGTTTTTAAGTATATGGTATTTCTTGACATGAATTAAAGGTTAAAGGAGAAAAACTACTCATACTTACCTTCACTGCTCCATCAGTAAACTCTTGGTGCCCTGGGAAATGTTTCAAACATAGAACCAGATCTGGTGAAATGATGTTCTCGGACACAAAGTTCTGTAACCAGCACTGAACCATTGAAGTCACCGATACCAAAACAATGTAACCTTTTAACTGCTGGTGTATTGGCCAATTTTACTATTTTGCTGAATCTGGTACTATGTTCTTGGTACGTTCAATATGTACACATGCTGCTTATATCAGAAACACACATTACATTGATTCATTCTATACACACACAGATTACTTTTATGTAAAGACTAGGAATTGCCTGTCAAAAAAGGCGGGATTAAAATTGTAAGGCTGGAAATGCTGTTTGCCACATAATGTGAGGCTTTTGGTCCTCTGAGCACCTTCGGCGCTCATGTCTTTACCGTCGTTTATTTTCTAAGTACTGCATGCCTGGCTTTGCTCAGCCTCATTTTCATCCTGTTTCAGAACTTTTTACGTTTTCGTCCGCCATTTTTCCCCTCCCTAGTTGATTTTGAACTGACGAAAAACCCCAAATATGGCTCAAAATGGCTTGCAACCTCACTCCCGGGCTTCCTGTCTCTCCCCCTGTGCTGTCTGTGAATGTGTTATTATATTTGTTAATTTTTTTGTTTTTAGGGTTTTTAGAGTTACGCACTTGGCTCGCAGTTGCACCCCTCACAATGATGCCTAAGTGCTACGAGACTCACATGTGTGACGGTGCCGTTGGCTTCAATGAGCGCCTTTTGACGCTTATTGCAGGCCAAGTGCTGCGCGGCTCATCCAGCCTAAGTCGTGCGCCGTACACGGCTCACATCGTTTCGCAAGGGACGCAAGTGCATGACCAACATTGCAAACGTTACAAACAGCGTTCTTGGTCCACAACTATATATGTGATAAAATACATCTCCACACCAGCTTACATAGGCATATGATGCCTACCAATAGAAACACTGCATTTGGGTATGGTTTTTAACTCTTTAGTAACCTTCAAGCCAACAGCAGCACAATGCAGAGATCTACAGAGCAGTGTCTGGTTCCTCCTGTTTCCTTGTGCAGGGGACTATACGTTCCATGATGCCTTCCTGCACAAACTGCCATCACTGATTGAAACAATGTATTAGCAGCCTGTGACTGATAAAAAATTATAAATGTTATGCTTATTTTAGCAGGGATTTGTAGAGGTGTTTACTCTCGAAATCAACTGCTTGCAAACTCAAGCGATGTAGCAAACTTTAGGGTAAGTATAATAATGTTTATTTTGGTATTTTTTTCATGCACAAAATGTTTGCATACACTACTGATTCTCCTCTATCAGATGCACTCATAGTTCAAGAAACTTATACTTGCCTTGAATGTGATTCTGTGTTACATGGCCCTGACATTCAATGTGTGGAGTGGGTAATAGGTGGAATTATACTGTTTGGACATATACACTCAGTGTTGCTAGTATAGACTTCGCAGTGGGTGAGAAGTTTGTGAGTGGTGTGCAGCCTCCTCACATACAGTTGTTGTTGAGTCAGCTGTCAGCCCCTTCACCCTCCAGTGACTAGCACATGAGTGTCCTTGCTCAGTGCAGATCCTCCCCCTCCGTGTCCTGGCTCTGTGTCCAGAGGGCAGGGGGCTGTTCCCACTGCAGCCTGTGTCTCCCTGGATCCTTCTGCGGAAATGACACACACGGAGTCCCGTCACGTCACGCGAGAGCGCACGGACACGCACCACACAAAGACACGCCGGGGGAAGGAGGAGGGGCAGAAACACGACACGGAGCTGAGGAGACCCCCCCAATACCGGACCGCTATCAGCGTGCCCCCTGCACCCACTCACACTGGTGAGTGAGGGGAGCCCACCCACAGGCTGGGGGCTCTGTGCTAGGTAAGAGGGCACTGCAGGGACAAGCTGTGGGTGATGACACGGACTTTACAACACTACAGAGAAGCGTGTGTGAGGTACAACTCTGAGGTAAACTCCAGCCAAGTGCTGCACGGAGTATGGGACTGATTCACAGCCATTCATAAGTCAGGATAGTATTATTGGTATCCACACAGCAAATAGTATAAATAGGAACTAGCACTCGTGGGACTAGTGACAGGCACTACACTGTGATGTGAGTGGGTGCTGTACCCACAGTGCATCCCCAAATGCTGCTGCTGCCCATTGTCCTGCAGGCTCGTGCTAATTGTATTTTGTGACGTCACAGCTCACGAACCGCGGCAAAAGAGCACGAGGAGTAGAGAGGGAGGGGTCATGTGATCAGTGTGACCTGGTATCTGCAGTGACCTGCTTTTATACAACCACAGCTGGTTTAATGCAAATAACCCGACTTCTTATAACTTATCCCCAAACATCCTAATATTCATCTACTAATATCTTCTGAAGAAAACAGATCTGGTTTAAATGAAAGAACAAGATATTTCAGTGAAAGGTTTAAAAATAAACAAACTGCAGTCAGTGTAAAGTGACAGTCTCTCTCTCATATATACATGTACTGGAGTTCTCTATTCAGGGACACTTTTTAACTTCCAGCTGTATAGTGAATCCTGTGTGCACTTAATATTAAAGTCAATATTTTACAACTAAAATTGTTAAACCAAGTCTCAGTTTATAAAAATGCTTTGTGGTAGTTTTTTTGGACCTTGCGTGTTACTAAAGCGCCAGCAGCCCAACTGCAACTGGACGCTAGATGGCGTTGTAGTTTATTCACTCAGCCGGAGCACTACAAGCACCACTCGAGCGGCAGAAAGGGCAACACACAAATATATAAAGTGGAAGAAGTACGCTACTATGTTTGTGCCAAGTAGCGGGCAGCCACATAACTTGTAAACCCCAAGTATCACTCACTGAGTAGATTATGCACGACACGGGAAGCCTCCTGTGCCAGGCGCACTCGCGTCTCGATGTACTCCCAAAGCCCCTAACCTCCTACACCAGTTACCGGTCCTTACCCTAAACCTCTAATCCTAACCCCCTAAAAGTATCTTCCTAAGCCTCTAATCCTAACCACCTAACCCGAAAATCCCTAGCCACTTAGAGACCGCTACATCGGGACGTCGGAGGCGCGCTTCTTGTGCGTGCACATAACAGGATAGGTCCGATACAATATGGGAAGGGAAGTGAGCACCGTCCCTTCACTTGGTGACAGCAGCATAATCTACTCATTGGGTGATACTTGGATTTTACAAGTTATGTGCCAGGTGTGATCTGTGTAAGGTAAGAAGACTAATGGGGTATAGCTGTGTGTGTGTATATATATATATATATATATATATATATATATATATATATATATATATATATATATATATATATATATATATATATATATATATATATATATATATACTAGAATATTGCCCGTCAAAAAATGAGGGGAATGAAATTGTAAGTGAGCTAATGCTGTTTGGTGTATGGTAATGAACTAAATAATACATTAATAAAGGAATATACTTTATCTATTTGGAAGTAATAAATGCAGGAAGTATTATGCTGAAGAGCTGACAATCTGTTTTCATGTTGCTGCAACATACAATGTGTGTTTTGAGTGCTGTGGAGCTGCTGTGTAAGCGTCATGAATCTGTGCAGTGTGTAGTGTAAATAGTGTGCGTGCGTGAGGAAAATCCGTTAGGTTAGCTGTGCACTTCCGCATTATGTAAGTTAGTGTTGTAAAATGGTGCCTATGTGGTACGCGGCTGTTGGTAAATGAATGTCCTTGTTCTTGCACCTTGTCCGGCTTTTTCGAAAAATCTGTATGTGTTTGGTGGTGTTTTGCGTGTTTAGGGTCCTGTAGCCTTGTTTTCGTTTTTAGACGGCCGTTTTTTTTCTCTCGCTTAGGTGATTTCCTTTTGTCTAAACTCTGGAATTTGGACTTAAATGGAGGTGTAACTTCACTTGCAGAGGTCCTGGGTGCCCCCTCTTGCTGTGAGTAAGCTTTTTATGTGTTTGTTGTGTGTATTTATTGTGTTTTTAATGTTTTGAGGTTCGCGCGGGTCGGCCGTTAAAGTTGTATGTTTGCAAGGTCGTAATGTTTTTTTTTCTAAGTCCCGCGTCTCGTATTTGTGTGTCGTAAGTCCATAAATGTTGTGAGGTCCGCAGTTGCTGGCAAGGAGGGCTTTCGGCGCTCCATGCCAGCAACTGCAGCCCTTGCTTTGCGAGGGCCACAGCGTTCGTAACAACTTTTGACAACACGCAGTTATGACAACTATATATGTGATAGCTGTAATGTCCTGATAATCACATACACTGCACTTATACAGCAGGGCACTGCATGTGGCTTCTACTGATAATATATAGACTGTATAGTAATGTACAGGGTGACAGGGGCATAATCTATTCAGTGGGTGATACTTTGGGTTTATAAGTTATGTGGCTGCCCGCTACGTGGCACAAACATAGTAGCGTACTTCTTCCACTTTATATATTTGCGTGTTGCCGTTTCTGCCTCTCGAGTGGTGCTTGTAGTGCTCCGGCTGAGTGAATAAACTACAGCGCCATTTAGCGTCCAGTTGCAGTTGTGCTGCTGGTGCATTAACACGCAAAGTCAATTTTTTTTATGGTAGTTTTGTTGCGTTGTAAGTCAGAAGTCTTAAAATATTCCTCACAATATACTATATCTTATTGCAGTGAGGTGGATAATCACCAATCTGTCAAAAAACAATCACTATTGGAGGTTTTGGCCAATTTTTCTGAGAAACCTGAACAGATTTTCTACTGCAATAAATATAGCTGACGTGAAGATAAGAGACAGAATAATAAGACACTCTATTTTTTTATTATTATTATTTCCTTTTGTACATAAAATATTACACAAAAACATTCAGTCTTAAAAACAGAAGTAAAGAAAGAAAAGACATGACAAATGAAGAAATAAAAAAAGAAACAAATATCGATATTACTGTTTTTAGTACACTTATTTTAAATTAATAGTGAAGCAGGAGGGCTTGAATACTAATCCGGTAATCTTATATATTCGTCCCATAATTCCCTAGAGGAATTATTTTTCATCTGAGCGATAGTATTTTCTTCTATAAAATCTTTTTCAATGCATCTATTTCTATTTAGTATATCTCAAACGTCTGTCCAAGAGGGAAGAGATTCTTTTTCCAGTTTAAATAGACAAGCCAATTGGTTGTTATTAAGTAAATATTTTACCTTATAATTAACATCTTTTGGGAATATACGGAATAGTACTGTTTCGGGGCATAGTTCTAGCTCACGTTTAGCAATATTGCACCAATTACTAATGCAGGAAGCCCAAAATGATTGAATGACCCTTCATTGCCACCACATATGAAGAAAAGAGCTTGTTTCTGAGTCCTCCAACAGATATCAGTATCGCTCTCCTGAGAATATTTCGAGATCAGACTGGGCACTAATTGCCATCTTTGAATGGTCTTAAAATAAGTTTCTTTCAGATTAGAACATTTTAAAGTTTTACCAGTGAGATCAAATGTGTTATACCTGGTAGTACGATGCCATTGCTTTCTAATGTCCTCCCATCAAATCATTCTAAGAGTTTTTTTTAATCTTTCATAGCTCTTATGTTTTTTAAGCATAGTGTTGTAATTTTTTTTGCTTTTCTAATAATGACCTTTCAAATGTTGTGGTCGGTCTAATCAATTGTTTGTATTATAACCATTTATCTTTAGGGATTCCATTATCTCTCCTTAATAGTTCAAAATATGTTAATTCTCAATCTGAATATAAATCTATAAAGTTATTAATATTCCACATTTCCCAGTTAACTTTATTACAGTTTTAAAGGTCCCTCATTTAGTGAAACTATGGGAGTTAATGGAGACGGGAAAACTGCAAGCCTCCATTTTCTATTGTATTCATAACAAGTTTTTATCAATAATTTAACTACCGGTAATAACACTTTATTTTTTAAATCTATTTTTTTAGTCCATATTAACAGCTCTAGGTTTGCAGAGCCTGAGAGATCTTTTTCAATATTGTTTCATTTTGTGTTTTCCTTAATGTTTCTCCATGTAGTATTTATGTCTTACTGCTTCTATATATTCTACAATATCTGGAGATGCTAATCCAATTCTTTTAAAGTGACTAATAAGACATTCCTGACCAATGAAATTACTGACAAATTAATTTTAAAGTTGTTTTATCCTTAATTGTTCATATAAATTTCAGTTATGTTACAATGTAAGTATCAAACATCAATATAAACACATTTACTGAAATAAAAAATTAGAAAACTTTCACACACAAAATCACTCTTTTGCCCATAATTTTCAGTATGTCACATATTTTTTATTGTGCTCATTCTGGTGGAGTGTGAAAAATTGCTCTTCACTAATTTAAGGTTGTGGTGACCATTCAGCACTACGAATAGCAGTGTGATGAGGCATTTTAGCACAGGACTGTATTGTGTTTGATAAACAGTATTGTTAGAAGCTGTACTCTGACAGGAGCTAGTATGCTACAGAGAAGCAAAGTAGAAATTGCTGTTTCTCATGTAGGAATTTACTAAAAATGATGCATTTTTTTTAAACAAACTATGTTGTAAAGGTTTCTTTTCACTTTACTGTAGTCTGCAGCACACTACAGTTAGTGCATCACTATAGCCATGTAATGTAATATTATTTTGTTACTATACTCAACCTTTTGGGTAATTTATTCTTTATGGGTAAATATAAATTCTAGCTTCAAGCCCAATTTTGCTGGTAATGTAATTACCCTAATTAAACATCACTCTCCTATTCTGCACATCCCTTATTAATATTGTTTAGCTGTTGGTTGTATAATACTTTTATTTTAGTAAAGGTCATGTATTATGCACTAAATGTTCCCTTTGTAGGATTACAGTCTTTTGAAGCGTATTTTGGCACTGTAGAAACTATAGTGAATTCCTAAATCATATAGATTTACATATATATACTGTGTTTTCACTGTTCCAGTGCTTCAGCAGTGGCGTATGTCTTAGTACATCAGTGTAGCACATTGTGTGTTTTCTTAGTCTTCAAAGTGAATGTTCTCAGGCATGCAAAGTAGTTCAGGTCATCAGGGAAATCATAGCTTTTTGGCTTACTATCTAGTACAAATTTGTAGACCTTTAATGCCTGTGTATATATACAAACTTTCATTCACATGCAATTCTTTTTGTAACATATAATAGCTTCCTGTTAAAGTGTTTTTTTATTATTATTAATATTTGCTTACAAAATCTGAAATGCATTATAAACCTGTAGAGAGGGACTTTACACCATTCTGAGAAATTGTTCTAATCAAGCCTTAACATTGTATATTCAGGTTAACAGTGGTCACATGAAAATAATCGCGTGAAAATTCAGCACAGAAAAAAGGCCACGGGAAAAAATGCTCAAACGGATAAATTCTAACATTACCGTAATTTACTCTATTTCAGTTTAGCCTGCACTGATAGTGTATAGTACAAAGGTACATGGGGAATGGGGAAGAGACTGAGGGAGAGAGATAGATATCATAGTTTTATTATTTTTTTATTAGTGCCAACAAGGGAGTTTCAAGCAGTCAGAAGGGCAACCACGTTTGTATTTACTTGGATTTTGAATGTGTGTCTTTTGCACTATATATGGAGTGCTAACTTGCAGATGCAGCCAGAGTCATTCTTTAGACTGTCATTAAAATTATCAAGACACAAATATGGCAACACAGTCCAACAACCAACTGAACATTGTAATAATTCCTGTCCTCTAAAAGTAGTAGCCAATGTGTCTAGAAGCAAAATGAGGTAAGACATGAGAGTAGTTAATGCTACCGCTTACAATGTAATGGGAAAAGTGTTGTCAGTGTTGAGTAACGTTGTACTGGCCCATATGCCCAAACAATCATCCCTTGCAAGAAATCTTCTCAATCACAGAAAACTCAGCCATTTGCCTATTCCAACAGTAATACATTTTTGCATTCCTGATAGGTACAGTCATCTGGTACTTAAGATTCAGGTGCTGATGATCCAGACAGAATTCTGGTTTTAGATGATTAAAAAAAAAAAACTCTTAGTTGAATTTACCAAGGATATAATCTATGGAGATGGCACTTTTGGTAAACTTCCAAACATGTTTTACCAACTGTATACTTGGCATGCCAGGTTGGACCATATATTGTACATTTTGTCATAGAAAAAGAACTTGAATACTTATAATACAATGTTAAAAACCATCTGTGTCGGAGTCTCATCAGAAAACTTAGCAATGTCGTCTTGCAGAATGAATTAGAAGCTGATATAACTGTAAAACTGAAGCTTAAGCCTCTTACAGCAATAGCCTTAGTCGTAGTCCATGATGCGAGGCGTTCCTTTGAAAAGCTTGCCACCACATTTGCAGACAAAGTTAGCTATAATGAGGTGCCCAAGTACATATTTTCCACATACATTAAAGGTACTGCGGGTTGAGATTCCCACTTTCCAATAAAAATATGGATTCATCATGATGTAGCTGTTAAATGGTCACTTAAAACTGCAAATGTTGTGAGGGATTTCACAATGCATTTAATTCTCTATTTCACTGCAGTCACCCCAGTATTTGTTTTCTGTGTGATAAATTGCAGTGGCACCTAGTTTGCCACATATTGATGCTGGTTAGCAAGCCAAAAAGAAACCTAAAATAATAATTTTTAGCATGCTAAATATACTAGCTTTCTTGTTATGATCTTTAAGTTCTCATGCATCTAACTAACAACAGAGTGTGAGTAATATGGCATGTGTAGCTTTTTATAAATCTTTAACAATAGTATATAAAGAAGCACATTTTTGATAAGGAAACTAAAACTTCTTGATGTTTTATTTAACTTAAAATGTATTTTCTTATGTGAAGTGTGATTAAGCAGATGCTTGCCCTCTGGGCCCTCCTGATATTGTAACAAGCATATGTGTAAAATACCTCTCACGCTATTCTTTGTTAGCTGTTTTTGCTGCAGAATTGACTGTTTTTTTTCTCTCAGTGATGAAATACTATATCTGGCTTAGTAGAGGCTGCTGTTGTCTCAAAAGTGGATAAAGTTTGGTCCTACGTTCATTTGTATTTATCTGAATCATTTATAATATATTGATAAGGGGCCTAATAATCTGTATTGTAGCAACATATTTCTTAAAGGACCACTGACATCTGAGCAGTGTGTAAGTTTAATAATTAGTCCACTTTGTGGTGGCTTTTTCTTGTAGTAATATATTATTAAAATAATTGGAAATACTATTTATACATTATTTAGGCTATCTATTTCCCACTGTTGGTTGTTGCATGTTACCAATCTCTTCTGGGTTTGTATCCATGTTTCAGGCACTATCTAAAGAGTAAGCAGCTCCTTACAATCAACAACCTAACCTCTTGGGTGGAGAATATTCAAAATAATTCACAAGTCCATATATTCACTGGCCTGTACATTTCTCCCAAATTTTCAGGTGTTGCACTGTTGCTCTAAGTGGACGTAGTATCTCCTCTTCCTCTCTCATAATCCAGCCCATCAGCTGCCTGCCCATACTCCAGCAGCTGTCTTAAATTGGGACTGCCCCGGTGCAGCTGATTAACTGAGCAGTAATGTTAACACTTGCAGTTCTCTGCAGGGAAAGGAGTTTCATAGAGTCTGTGACTCGCATGCACACCTTGTATGACTGTCACAAGGTGCAGCCATTTTACTATTCACAGGCCTTCCTTTAAAGCAAGGCCTCTATCTTGCTACTGCTGCACAGCATCGTGCATGTGCACTTCCGTGTATCACTTGATTATGCAATGTCACCATTGACAACACTGCCACCCGTGACATCAAATGGACATATGACATACACTGGATAACACACCTGTGGCCCTTTCCAGGAACGACTGAAAGTGTTCACTAGATTTTTGAATTCAGTCTTGGGCAATATTATCCAAGCTAACAAGAAACCTAAAATAATCATTTTTAGCATGCTAAATATACTAGCCTCCTGGTTATGTTCTTTAAGCTCTCATGCATCGGACTACAAAGTGTGAGTAATATAGCATGTATAATAGCTTTTTATAAATCTTTAACCGTAGTATAGAAATAAGCAAATTTTTGATAAAGAAAGTAACACCGTGTTGCATATTAATTTCCAACTGCAGCCATAGCAGTATGTAGGCCTTAGATTGGTAATAACAAAATGCCTGCTCCCACAGTGGAAAATAGCCAAAATAATAAGAACGGTTACCTATTTGTTTTAATATTACAGACAGACCCCGCTTAACACTGATTCGCTATGAAGCTGTTTTTGCCTGGCACATCCCTCATTGGATATAACACACACAGTTTTTGTCTGAGACATCACCGAGTAACAATGATTTGATGCTTGTGTATCATTCCAAAACACCAAGAGCCATGGCAGGAATTTTAAAATCGAGTTTCCCTGTGATTTACCCTATGCTAAAATTGACCCATTTCACACTGTCTCATTTAGCACTTGGTCTTCTAGGAACACATCGACAGAGTTAAAAGGGGTATTGTATTGGCCTGTATTTATATACAGGTATACCCTGCTCAACGCTACCACTTTTAGCGAGGTTTCGCTATAACGCTATGTTGATCCATAATTCCCTGTTTAATGGACTGCCTCGCTATAATGCTGTTTTTGCTGCCAAACCCCTTTTAATGCTCTAATTCTCAACAACAACAAAAAGTCCAGGATGAGCCGGAAGCCTCAACATCACAAATTTAAAGTTTTTATATTTCTGCTAATGTCCTGTTTGTGTTATGCTTGCTTGCTGTTTGTTTGAAGTTTATAGAAAAAAAAAAAAAAGTTTACATTGCAATTGTGTGTTTTTTTGTTTTTGTTTTTTTTTTCATGCGTTCCCCCTATCCCTATCTTCCATGTAAAACTGCCCTGTTTAGAGCTGATTCGTTAAGCACTCCTATTGCCTGGAACATATATACATATATACAGTGTTACACGAGGTATAGTTGTATATTAATACAATATGTTCTAAAATGGAATAGTGATTAAACACATTTTTCAGATTTCAGTGGTCTTTTAATGATAGCACTGCTATAGTTTGATAAAGAACATCTGTAGTTTGGTAAACACTTACATTTCTTATGAAATATGTGGCAAATAACAACATTAGCAGGTATACAAGACCGGAACATAAAAGTGCTTACAGGATTTCTGCAGGTATACGTTGTCTCTAAAAGAAAATGGGAACATGGGGTGAGGGACAGATAGCTCAGTGAGAGAGCGATATACAGGCGAAGACGTGCGAGGGAAGAGATTTAGGTAAATTATGCAGACCATAAATGGTGGAAGGGTGGGGAGAGGCAAGCAGGAAACATATGTAAAGGATTGAAATATAGCCAGAAATAATTCTATTTCCCCAGATATAATAACCATACAGTAGTAATATTAATACAGATATCGGCTCCTGGGATTGGGCAAATTCAGTTGTCTTCTCCATACCTTTTGGTGAGTGTGATGCTCTCAGGATTTCACAGACTTAGCAGTGAGGCCTGTGCAGGTGTATGTTTTTATTTTAAAACATTTTGCACACTATCAAGTCAATCTCTTTAAAACAACATACTATTAAATATAACACTTCATCATGTACATACATTAGAGACCAGATAGTTTTATTTGTTGGGCATTATTGTTAATATTGTTGGTATTGCATTTTTTTTAGTTATTGAATCTTTTTCTGTTTTTCTTATAGGTGAATCAGAAAATGAATCCAGTTGAATTCATAGGGGATGATGATGATAATGAAAAAGAAGGTAAAAAATAAATAAAAAGAAGGTACCTTGTGATGAATGAAAGTAACTGTGCAGATGTCACAAATGTCATTCACATTGCTGATTTTTTGCATAGTCTTTTTTACCACTACACATTTCCAGTAACAGACTATATACAAGGGCTTGTCGGGTTTTAAAAATACAATTTCTTGAGTTCATCTGAGTTATTCAGGTACTCTGTTACTTGGTTTGATCCGAGTGCAAACTCATAATAATTCTTAGCCCAGTTCTTGAAAATCCTGGGAGCCAGGGAGCCACAACCTCTAAAAAAAACTACTGCTGGGTGCTATCTTTTTAGTAATTTATACATATTGTGTATATATGTCCACACCCTGGCTCCAAAAAAAAAAGTTTACTGGCTACTAACTAAATTGGTTGGTTTCTAAGTTTCGCAGAAGTGTGTCAGACTCTGCCTTGGCCTTTAAGAGGTCTTGAGTGGAGTTCTTTGATGGCTGATATATATGCAAGAAACAGCATTAGACATGGTTTAAAAGATTCACTGTAATTTATCCAGCTCTTTAACTACCAATTTCACCAGCAGTGACTTTACTACTAATCAGGGCCGCCATCAGAATAAAAAAATAAATAAAACACTGATTATATCTGGTTTGCCTTCATCTTTTCCACCCAATCTTATTATTATGCTTTTAATACATTTTAGTTTTATGTCGGAATTAGTTAAAGCTTTTGTGACTCCACTTGGTAATTTAGTAGGTAATCGCACAACTTCATTGTAGACTAGGTCAGCAGCTGGAACTTGAAGCCTACCTAATGCCAGGCCTTTCACCTTTTGTATAAATATATATATTTTTTTAAATTTCGATTTTTAAATTTTGTTAAATTTATAAAATAAGTTTTAACCTGTTAATATATCTGTCTGCTTAGAATAAATAACCACAATGTCAGTACCTTTTTTTCCACTTTAATTTCACTTCATAATTTAAAAATTACATTTGTTTTCCAGTCAGAGTTGAAGAATCTAGTGAAAAGGGTTGCCTGAATGGTTCGACTTCAAGAGCGAGGCATGTGTCAGATCTGAACAAGCGGAAACAACCCTCTGTAATGTGCAATGGGTCACACAGTGAACAGGAAATTATGCCAACTCTTAAGAAAAGAAGACTCATGTCAGAGGTAAGTGCAGCTGTTATAGATATATTATCAAAATATCATCCGTTTTGCCCGATGTGCAGTAAGGAGTAATGCTTGTTTCTGGACATAGCCTATTAAAAACAGTATGCAGTGTGTGTTTTCCCCTGAAGCAGAGCTATGTACATGTTCATTTAATAGTATTTAGTTAAAATACTTTTAAACACTTTGGGAGTTTGTGTTGAGTGCTTAAATGTGTATTATCTAAGCAGTCCAACAGAAGATAGCCAGGTCTACAGGAACACACCTGTCTTACTGTATCCCTTTTATGTCCGTGCAGAAAATGTTGGTAATTTTTTTAATAAACAATTTGTGTAAAATTCTGTCTTCATGCATGGGTGAGATTTTTAAAATATTTTGTTCCATGTCGTCAAATAGGAATGCAATTGTTCTCTAACATCATGTTATGAATTTTCAGTAACCCTAACGGTTGTTTGTTTGTTTTTTAATAGAGCCTGTCCTCATGTATAAGAAACCGAGATTCTGGATCAACTGCTCAGACAAATATGGAATCAACAAATACAAACTCAAATTATATTTCTGTTAACTTATGTGAAAGTGAGGAGAGGGTGAATGAATTTGCTACATCTTATAGGAAACCATTATATGGAATTTCTCATAAGATAACAGAGAAGAAAAATCCTATTGCATCTGATTTACTGGCTTCTTATGAGCTTTATGATAAAGCAAGTCAAAGTAGTCCCTCAAATTTACGTACATTTAATGACTCACGCAAACGTGAAGCTGCTGCCACCTCCCTGAATTCATCCAGTAGTGATGATACAAACATTTATTCTTTGATACAAAAAATGTTTTTTACTCTTAATACACTTAATTCGAATATGACACAGCTGCATAGTAAAGTTGATCTTTTGTCTCTTGAGGTAAGTAGAATAAAGAAAAAGGTCAGTCCTCTAGAGTTTGTGGCTGAGTTTCAGCCTCCCCCTGAATATCAGCTCACCAGCACAGAACTGAAGCAAGTGATGGATCAGAGCAGCTCAGCAGGTGATCTCTCGTGTCGGCTGTTGGTTCAGATTTTTCCTGAACTTTTCAGAACTGATGAATTCTCAAGCAATTGTAACACCTGTGGATTCATCAATAAAAATAAACTTGAGTCTCTACACCTCCAGCTTATACGGAATTATGTAGAGGTATGTTATCCTTCTGTCAAAAACACTGCAATCTGGCAAGTTGAATGCTTGCCTCAGATAAATGACTTTTTCAATCGATTTTGGGCTCAAAGAGAGATGGAAAGTAGCCATCAAAATGTTCAGTCTTCTAGTTTTTTCGAAACTGAGCCAGAGCAGGATTCTCAATTTGATGAAAGCAAAGAGGATGAGGAAAACCTCTTACTGGATAGAACCAATTCTATTGTATCAGAATATGCCTTGAATGTTCAAGATCTCAATGAGTTTGTAGATGAAGCATCCTCTTCGGGTGAATTTGCTGTGTTTTTGTTGCACCGATTATTTCCTGAAATTTTTGACCAAAGAAAGTATGCTGACAGATGCACTAGACCTATTGAACCTGAGAGCCTTGCTCTGGATCCCCAACGCCTACAACTGATTCGTCACTACACAGAAATGTATTTTCCAGATATACAGGATGATGAGGCTTGGCTACAGCATTGTGTGCAAAGTATTAATGATGAGCTGGAAAGTGTATTTATGGATGGTAGTGAATGTGATGATATGAGGAATGATTGTTATGACTCCTCTAGCCTGCCTGACGATCTGTCTATTGTAAAGGTGGAAGATTCCAATGATCTTGACAAACCAGGAAGAAGGTGCAAGAAGATATGGCTTGTTCCTTTCGATTTTGATAAATTTGACATTCCTCCTCCTGACTTTGATGTTCCTTATACGCAATTCCTCCTAAGCAAGGAACAAATTAAAAATATATATGAAAGCAGCTTATCCATTGGAAATTTTGCCTCTCGTTTGATGGTTCATTTATTTCCTGAACTCTTCACACATGAGAACTTGAGGAAGCAATATAACTGTAGTGGTTCTCTTGGTAAGAAACCACTTGATCCAGTTAGAGTAAAACTTATCCGGCACTATGTTCAAATGCTGTACCCTCGGGCAAAGAATGATAGGGTTTGGACTCTAGAATTTGTGGGGAAGCTGGATGAGAGATGTAGACGTAGGGATACAGAACAGAGACGCTCTTATCAGCAGCAGAGAAAGGTGTTTGTGCCTGAGAGAAGAGAATTCATGCCTTTTGACCTGAACCCAGAGAGATTCCGGGACCTCATAGAAGGACCTCCACTGCCACCAGAGCGCAGCACAAAAGACTTTTGCAAAATACCACTGGATAAAATTGTTGTTCCTCCTCCTGACTTCCCTGTGCCTTCAGTGTATGTCCTGAGTGATAAAGAAGTACGGGACATTGTACAACAGAGTCTCTCTGTTGGTAACTTTGCAGCCAGACTCCTAGTGAGACTCTTCCCAGAGCTATTTACTCCAGAAAATCTTCGTCTTCAGTACAACCACTCGGGTGCTTGCAACAAGAAGCAGCTGGATCCTGTTAGATTAAGGTTAATCCGTCACTACGTAGAAGCAGTCTATCCAGTGGACAAAATGGAGGAAGTGTGGCATTACGAATGTATTCCAAGCATTGACGAAAGGTGTAGGCGCCCAAATAGAAAGAAATGTGATATACTTAAAAAAGCTAAGAAAGCAAAAAAGTAAGGCCTGCTGAAAAACTCTTGGTTAGTAAATTATTTGTGTGGCAAATAGAGAGATTTTATATAGCTGCTTTTACCTGTTTTTATGAATTTGAATTGCATATGAAGTCTGTATAAATAGTATTCAGGAATGTGAGAAAGATGGCAAATTTGCACTCACCTGGGAAACAAACATGTTTTTATTCACTGGTAGTAGATATTTTATTACTGTAATACCTAGGTGTCCTTGTCTTTTTTCTTTGTTTTTTATTGTTTTTAATCTACAATGTTTAACATTTCAGTTGCTTAAGTTTAATATATATTTTCTTTTATAAAGATATTGTTCTAAATACAATCAAATCACAGAGTTAATCTGTGTACAATTTAAATCAAGACCATGAGCTAATTGAAAATATTATTTGATTTTTATGTTAAAGGGACACTAACATGCCCCAAACTAATGTATTATATGTGAGGAGTTTGTGCAACTAAGCATTCATAGATTGATTTAAATGCAACAAGATTGTTAGATCATTAGTATCATTAGTGGAGTGTCTGCTTATTTACAATTCTGCTGTGATTCTATTCTGATTACTGTACCAGAGGAGACACAGAACAATGCCTTTCCATCCTGGCTATACAGTTGGTATATTTTTATGCAATGAAAGCAAAGGAGGAACTAAAAAGTAATGCTACCTTCCTCCCTGTATCCCATTTGACACATTATTCAAAATAGTTGCTTCCTAGTCCGTATCGGGATGCTAATAAAAAAAAAACAAATAAACTGATATTCCACCAGATTGTATATGTGTGCAGGCAACAGTTACTGAGCAATAATGGGGTATGGTAAAATTAGATTTCAAGAAACCCATCCATTCCTAGGGGCAGGCTAACCGTCTAATATGGTAATACCCATAACAAAATCATAGCTAAATATAAAATGTTATCTAAAATTCCTGGTTTACCTAGTTCCTAATGTTATTTGCAAAATACTTCACAACGCTGTGAAATATATATCCCCCAAAAATATATATCCTTTAAAAAAAGGTTTAAATGGAAGTGCACCTAACTGCAGAATTACCCTATCCCTCAGGCTTCAAGGAACAAGGCGAGGTGCAATATGAAAGCACCCAGACAAGCAGTTTGTTAATATTATGATGTCCTCTAAATATGTATTCATGTCCGTGGCTTCTATAGCTGCTAATGTTGTTAATACTTTACATGCTTCACAAAAGTTTTACTTGTCCTTGACCTTTTTTTATATGCAATGATTTTCCTGTTGTGCATGTCCACTTCCTTTTTTGAGCTGCAGGTTATCTCCTTCTAAACGAAGGTGATCTCCACTAGTCCTACTCAAAGCAATTGCATTGGGTATTGCCATATTTCCAATTTAAAAAAACTTAATCTCCTCCCACCTCTTATAAGTAGATCAGCAGCAACCATAATTAAACATAAGGTATAATATATTCAAGGCTATATTACTTTGTTTAGCTTTGTAAAAACATTATGCTTGTAATGAAGTGTTTCTCTTCAAAATAGTAAAGTTTAAATATAAAATCTACAGTGATCCTTGAAACAGTTGCTGTAATGGCCCAGCTTTCATAACTTTTAAGTGGTGCAAATGGGAAGAACGATAGTGGGAACAGTAACTATAAATCTAGCAATGCTTACACTCTCCTCTTATATACTACATGTGTGAGGGATGTGATGGTGGCCCTATAAGGAAGGTTTAATGTCCAATCATTTCCAGAATTCTGTTGTGATGCATTTTCTTTTGTGCTGTAAGCAGGTCAGATCAGAAAAGTGTCTAGAAAATAAATCTATATTTTTACCTGTTTTATATCAATTCCAAGGAGGCATTTTTTTATCAGTGTGGATTTACAAGTTTTATTTTTCTTAACTAGTAGTCTTTCCATGGATTATAGCTCAGGGCATTAAAGTGATTTTGTTTTAGTAAAGTTCATGCACCGTTTTTGTTTTAAGCTGTCGTCTTGTGTGATGCTTTCACACTAGCTTGGATGACTGCCTATTGCATCATGAGCCTGTCCTTGTATTTCAAGTTAATCTATTGTTTAAGATAAGCTTGCATGAACAGTAGGCCTCACTGACCTAGATCACTTCTGAGAATGCCATCCACCAACATGGGGTCGTCTATATAGCAGCACTCTGCAAGCCAACATCTGCACTTGTATTGACAATGAAGAAACCTACACCATCTCTACCTCCTCATTTTTATTGTAAGTGTCTTATGCAAATATGTGTAATTTTACTGTGTTTTTTCAGGACCAGGGTTCCGTTCCTAGTGCATGATACTCTTCCTATTTAAGTACTATTTCTAGGAAAGTCTTTGATTCCTTGCAGTAATAATTAAATTACACTTTCAATCATTTTTGTACAAGTGGGAATTTATCAGCATTAGGCCAAACAATCTTTATTTTTTGAATCTGTAATTCACAGTTTTGTCTTGGGAGTTGGAGGTTTTAGCTGCTGTTTATCGGCATGGCTCCAGCTTCTGTTTGACATTCCATAGTTATCCACGGCCATGTATGTCAGTAGAGGATGGTATATGTGTATTATTCAAAATTTCCTCTTCTTCTTTTATTTTTAACCAGATTTCAGCACACGCATTAGCTGCTATTTCCACTACAGAATTATGAAGTGTATACACATACACACAGTGCTGTCAGTGGTAGTTTAATCGCAGTATCTTTGGAAACCACCAATATATAATCCGGTAGCACGTCGTCTTAGCGTATGATATATGCGTGCCGACGCATGCGTGCACCCACAAAAGCGTGGGCATTATTTGCGCGCTCTCAACATCTTCACACAGGACCCGACGCCTGCTCGCAGGACACACGACCACAGGTAAGGTGGGTGTAGGGTTAGGCTAGGCAGGGTTGTAAGGGTTAGGGTATGGGGTGTAAGGGTTAGACTGAGCTCCAGGATAGCCACTCAACACAGATACAGACTCAACACACCTGTTTAGTACAGATTGAGCCGCAAGCACCCCAGACTGAACCCTGGCACCCCATCCGGCACAGACTGAGCCACAGGACACCTACATAGTGCAGACTGAGCCACTGCACAAACTGAACCCTCTACACATACTGAGCCCCTGCAACCACACCCAATACAGACTGAACCACCTTAACTCCCACCAAGTATAGAGTGAGCCCCCAAGACACATAGACTGAGCACCCAGCACCTCCTCCAGACTCATACCCCATCATTCCCACTCGCCCAACCACCTACATCCGTTCCCGGAAGGGTAGGCCCATGTACTAACCCACCTAGTACCCTGACCCTAGTATCCTCTCCCTAGCATAGCACCTTCACTTCAGCAGTCTCTGTCCCCTATCCTCTCCCCCTATCTCAATCTCTACCCCCTCTCCATTATCCTCTCTGCTCCCCCAGTCATTTACCCCTCTCATAATCTCTTATCTACCGCTCCTTCTATCCTTTCTCTGTGTATAACTATGGATGGGCTATATCCTGATGTGACCTGCTCTGTGCATCATATACTGTGTATATCTATATGTGGGCTAAAGCCTCCTGTGCCATGCTCTGTATATAGCTATGGATGGGCTATAGCCTGATGTGACCTGCTCTGTGTATCACATACAGTGTATATCTATATAGGGGATATAGTCTGCTGTGACCACATTCCTATTACATAGCAATCCACATCAAATAACATGTTTACATCTGCATATAATATATAGCAGATACTTGAACCTATCCCTGCATCATACCCACTGGATATTGCTATACAAAGATGATTCTGTAATAGAGCCCCCTGTGACCTGCTGTCTGTATCACATACCCAGTGTGTTATCCCTATGTAGGGGTGCTTCTAATGCAGATATTGTTGTAGTGTGTTTCTTCCATCACATAGTATGTGTTATATAGTGTTGATTATGTCATAGACACTGCTATGATATGTTCTGCATTACATTTCCCTTGTGTATAGCCATATAGAGGCTGATCTAGAGCCTGCTGTGACATGCTACCTTAACTACATATATTTGTCTAGATATATAGAGGTGATTATATGCTAGAGATAATCTGTCACACAATTTGTGTATAGTTATATAGAGGAAGTTCTCTCATTTCCCTATCGTTTCTTCCTCCGTTATCCTGCTGTCTTTTCAGGAGTGGTAGCGTAGCGTGTCCTTATCGCTTTTGTGACGGCGCACATTTTTTACAGCGCACTGCTATCGCAGCCCTGCTGTCGCTGCGGAATTCTAGTGCGCTCGAAGGTCGGGGTGCCTAAAATCCTGCAGTTAATTTTCTAGTTGAAAAAACAATATCAGTGTGTGGATTTTTTTTAATAACCGTTTGTTTTTTGTTTGGTTTTTGTGCTCTGTTATCAGTTTAGCATTTGGTGTTAAACTGGACCAAATTATACCAATATTGCCCTGATAATTGGTTGCATCACAGTATAGGATGATATGGATATCTTGAGCTGGGTATAGAAAGTAGATTTTAATTCTCTTTTTTTTTTCTCACTTTCTATGCTTTTCCAAGGCAATGTTTTCTATAATATTTCAGCCATGGAACCATATTTGGCCTCCAAAAATGTTTGTCACAGTCCCTCGCCTGTAACCCAAAATTTCTTTGCAGGGTCCAAAACCTCTTCTATGACTTTAATAACAGACCTCGTATTTCCTACCCAGAACCTGTTTCCAGAAATCTTTGAAGATTAGCACAAAGCTCCCCACAGAGTGTACCTTTTGAAAAAAATATCTTGTTAAACCCCTGGGCAAGACAGATTTAAGGATAACCATATGATGGTGTAGAAAAGAACTGATGTAGAATGGATAAAACAAGCTCAGCATTTTAGAGAAAAATATCAGATTTTCTCTGCATTTTTAATGTCCTTGTGGCTTGTTTTTGTCTTTGGTTAGTCACACAGGCTAACAGCAATTGGCACAGTAACCTATAAAGAATAGTAGATAACTAGAACAGTTTTAGGGTCAAATACACGTAAGCTTCAGAATAGACAAGACGTGCTTAAATTGCTTAAGTGAGCCAAACTTTTAGGTAGATAAAATTGGAAGACCAGATGGTCAGTTTTTGATCTTATTGCCGTCAAAACTTTTTATGTTTCTCTGCATTCAGAAATAAAGCTGACCTACTGAGAAACAACTGAAGAAAAAAAATGAACACTCAAATGAGTACAAAAATAAAGAGCAAAATGTTTTTGTATCCACCTTTTAACCTTGTGAATTTGATCATTAAAGAAGTCTTATCCAGTTCTCATTAAGCCGCAATATGTTTCCTTTGCGAGCTGTGTATTCAAAAGTTTTGCTATAAATCACAATCCTGTGGATCTATAACAGATTCCAAAGCTTTCCTGTTGCCCTGTATTATGTAACAGACATAAAAAGTAGAATATGTAAGTTGTTTCTTTTTTTTACACACTAGACTAATCCATTTTCATATTAATAAGAATGCTCTTTTAAATGCTTGATAGAAAATTTGAAATTAGTGTTTTTCTTTTACAATGAACAGTTTTGATCTACATGTAGTTACTACTTCAAAGTGGCTTTTCTTTCCAGCAGTATCTCTACAGTATGGTCTTTACACAACTTTACATTTCCTTTTGTCGTTCGAGGCGCTTAAATATGTGTCTCACTCAGTGTTGATTGTCTGAATGAAATTGGAGGCTACTGACCACTGTCCTGCTCAGATGATATACAGCCTTATTAAATTGCGATTTGGACAATTGAATAGGGCTCTATATAAGCACAGAGCATATTGTTTTTACAGAAGTTTTTAGTTAGTGAACTTCTATCCAACATCAAGGTCTTCACTAACTAAAAACTTCTGTAAAAACAATATGCTATGTGCTTATATAGAGCCCCTATGGGGAGCAAGTATTCAAAAGTGCTACTCTTTTTTTAAAAGGAGTTCAGATAGATAATTTTTACTAATTACATATAGCAGCAGTAAATAGAAAGGATGTCCATGAAGATTATGGTGTTACAAATATACAGTAATATAAAAATAAGTCACTTGGCTTAGTGGGATGGTCTGATGGTTACTTTTCCTTATAATCACTGTCCATAGAAAAGGTAAAACTGAATGTGCTTTTAAATAAAAGACCAAACTGGTACTTTTGCTTAACGGTTTATATTGTTGGCTTCTATTTGCAATCTTGAGGTGAGATGAAACCTGTAAAAATAATGGACACAACTGTACATAGAGGAAAGAGGGACATGTTGCACACTTTCAAATATCAAAATTGGTTTATTTCACCTACAATAATATACTTACAAGATAAATCAATAACAATAGTGATTACGCATACTTGTAATAGGAGTCCTATTGGAAACATGCAGGACATTTTTCACTTATGATATTAAAGTGATAGTCCCACAAACAAATATAAAATGCATATGGAGAGTGTCAGAACAATGTGTGTGTGTGTATATATATATATATATATATATATATATATATATATATATATATATATATATATATATATATATATATATATTACACACACATCTAGAATGTCCTAAGAAAATCATACAAGGATTCTTCACTAACGATATTATTAAAGTGATGCATATCCTTAAACTCCGAAGCATAGAAAGTGCATCTGTGCAATGTTTATATACATGAAACTGTGAAGCATATGGGGAGCCTATTTATATCTCGTTATCCAGTACTGTATCCTTAATCATGACTGGATGTCTATGGTACTGTCTAACTTAGGATCCAGAGATCATCATGGAGACAATAATTTGGGGAGTATTTTGCTTTTGATTCTTTTTTGGGGGACTGTCACTTTGATTGATTTATCTTATTAGTTTATTACTATGGGTGCCGTAATCTAATTTTGCTTTTAGATGTTGTGCAATGTGGCTCTCTTTGCTCTGCATAGATCGTTATACTTTATTGTTCATAATATATGAAATCTATAAAAATATAGAAACCACGACCACATGTAAGATAGCTGGAACAGCACAGCTTAGTGAATATGACACATTACCTTACATTGCATTTTGTATTATAGTTTGTGACAATCATATACATCCTGTTTAGTTAGCCTGGACTTAAAGAGCCAATAAAGTTATTATTAGGTAGAGTAACGAAACTCAAGTAGAACATGTGTAAAACCTTTTTATTTTACTTTTTTTCCCCCACTGTGTTAGAATAGCTTTTCTAGCAAACTGATTATATGGAGTCAGAAGTTCTCTTGTACCACAGGATTTATTGATCTTAATAGGACAAACTCTCAGATCCTCCAAGAGTCTTTGCTGCATAAATACATTTGATATTTTTCCCTTTGAGATTAGAATATTTGAAGAACCCTAAGAGATAAGCTTTACATTTTTGGGTTGCAACAAGGAGAGCTTAAGGCATGGTGCTTGTGACTTTGGACCTCACAGAACCCGCTGAGAAGTAAGCTCAGCAAAGTCATTAGTCATCAATCTAACTCAATGATGGCAAAACTTTTGAACAGTGAAATATGTATCAATTTAAAAAACAAAGTTGTTTTTACCCCTTATTTTTCTGTTTGATGTAGAGCAGTATTAATGGTTTCAATGTCCCCTTAATTGTATCATTAATGTAACACTACAAAATATCCATCTCACATTTAGCTTAGAAATGTTTTATTTTGTATTTAAAAGTATGAGATTCTTTATCATACTGCTAATTTGGAAGTAAGTTTGTATTTAAAATATTGCTAAATATCAAGATTTCTTAATAGTGCAATTATAAAATGAATTGCACATATAAATGTGGTATTAATAGCAATACATTTTTGTTACACATTTTATAGGTACATTATATTTTTACCATGGAGAATCTATGTGACCTGTATTCATACTATTTTTGGTTAAATCCTTATAGTTAAAGGGACGTGAAACTCTTATTTGTCTAGTATCTCTGAAACGATGTATCCATAAACATAGTTTTTGCCTTAAAATAATAGTGCTGAAAGGTATTTAAAAATACCATAGATGCAGCACTATCAGCACCTCACGCTAATCGTTTCTTATTCAAAAGTGACAGCAGGAGCCAGTCACTCAAGAAGGGTGCAAGATATGTCTAAAAGAGCTCCATGTGTTGGTGGATGCAGCATCTTGAGAGTCTGTCAGGAGGACACCGCAAATGATTACAATCCCAATGATTTATCCTTTGCAGTGTTCATTTTGTCATGCAATAAAACATCCTACACTTATAATTGTATGATTGAGTTCTGTGTCATACACTTTTTTATTTTATATAAATGTTCCAATTATGTTAATTTAATTACCATATGTTTTTCTTTCTCAATGTATTTATCATACCAGTATTAAAATAATTGAACTTTGAGGAATAAATGTGAAGATATTTTGTATATGCAATACATTTATTGTTACAAATTATCAAACAATATTTTTTGATTAAAGGAAGAAATGATAGGTGCAATTCATAGCAATATTATAGTTTATAAAAACAAGAGGGAAGGGAGAGCGAAAGCTCACAAACTCCTAGTGCACATCAATAGAAAAACTGCTGTGGTTTTTACTTTCAACAGTTTGTGACTCTCACCTGGAGAGACCTCAAATGTTATGAGGTATAGAGATTGCATTCAATATAATCTCCACGTGAAATGTCAATCTTCTTAACCTCTGGCAAATAGATCCCAGTCTCCTTATTGCTAGTGTACATTAATTATAGTGTATACACTATACATAACAAATGGAGAATAACCTAATGTGGTATATCTATAAATTATTAATATGATAGGTACGATGAATAGCTTAGAGGATCTGACAATGTCAGTGCTGTGTATATGGTGTATTACACAGTAACTCCACTTGAGGCTTAATATGGTAAAAAAAAAAAAAAAAAATTGAACACACTGTTTAACAATAGAACAATTGTTCTTGCAAGAGTTGAGAACTTTCAAGTGAGCCAGTACTACATCAGGCCATTTTTAGCGCTAAATATACCCACTGGGACCAACCAGCCCCATTATCTAGCATTATAATTTATAGGAAGAGGTTATATTGAGTAACAGAAATACCAATTGCACTTTCCTAAAATACCTCCTTTTTGCTCATAATAAGAGAATGTGAAGGATTATTTACAGATCTCCATGTTTTCTCTACAGAGTTCATTGCTTTTTTTCAGACTGAAAAAAAAGGCCTGTCAGTATAAACTGTTTTGCACCATAAAGCACTGGTAATGAGAAGTCTTAGGGTGTGACCTTAGACTAGCACCCAGAATGCAGTGCACCAGGTCACAGATACAAAATATTGCAGCATGCAGGGCAGTAAACAGAAAGAAAGGGACAATTCCAGAAGATGGCAATCTGCTAGTTTGTTGACTTGTTAAAAGTAAGTGAAGTGTACATGGTATATAATTACATTAATGGAGAAAAATGAATTAAACAAATGTAGTTGGAACATATATATTCTTATTTAAATTGGCACATTGAGATCTAGCCCTGCCTGGTAAAGTAACACACTACACACATGACCCCTATACATAGTTTATAAATAAAATGTCAATGACATAATGACCTAATTTTTAAAAAAAGTATAATTATGCTGACATGTATTCTTTCCAATTACTGTATGTTGCAAATGCTTTTAATTTCTCCTCTCAAATCTATAATGGTCTGGAGTCCTCTAAGTGATATGTGACAAGTAATAGAATATTCTCTGCTGAATTACATTTGCGATTGTCATTTTCTAAACCATGTTAAATGTACACAAACCATGTCCTACATCTCAGGTTAGATCTTGAATATTGACACTTTATTGATGTTGTATGTAGTTTTTAGTCTGGTTTAGTCTTATTATATTTTTGCTAGAATAAAACTTATGCTGTTCCTTTGTTACCTTTTTAGAGCTAAAGATTGTGCACCAATGTTATCAACCTACATTAGGGTTAACTAAATAAAAATATTTTTACCAAATAGACTGATTTCACTTTTTATTTTAGACTTTGCAAATACTACAATTCCTCTACTTTAGGCTTTGCATGATTACATAAAACTATGCATTACTATTAAATATACACATACTATATCCATGTCCTGTAAAGCCCAGATAGGATATATCCGTGTATTGTTGTAATAAGTTGGCCAGGATGTAGTTTTGTACTGATTTCAAGTTTAACACAAGACAAGTTAAAAACCTAAATAACCAAGTGTAATGGGTTAAATCTTCACCCATGAACAGGCTTTCTTTCCTCACCAGTTGGAGCAGACCGCAGAATTTTGGTAGATTAAACAACCACAAACATCATGGCAATTCCAGTATCCAGGAAAAGATAGAAATGAACACAAAGTAACTGAACACATTGCACCATATGTAATAAAACAGTGGTGCCATTAAACACTATTGCTTGATAACATCAATAGATCAGAAGTCCAATTACTCAGAGCTATTGCATAATGTGTGACTGGTTAGAAGATGGTTGTTTGCAACTCTCCACAGGAGGCCTTCAATGATGAACTGTCCCATTTGAAGCGTTGTGTCAGCTCAGCCTCTCAGATTTGCCTTTGTGAATAACAATTTGATTACACCTCTATATACCAGGTGTCACAACCCCGGAAACTGTTGGACTTTTGGGTTTAGCGACTAGGCCCCTGCATACGCAAGCCATGGTGACTAAATGGACCACAGCATTATAGGTTCCATAAAGACACTTCTAATAAAAGACTATATCACTTTGTTATGGGTATAGGCCAAAATGTAACTGTTAACCTGTTTATATTTTCTGATATGTTCCCCAAACCCCTAGTTACATGTTCTGAACCCCCAAGAAACATTTCCACAAAGTCATTAGAGCCAGAAGTGCTCTAGGTCAATTTTACTTTTTAGGACAGTTATTTTTACGTGTATCATGTATTTCAGGGTGTATACATTTCATATAATTTCCAGTAGCCAACTTCTCCCACCTCCCTTTCTAGCAGATCCATTATTCTCCATACCACCTTATGTGAACCCTGCTGCTGCTGGGGGGTGCCTGACTCACCTTGGCCACCTGCCATCTGTTGCTGGGAAGGGCTGATGTCCTCCATGCCACCATCCATTTGTTCTGCTGCTGAGAAGCTACAGCATCTTCCATGTTGCCTCCCGTGAAATCCTGACTCACCTAGGCCATCTTCCATCTGTTCTTCGGAAGTGCCTTCTCCCATGAAATCTTGTTTCAGCTGGGCAGTGATAGTGTCAACTACATAAGCTCTCATCTGACACTTGTCCAGGTCCTGCAGGAACAATTGGAGGTAAACTGAATTTCCAAGCCTGCTTCTTTTCAAGTGATGCATTTCATTTCCTTAAAAACAGGGGACTCTCATAATAAAACCCCAAGTTAAACTAATGTCCTACAGACCCTCGCTGTATGGGTACAAAGTTAGGATGACAACAACAGAATGCCCATTTTAAACTACCACTATAATGTGGGTAGCTCTGAGATGTTTCTGGGTATAACAGATCAGCACAACTGTTCTAATTTAATTTCTTGCTCCACCACCATCTCCAGTAAATCCTATATTCACTCCTCTGGTTTATCCCTAGAATTTTTCCCCATGTTTCCTAAAGTTTCTGCTTATTTCTCATGAAGATCTCCAGTTCCTCCCTCAACTCCTTGATGGGCATTAGACCACTGACAGACCATGGATCACAACTTCCACTCTCTCTAGAGGGCATTGGTTTCATCTTGTGCTGATTGAACCTGACTCAGTCCTACATTCGGAAGGTATATATCCCACTGCTGCTACTAAGTCTGTGACAGGAACTGAGTTATTCTACATACATGCAAAGGGTTCCTTTCTACACATCACCGGCTGGAGCAGATAGCAGAATTTCTGTAGCCTTCAAATAGATCAAACAGCCATAAACAATGCATGAAATCCCAGTGTCCAGGAATAGAACATAGTCTGCCACCTATGTCTTAACCAGAAGATTCTCGTTATTGAACAGGGTACAGAATATGTATTGGGACAATACCACAGTGACAATAGACAGTAATACAAAGTAACACAACATATTAACACAATGCAATTAACAGTGGTGACATTAAAAGCGTATGGAAGTTTCCAGGATTATAAATGCATCTAATAGAGGAGAATCTATAGTGTTTGAAAACATACCAAAATAAACATTTAAAAACTTACCTTGAAGTTGGTGAAATGTCTTCTAATTTCTGCCAGTTGAATTTCAGAGTAAACACCCCCTCGAAACTCTGGCAAAATTAGCATAAAATTCATAATTTGTTTTTGGCAAATCAGGAGCAAGCAGAGGCAGCAGCAACATTTGTAGCAAAGTCTAAGAATCCTTTTTTGTGCTGCAAAACATCATTGGATTTGTACTCTGGCACATATCCATGTCCAAGGTGCTATGTATTTTCAGAGTCTCCTGCAGCACATCCACACTTGATTACCTCTTCAACTGGTAGTTCATTCTGTGTATCAACTATTGCTGCTGGGCAGCTTAGCATAATTGGGTGATTACCTGACTGGCACATGGTTGTTTGTGACAACATCAAAACACCTTCATTCCATATTTAAACATGTTTTATTTATTTTATATAATTTATATTTGCTGCATAAGTAAGGCTCAAAATGCCTCTGTTGTAACTCCACCTATAAATCATTTTATATGATACGATACCTTATAAATATAAAAATATTTTTTTCATACTACCATATTAGCTGAACATTAACAGGGCTGTCAGTAGCAGAGGATATTTCAGGAAAATTTAAAAAGTACTTTAACCGATATAATAATAATTAAATATTCCATGTAGATTAAACAGTTGAATGTTGTTCCCATTTTTTTTTAACTACACAGCTTGCAAAACTGCTGGTGTTAGTTTGTTGCATGTGAAATGTTACCTAATCTATAGTAAACATTTAAATTGCAATTTTGAGTCAAGCAACTCTTCCACCTGGGCTGTACATAAGAATGGGTGGTATATTTACTGGCAGGATATCATTGTGTCAATATACGGTAGACCTCCCAAGCAAATCAAGGGCAACTAATGTCAAAAATGTTCTATCATGCATTTAAAATATCTTATTTTAAACGTGTTTCAGTATGCAAAATTAGTATTATATGATGTAGAAAAGTACACTAAAGTGCGCTATAGGTCTGGGAGTTTTGTAAATCTCTGGACTTTTTTTAATGTAAAATAACACAAAGAAGAGGCTCACCATGCCTTATTGTTTACTTGTTGCTTCTCAAGTTCCTTTATGTTACCAATACCTAGAATCAACACATTCTTTTTAAGTATTTCTGTGTTGGCTTAATGTTATTTTTTGATGAAAAAAAAACATGCTCTTTAGAACATGATAGAAAACTTGAGACTACAGCTGCCCTTTAAACATAATGCCCAGCTCAGGTATTCACGTATAATGCAGGTACAAGCAGGGACAACTAAGTGGTGGAGTTTTCTATCCAGACTGTGTTATTTTATGTAACCTTTGCACTACCATGTCAAGATTATTCATTAATTTTATCACGACAGTGCTAGCTGAAAAATTTACAACTTCTTTACACAGATCTGTGCGTTTTAAAAACTATTTCTGTGATGATTTAGGTCCTCCACCCCACATTCCATGCCACTTCATTACATTTTTCTACTCTGAATATTTTCTAAATGTCCACTTTTGCTGACTTTTATAGGTGGGCTACCTGGTTTGCAGATGCTCTGCATTTAAAGGACCACTGCACAATAAAAAAATTGGATTTGTATGTGGATTTTAATTAGTTTAATTCTTCCAGTGTGCATTTGTGTTAATGACGTTGGAATTTTAAGCTAAAATAGAGTCTGTGTGGTTTTGATGGCTAATTTTGTGGACCATCAGAAACACAAGTAAGTATTTAAATCAGATAGCTTTTATATTAAAAATGGTACACATGAAGGATGGCTGCCCTCTCTGTTCATTTTGATTCTTATAATTGAATCAGCAGAATTAATTAAATGTTCAAATGATACTGCTGCAACAACTATAGGTAAACAATCATATAAGAGAATGCTATTTGCAGATAATGTAGAAATAACTGTGACTAAGCCTTAGATCTTCTCAGTTCATTAATGAAGCAAGACCCAGTCTCCCTCCCCCGTGCAGAAGTCAGGGGGCAGTCTTTCAGACATATAATAAACACAGCTAAGCACAGATTTTATTTGAATGGATTTCCCTGTGAAACATTGTGCTGAATTAAATGGTCCTTATGTTTAGCTTTGATCTCTCACTGCGATAGTTTTAACAATCACTAAAGCCACAGTTTAAAAGTTTACCATAGAAAAATTGTGTTTTTTTCTCTGCCATCATATTTAAATGCCACTTAACACATGTATGTCAATGTAAACCTTATTTTTACCTAATTTGAGCAAACATGTTTAATAGAAGAAACAGGATAAACATACTTGTTTAGATATAAAAGAGGTGAGATCAAGTGTTATATTTAAATACCAAGGTAACTTGTGGTGAGCTCCCCCTAGAAGAACTCTGAGTTCTTCTAGTTATCTGCTATCATGCTTGTTATTCACTTGTATTGGAGTACATGAGAGTGGTGATCAATAAAATGTAGTTATAAACTATGGTGGTCAACCTCACAGAGGCAGGTTAATATGTTATGCTTTGTTGTTCAGTCATGTCCGATTCTCTGACCTTCTATACTGTTGCATGCCAGGCAATTCTTTCAGCTACTGCCACTCTGAAAGCCCTCAAGCTTATGTAAGCAACTTTAATGATCTCATCTATCCTCTGCCTTCCCCTTCTTCAAGTGCCTTTAATCTTTCCCAGCATCAGAGTATTCTTCTCATGATATGGCCAAAATATTTGAGCTTCACCCTCATGATCATACCTGCCAGTGAACAGTTTGTCTTGATTTCCCAAAGTACTAATTTATTGGATCTTCTTGCAGTCCAAGGAACTCTAAGGAGTTTTCTCCAACACCACAATTTAAAGGCATCAATTCTACAGCGCTCAGACTTCTTTATGGTCCAGCTCTCACATCCGTATATTATTACTGGGAACACCATCATTTTTACTATGCGGGCCTTTGCTGATAATGTAATAGCTTTACTTTTTACTAGCTTGTCCATGCTTGCCCTTGCTTTCCTCCCCATAGGCAAACACCTTTTAATTTAATCACCATCTGCAGAGATCTTGAATCCCAGAAAAATAGAATTTGTCACTGCCGCCACGTCTTCTCCGTCTACTTGCCAGGAACTGAGATTGCCCCTTTCCATCATCTTTGTTTTTTTAACGTTGAGCAGCAGACCAGCTTTTGCACTCTTCTTTCACCCCAAACAATAGGCCCTTCAGTTCCTCTTCACTTTCAGCCATTAGAGTAGTATCATTCACGTATCTGAGGTTATTGATATTTCTTCCAGCAATATTGATTCTGGCTTTGGATACAGGCAAAAGAAAACAAACAGGAGATCTTGATTTTAAGACATATTTAATTTTGTTGTCAACCTCCATTTAATCTCTGGAGCTGAGATCTTTCTTTTCAGCTTTTTTCACAGGTCATGGAAGAGTGACTTTAATACTTGATATATTCGGAAATATTTGGGTTAATTTCAGGTCAAAACAGGCATTGCCCGTTTGTTGAGCTAGCCGCGCTCAGCTTGGAACAGGCCAAATAGAAGATATTTATAGAAAATACAAAGGAAACAGCTTGGAAAGCCACCAAAAGCCTCTTATGGAGACAAAGGGTTACAACCTTACCCTTTTTTTTGCCACAAAGATATTAAAGTTTCATTCTACATGGTCTATGAACTTCCTGAAGGCTAGGGGGCATATCAATACCTACTGGAGGAGCTTTGCAGGACAATAAAGTGCTAATTTGTTACCAAGCAACAACTGCCTCTGCATACAACCAAATAGGTACAGAAAACTCGTAGCTCCCAAATTGAGTGTGTATGCTTACATCCCAAAATAGCCACTGAATCCACCAAAGAGTTTGATGCAGGAACCAATGCTTAAAATGGTGACAAACTTCAATACTCATAGCAGAACATACTAAACAGTCAATAAAGGTGTATATACCACATCTACCCACTGTGGTAAACACTTCCATGATAGAATTGAGGCTCATCTGCCATTGACAAAAACAGAAGGAAAGATTGCAGTATGTTTTTTTCAAGCACAGGAAATGGAAAGACATCTCCATGTGCCACCTTCCACACTGAAAAGCTTTAACTTTTAAGAAAGAAAAGCCACATTAGTTATCTAAGCAATACTCAAGTGGTGTTTGCATAGCGATTTCTGCAGTACAGCCTGAGTAAAGACAGAAAACATGCTGGAAAGGGTGGTATTCTTTATGTTCTTCTTTGGAGATTTGCTTTATATCCTACTTTTAGAGGGTGCGGCCTGTATCCCACTCTGTGCAATACAGATGTAACGTAAAGAGCCTTTAAAAAAAAAAAAAACATTTTAGGGGAGTTGTTTGCATGAAAGAAGGGATTTTATGTTTGGAAAAAAGTACATTTATGTTACATGGAAGATTTATGTCATACTAAGTAGGAGAAAGCCTCAAGAAGCTCTTTACATCCATAATATACTATTTAGAACATTATAAAATGTAAAATGCTTATTACTTACCAGAATATAATATAACCTTAGAGACACATTTCTTCACAAACACAGACAGCAATCTTACTGTGCCACTTTCTCTGTTCCTACTCAGACTGCTAGATTAGTTACAAGTAGTTACAAATTGCTTAGCAGATTCAAATAAATATTCATTATATCGCTTACGGTGCAGAGTTCATTATTCAGGCAGAGGCAACACACTGAAATAACCGGACTTTTATAAATCATAAACTCCATGAATTAAGAATCACTATGAAAAAGGAAAACACATTTCTACATGCTTTTACACGCTCTATTGAATGGCGATGAGCACACATTGAAACGTTTGGGGTACTTTAAGCTTTCTAACATCACACCAAACTTCTCAACTGTTTCTCAGTATGCTTAAGACATTTCTTTCCCTACTCTATAGGACAGCCTTTGCAAAAATCACCCACTAGACAGTTGGTTATCTAACACCCATTCTCTAGTTTATAGGCTACATGTCTTCTCCTCTGTAGGAGAGACCACCCTAGAAAACTTTATCCATGGTCACAAAATCATACAGCCCAGCAGAGTATGTTACCTTACATCCACTTGAAAATAAGTCTAAATGTTAAATTTGGATGGCACTACTTAAAGTAAGTGCTTGAATATTCCACTGTGTGTCTGTCATTTATCAATTTGTGACTTAATCATGTGGAATTCAATCTTTTATAGATGATATTTTGTATCTTCTGTTAATATTATCTTCATTTTTGCAAAATGTTTAAATCTAGTAACTATAAAAAGATTATATATTATAAAACAAGTGCCAAGTCTAAATCAGAATCAGCTTTTTTGAAATAGTGAGAACTGAAGTACAAATCACTTTCATGATATCATATAAATTGAGACCTTTCCAGAAATACATAAAAAATAAAAAATAAAGATAATATGATAAATCATAATCTCAGTTATCTTGGTCTAGTCTTCACCACGATTGCCAGAAAATTCTGCTGAGGTAGGCTCTCGTTATTGGTCATCCCGCTTTAGGCAGGGAATTTAAAGATGCTTTTTATACTGTGAAAAATCATTTAAATTGTTTTAACCTTATTTAAAAATAAGTATCCCAATCCCCTAATAAAGTAATATAGCTGTTTGATACCACGTACTGACTCTAGTGTGTTCTTTGAGGATACACGATCCTCTTTATTTTTTTTTATTTATTTTTTTTACAAAATAATCTGGGTATATTTACAGTTTGACCAACAAGTTTATAACATTTTATTAATTTCAAAATAACAACAACGAGATTAAAAAAGGAAGATTAAAAACACTTTAAAAACAATGGAAAAGAGAAAAAACTCTGGGAAATAGTGATATACTTCACTTATAAACAGTGTATAGAGATATATACTTTGGCCCTCATTCAATTGCAATTTGAATTAAATAGGAGTCTAAATAAGCACATAACATATTTTTTTAAAATAAGTTTTTAGTTAGTAAGCATCTATCCAAAAGCAAGGTTTTCACTAACTAAAAACTTAAAAAAAATAAATATGTTATGTGCTAATTTAAAGCACTATTAAATTGGCCAAATCGCAATTGAATGAGGGCCTTTCTCTTTACTCATCAAGGAGAATTGTAATATTCCACTGAAGGTAACTCTATACCAAAAATATCCAACGTCTGTTATATTCTCCTTACAATAGGAAATTTTGTACAGACATTTCTATGATGGAATTATAAAAAATAGTATGGTATAAAAAAGGCACTATTTAGAAAGTCAATAGGCATCCAGGGACTATAGGAGGTTAAATTTTGAAATAACTCCTATTTGACAATTATGGGATTGTAATGTCACAATCCTAATTAGGAGCATCTACTACCCACATACTGGTCTGTGTAAAGTATGTACAATACTATTGTTTTGTTCGTGGAATAGACCCTATTGTGGGCTGTAGTGTCCGTATTATTCCTCTATTCTACTGTGAAGATATCTAGTCATGGATCACAAAACTTGTGCTGACTCCCTATTGCTTCTGGAGGCCTAAAAATTAGTCTTAGATACTTCTAGGAGAACCATACTCTGTGGTATAAGAGTTATCTAACTAGTGCCATGCTTCTTGCTCAGAACGCTAATGCTGCATGGCTTCACTTCCTAGTTTCCGTGGACAGCGTCGTGCGTGATGATGCACGTGTGCGTGAATACGCCTATGCCTGACGCGTTTCAACGTGCTGTGACGTCTTTCTCAAAGGGGGAGGCGGAGATGTCGTCGCTAGTCTTATATAGTGGTTTCGTTGCCTTGGAAACCAGTACTGGAAATTGTAGTTACATGGTAGCCATGTTATATGGACATACAGGACTCCTATAGATGTATGTACAATGTACATCAAGTAATGTAAATGAGATGACATAAACGACTCAATCTGAGGCAAACCTTTGCTGGAACAAAGATTTGAGAAGCCAAAATAATTTGTTATATTGGATGAGGACATATTAATGATATGTATCAATACAATAAGGAAGATATATTTGATGTTATAACTAGATAGGGTATATAAAGGAATACCCATGTTCACAATGAGATATAATGGTATAATGTCAGTTTCTAGATTGGAAAAAGTAAAAAAGTTGAACATACAGAGGATCAAAGGTCCATTATATTAAAACGATGTCATATACATCTGTATATAATTGTCAGATATATAATGGCTATTACAAAATAGCCTTACAGTAATTGGGAATGATAATGCATAGAGTATATAACTATAAGGACAATGATGTCTTAAAAAGATAACTAAATAAGCATCTTTTAGAGACAGAGTGTTTATTTATACAGTGTATACTGCTGTAAAACTTTTCCACCTTGGCTTAATATTAGGTCAAATAGATTGCTCCATTTAATGTCATATATACTACACCATTCATATCCTGGTTTTAGACTCGAACTCAGATATACAAATATGAAAAATACATTATTATTCCTCTATCATGTAGAAGTCTCCACCAAGATAATGGTTCATAAAGGGGAAAAAAAAAAAAAAATATTGTGCAATAAATATGTGTAAAAATGAAAGGACTCTACCATAGACTAAATGAAATATAATATAGGCAACATATGCCATCAAATCCAAGTAGACTACACTGTCAAGATGCATTTAGTAATCACTAATAAATAATGTAATAGGGAAAAAGGACTCAATGAAGTGTATAAAGTGTACAAAACAATCTATGATCTAGGTGACTTAAAAAATAGAATAACTAAGAAATGCTTAGTAGAAGATGTAATATAGGCATGTGATGCCTCAGTGTATAAAGTAGGATATGCGTATACAAAATGAGTAAGGCCTAAAGTCATGTGGACTCAAGTGATATATGTCTAATATTGCAATTGGGCCACTGTGCTAGTGGGAAAGTCCTAGCAAGTAGACCCATTGCTCTTATCTAATGTGACTCAAATCTAGGTATACATTACATAAAAATATCTAATAAGAAGAAATGTGTTGTGAGAAAATAAGTGAATAAGTCTTGGTAGTTCCAGTTATTATATGATCGGAAAGTAATATGTAAGCTCATAAAAGCATCCATTACGTTCGACTAATATTACTTTAGTTGTGTCCCATAGATGTTAATGAACATAATAGGGAAACAAATCATTATTTCTCAGTATATTTTCAAATGAATGGGGTGAATGAAAAACCCTAATTTAATCCATTGGGTGCTTGGGCCTTCAACTTATAGATCCATCTAGCTTCACATTGTAAAAGTTTATTTTCAAGAGCTCCCTTTCTGGGGCCTGACTCAACATTATCCACCACACAGAAACGAAGAACATTACTGTTATTGTTATGGTAGTATTTGATATGGCGTGCAATGGGTGTGTCATAGGAGTTGTTGATAGAATAGATATGTTCTCCTATTCTACGACGTAGCTGTCTACGGGTTTTGCCTACATAGATTTTATTACAAAGGCATGTTGACACATATACAACCCCTGTAGATAGGCAGTTAAAGAATTTTTCAATCTCAAATACCTCCTTGGTGATTGGATGTTCATACCTTTTTATAGGTTTTATATACTTGCAAAAGCTACATCGCCCACACCTGAAGCATCCTTTCGGTGGTTGTAGCCATGTTTGACCTGGATTGTTCTCTTTAAAGTGGCTATGTACTAGCATATCTCTGAGATTGGTACCTCTACGATAGGTAATCGGGATTCTAGCTGGTAGGATGTCTTTAAGGTCTTCATCACTTAACAACAGTTGCCTATGTTTGCTTAGGATACTTCTGATAATATCAGAATCATATCCATAGGTCATAATGCACCTTGGTGTATTTTCTATTTGTCTGTCTTTTGACAATTTCTGTTTGGAATCAATAGGAATGGTGTTTATAGTTGTATCTAGCCTCCTATTAGTTGTATGAGTATTGAGCAAATCTGCCCTCTTACAGCTTAGGGCATACTGGTAGGCCAATTTTAGACATCTTTTGGGATAACCCCTTTCCTTAAATCGTAGTCTTAGTTTGTCAGCTTCAATTTGAAACTCATCCTCTGTACTACAATTTCTACGAATACGCAAGTACTGTCCTTTAGGGATGCCTCTTTTGATGGGTTCATAATGTTGACTGTCCCAGTGTAGTAAGGTATTTGTCGCTGTATCTTTTCTATAAGTAGAAGTAGAGATGTTACCATCACTGTCTTTATAGACTTTTAAATCAAGAAAATGTACCTTCTCTTTGTTAATTTCATGGGTGAATTTTAAACCCAGGGTATTCTCATTTAGAGATTTCATGAAGGTTTCAAACTCCTTCTTTGTACCTTCCCATACAACTAGGATGTCGTCTATGTAGCGACGCCATAGCAAAATTTTATCAGTCCAATTAGTCTGTATTTCGTTGAAAATGTATTTATTTTCCCACCATCCCAACACAAGATTGGCATAGCTTGGAGCACATGGTGTGCCCATGGCTGTGCCTTTACATTGGTGAATCCATTGGTCGTTGAATGTAAAATAATTATGCTCAAGTACAAATTCAAGAAGTGTAAGAAGGAATTGATTGAATTCAGCAGATCTTGAGTCTTTCATTTGTAAAAAGTATTCAACTGCTTTAATTCCATAACTATGATGGATACTGCTGTATAGGGCTTCAACATCTATGCAAGCTAACCAGATATGCTTAGGTACATTCAGGTCTTCAAGTTGATTCAGAATATCCACATGACTTTAGGCCTTACTCGTTTTGTATACGCATATTCCACTTTATACACTGAGGCATCACATGCCTATATTACATCTTCTACTAAGCATTTCTTATTCTATTTTTTAAGTCACCTAGATCATAGACAGATTGTTTTGTACACTTTATACACTTCATGGAGTCCTTTTTCCCCTATTACATTATTTATTAGTGATTACTAAATGCATCTTGATAGTGTAGTCTACTTGGATTTGATGGCATATGTTGCCTATATTATATTTCATTTAGTCTATGGTAGAGTCCTTTCATTTTTACACATATTTATTGCACAATATTTTTTTTTCTTCCCCTTTATGAACCCTTATCTTGGTGGAGACTTCTACGTGATAGAGGAATAATAATGTATTTTTCATATTTGTATATCTGAGTTCGAGTCTAAAACCAGGATATGAATGGTGTAGTATATATGACATTAAATGGAGCAATCTATTTGACCTAATATTAAGCCAAGGTGGAAAAGTTTTACAGCAGTATACACTGTATAAACAAACACTCTGTCTCTAAAAGATGCTTATTTAGTTATCTTTTTAAGACATCATTGTCCTTATTGTTATATACTCTATGCATTATCATTCCCAATTACTGTAAGGCTATTTTGTAATAGCCATTATATATCTGACAATTATATACAGATGTATAGGACATAGTTTTAACAAAATTTTTTGGCTTCTCAAATCTTTATTCCAGCAAAGGTTTGCCTCAGATTGAGTCGTTTATGTCATCTCATTTACATTACTTGATGTACATTGTACATACATCTATAGGAGTCCTGTATGTCCATATAACATGGCTACCATGTAACGACAATTTCCAGTACTGGTTTCCAAGGCAACGAAACCACTATATAAGACTAGCGACAAAATCTAGCCTCCCCCTTTGAGAAAGACGTCACAGCACGTTGAAACGCGTCAGGCATAGGCGTATTCACGCACACGTGCGTCATCACGCACGACGCTGTCCACGCAAACTAGGAAGTGAAGCCATGCAGCATTAGCGTTCTGAGCAAGAAGCATGGCACTAGTTAGATAACTCTTATACCACAGAGTATGGTTCTCTTAGAAGTATCTAAGACTAATTTTTAGGCCTCCAGAAGCAATAGGGAGTCAGCACAAGTTTTGTGATCCATGACTGCATATCTTCACAGTAGAATAGAGGAATAATACGGACACTACAGCCCACAATAGGGTCTATTCCACAAACAAAACAATAGTATTGTACATACTTTACACAGACCAGTATGTGGGTAGTAGATGCTCCTAATTAGGATTGTGACATAACTCCTATTTGACAATTATGGGATTGTAATTTCAAAATTTAACCTCCTATAGTCCCTGGATGCCTATTGACTTCCTAAATAGTGCCTTTTTTATACCATACTATTTTTTATAATTCCATCATAGAAATGTCTGTACAAAATGTCCTATTGTAAGGAGAAACAAACAGACATTGGATATTTTTGGTATAGAGTTACCTTCAGTGGAATATTACAATTCTCCTTGATGAGTAAAGAGAAAGTATATATCTCTATACACTGTTTATAAGTGAAGTATATCACTATTTCCCAGAGGAGATTTTTCTCTTTTCCATTGTTTTTAACGTGTTTTTAATCTTCCTTTTTTTAATCTTGTCGTTGTGATTTTGAAATTAATAAAATGTTATAAACTTGTTGGCCAAACTGTAAATATACCCAGATTATTTTCCAATCTAATTAGTGGAAAACACTACAAGGGAATCACCTCCCTAGGACCTGATATATATATATTTTTTTTCCAGCAAGATCTACTTCCAGTGGGTCTCCTGTGCATCCTGGAGAGTAGTCCTGCATTTAAAAGACCTTCTTTGGTTGAAGAGCCGAGGAGCACTTCTGCGCATCTGGAGCCCGTATAATAACACACTACATTTGTGAAGCCAGTTAAACCGGCACTTTTACTTTACACCAAAACCACAAAATGTGTGCCATGTTGCACTGAAATGTGCAGTTTTCTGTACAGTATATAATTGACGTCTCATTTTACTTTAGTTAAATGATAGCACTGAAATTATTGGCCAGACAAAGATATATTAACTTAAAATTTAATTGTAAACTTTATGCTAAAATACAGACAGATATTGATACAATGTTAACCTGTAAAAAGCAAAACAACAAAAGGTGATTAAAGAGTTTATATTATATAAATCACACATGGCTGATCTAAACCCTAATCATTTTTGCCAAGTTTGACTTTTTACTTGAGAAAGCAAAGTAATGGTCTTTTTTGAAGACTGTAAAAGTACGTCAGGACTGTTAGACATTAATGGTGTTTACTTACGTGTCTCAAACACTTTGCAACCTTGCCATAAAGATCATGCAGGTTAGTTTTTATAAAGAAAAAAAAGCAAACAGATAAAACTCTTTGGGTTAGCATAATTTAATTATAACGCCAGCCATAAAAATAGATGCAGCAATGATTTTCTTCCCGAGTGATGACCACATTTCATGTAGTGTTCAGTCATTTTAACACATCTTGTTTTTCAAGTTGTAAGTTTTTCCAGCGCCTTAATAGTACTTTATATTTTTCAGTTTGAGTCTTTTCTTCAGATACACTTTTCAGGATAACTCTCATCACGGTTGTCGTCTCAGATTCCTTATCTTGTGCAATTATTAAATCTAATGTGTCTCCAACTTTCACCTTAAAGAAAGACGACAAACGTCAATTTTGATGGATCAAAAACAGAAGTCATATATAATATTATTTATAAAGTACCAATATATTCTGTACTAAAAATGTACAATGCATGTATGAAACAAGAGAAACCACGTAATGCACACACACACTGATAAACTGAATGTCTCTACTTTAGAGACAGATCAAGTGGTCCTGGATGTCTAATAAATATCATATTAGTTTACAGAAGAGGCAAAATGTATTTTTAGTTCCTGTACATTATATGCTGGTAACCTAAATAAGTTTGTCTCTTCAATTAAAAAGGTATATCTAGGTTTCCCTGTTCTTACCTTTTTCTAATCTAACACATGCTGCTTATATCAGACACACACATTACAAGAGTCATTCTATACACATAAAGATTTTAAAAAAAAATCTGTTTTCCACAGCCCTAGCACGGCTTATATGGGCACAGTGTACCTTCCAATAGAAACACTGCATTTGGATATGAATTGTAATCCTTTACTAACCTTCAAACCAGCAGTAGCACAATGCAGAGATCTACACAGCAATGTCTGACTCCTTGCTTACTGTTGCGGGGTAAAAACAGGACTACACATCCCATGATACTTTGGTGCTCAGACGGGCTTTACAGATTGATACAATGTATTAGCTGCTTGTGATTGGCCAAACAAATTAGGAATATTATGCTAATTTTAGCAGGGATTTCAAGGGGTGTTAACTCTGAAAATCAACGTCTTGCAAACTCAAGAGATTTAGCAGTGTGAGTTTGATAATGTTTATGTTGGTATGTTTTCATGCACATTCTTTTTTTCCCCCATACACTACTAATTCTCCTCTATCAGATGCATTAATAAAATGTACAATATGCCTTTAATGCCTCCTACCATGCTCTGTGTTGAGCCTCTAGATCAGTGGATTCCAAACTGGTCCTCAAGGCACCCCAGACAGATTAGGTTTTTGATTTAACAGTGTGAACTGAAGTGGGGCAATTAGTATTCAAAAGGAGCCTCTCATTTTCCCACCTGTGTTCACAAAGTTAAATTGAAAATCTGGCCTTTCTAGGGTGCCTTGAGGATCAGTTTGAAAACCATGGCTCTAGATTGTATATCACTTACCTATCTTCATTTAAATGAACTGTAGAAAACAGTTAAATAATGTGTGTTCCACTGACAAAACATATGGAGTACATGTACAGTATAGAAGTAACAGGCAGTGTTCAGCATTATATATACATCTGGTGTCACTTATTTGAGAGTATGATATTTATAAGAGTTTTAATCTCTTTTCCAATCATATATTAATAGATGGGTCAACATTTATGGTTACCTAGCATCAGTGATAACTGGTTTAATGAGCATAGGTAATGGTTCACATTTTGTTAGTTTACTTTCTGTAACAAACAGTAGAACCTCGGCACTTGTGTACCTCAAACCTCGTCAAATCTTGTATTCAACTCCTTTTGACAAGGAAAAATGCTGCCAAAACTCGTTGTTTACCTTGGAACTCGTCATGCTTGTACGAATCAATTTACATTACTCCTAATAGGAACTTGGTACTTGTCCTTTTTAACACGCATTGTGCCTTCTGGAACCAATTAACAACAAGTACCAAGGGTCAACTTGTAATTTTGAAATGAACATTAAAAAAAAAAAAATATATATATATATATATATATATATATATATATATATATATATATATATATATATATATACACACACACATATACACTTATTTATTACTGAAAGCATACACCATTTTTTTTATATAAATTTTAAGAAAACAAACCATATTTGCACTCTGGTCTACACGTATTCAAGATAGTATAGCAGTTAGGGAGCCATCAGATTACAATAATGCAATCGAGGAAGATGAAAACTATATGTCACAAATTATTATCCATATGCACGCATTATATTAAAAGGAGACAATCATTAGTAATAAAAAACCCAGAGCAGACTCCTGATTGTAATCACAAATGGTTTCAATTATTGATATCAATAATTGCCATCACAATTATAATTAACAAACACAATAAAATAAAAATGGAAGTGTCAGGGGGGTTGTGAGAGGGGCCCTCTCCCAGCTTTCATAAGCTCTGCTGATCCGCCTCTTCCTTGCACACTTCAGTTCACTTTGAAGTTTGAGCTTGGAGGGTGCTACTTGGTGTGGCTTTCACCAAACCCTACATTGGCAGCTTCTTTAATGTCCGTGAGGGGCATTTACATTGATAGAGAGCCACAGTTCCACAACAAGGTAACATTGTTGGCTTCCAACAAGCCCTTCATTTGCATATTTCAGGCCCATATCTACTAAGCAGTGTCCTTCTCTGTTTCTCCCTAGCCCTCTAAGCAAGCTACAAAAGGGGTCAAGTGGTACCACCCAATCAAGGTTCTGACCAAACATTTTTGGCTTTCAACAAACCATCTTTTGCATATTTGGCCCATAGATACTAAATCAAACCCTTCATTCAGGTAATGCCCTACAACCACTAAATAGCATCTTTGTCGTGAGGGCATTTACATTGCTGGAGAGCTATGGTTCCTAAAACTCTCACCACAAGAGCGGGATCCAACCACAAACATTGTTGTGGTTTAGTCATTCAGTCGAGTCAGACTCTCCGTTACTCTATGGACCACAGCACGCCAGGTGCATCTCTCAGTCACTGCCCCTCTGAGCTCTATCAAGTTATGGTTCATTGCTCCAGCGACCTCATCTATCCATATCCGCCTCTGTCGTCCCCTTCTTCTTGTGCATTCAATCATTCCCAGCATCAGAGTCTTTTCTAGGGAATCCTGCCGTCTCATAATATGGCCAAAATATTTGAGCTTCAGCCTCATGATCATACCTTCTAGTAAACAGTTTGTCTTGATTTCCTGACTTATTCATTTATTGGATCTTTTTGCAGTCCAAGAGACTCTAAGCAGTCTTCGCCAACACCACAATTGACAAAAAGGTGTCAATTTTATGGCGCTCAGATTTCTTTATGGTCCAGCTCTCACATCTGTATGTTACTACAGGGAATACCATAGTTCGAACTATGCGGACCTTTGTTGATAGTTTAATATATCTTTACTTTTTACTACAGTCACCATCTGCAGAGATCTTGGATCCAAAGAAAATAAAATCTGTCACTGCCTCCACTTCTTCCCCATCTATTTGCCAGGAAGTGAGATTGCCGTTGGCCATGATCTTTGTCTTTTTAACTTTGAGCAGCAGGCCAACTTTTGCACTCTCTTCTTTTACCCTCATCAATAAGTCCTTCAGTTCCTCCTCACCTTTCAGTAATCAAAGTAGTATCATCAGCGTATCTGAGGTTGTTGATATTTCTTCCAGCAATATGGATTCCAACTTTGGATTCATCCAGTTCAGCCGTACGCATATAAGTTGAATAAACAAGGTGACTATATACACACACAACCTTGTTGCAGTCCTTTTCCGTTCTTGACCCATTCTGTGGTCCCATGTTCGGTTCGGACCATGGCTTCTTGGTCGACATACAGATTCTTTAGGAGGAGGATTATATGATCTGCTACTCCCATCTCTTTAAGGACATGCCACATTTTGTTGTGATCCACACAGTCAAAGGCTTTAGAATAGTCTATGAAGCAGAAGTAAATGTTTCTTTTTAACTCTCTTGCTTTCTCTATTATCCAGCAGATATTGGCAATTTGATCTCCTGTGCCCCTTCCTCTGATTGCACATCTGGTAGATCCTGATCCATATATTGTTGGAGTCGAGCTTGTAAAATCTTAAGCATTACCTTGATGGCATATGAAACTAGTGCAATTGTTTGATAATTGGAGCACTCTTTGGCACTACCTTTTTGGGGGATTGGGATGTAGACTGACCTTTTTCAGTCTATTGGCCATTGTTGCGTTTTCCAAATGTGTTGGCATAAGGGGATGTGTTGGCATTCTGTAGAAGTTTAAATAGTTAAATTGGGATTCCATCACCTCCTGAAGCCTTAATAGCAAGACATCCTAGGACCCATCTCACTTTGCTCTCCAAGATGTCTGGCTCCAACTCAAACAAGTTAAGTAGGTCATCATGCTGTTAATATCCTTCCTGTATAGATCTTCAGTGTATTCCTGACGCCTCTTCTTTATCTGATCTTCTGTTAAGTGCCTACCATTTTTGTCTTTTATCACTCCCACTTTGGGAACCAAAAAGGCTCCTTACATGCCAATTTTCTTGAAGAGATCTCTTGGTTTACCCATTCGGTTATCTTCCTCAATCTCTTTACATCGCTCATTGTAGATGTCTCCTTATCTCTTCTTGCTATCCTCTGGAATTCTGCATTCAGTTGGACACATTTTTTTCCTATCTCCACTACCTTTCGCTTTTCTTCTTTCCTGGGCAGCTGGGTGTCCTTTTGGCTTTGGCCCAACCACTTTATTAGATCTGGTGTTATGTGTACTTGTAATGTGGTAGGCACCTTCTGACCTGAGGGGCTCATCTTTCAGTCCCATATTGTTATGTCTCTGGTTGTGCCTGTCCATAAAGTTTTCTTAGCAACGATACTGGAGTGGGTTGCCATTTCCTTCTCCAGTGGATGGTGATTTGTCTGACCTCTCTGCCATGACCTGCCTATCTTGGCTTACCCTAAATGGTATAGCTCACAGCTTCATTGACGTACACATGTCCCTTCACCACAACAAGGTATTGATCCAGAAGGGATCTTTCATGCCCGTTCACATAAGAGTATTTAGTTGAAAACTCCCTTTAAATAGTGCAGGTGCCCTGCTGGGCTAGTCTCTATAGTCTCCTACTTACAAAGGTGAATGAGAGCAAGAGGAATAGTGTGGATATGTTTTTCTCAAGCTTACATTCATATTTTATGTTATTAGTGAGGAATTTTATTTAGCATTAGAATTATATTTTTACAATATATTTATAAAAATGCACCCATTTTGTCAAGTTCATAAAAATAAAACTAAAAAAAGTAAATTCATTAAAAATAAAATTTGTTTTAAGAGTTCTAAGGACATATATTATTAAAACAGATTTTCATTCAAATCTTTTCTGGATTTTAGAACTGTGTGGTTTGCTAGAGATTATACACCAAAACTACTCTTTTTCAATAGCAGATTAGACTGTGATAACTGGTTTATACAAAGTATGATACCATACAATGGTATGTTTATCTAAAAACGAAATTACTAATGTCCTAAACAAGCCACTGTCTCAGGAAAAATGTAGTAGCTCAAGTCACTGTCTTTGAGCATGTGGACTAACCTCAATGTATTGACCTAATGATGTGTGCTACTCGTTGTGGCTTCTGAAGTTTAATATGTCTAAAATGAATAGTATGCTCTCAATTCAGGATGGACAGCATTTATAATGTAACTCTTCTAATGACTATTGTAGGCCTCCCATCGATATGTGCATCTGCTGCCTCTAAGTCAGATCACATGCCTCTATAAGACTGATCCCTTAGATATAGCATTTGGTGTCCTGTTAAATGTCAACTCTTGTCCTATTTTTAAAATTGACAGTGGACAAAATGGTTTTAGAAGACAGCCATTAATCATGCTTTACTATAGGGGTCTTAATGACCTGCTTCTTCCATTTGTGGTCTCAGAAGGGAACATCCTTGTATACTATTTAGCTTTCCAGTAATATTATAGAAAGTGCTAGTATTATTACCTGCAAAATATCTTCACATCTATGAAAATAGATCATCAGAAATCAATATGGTAGATTCCACTGCAGCATAATTTCATATAAAAAAAGGAAATAAATGAAATGCTGTATTTATTTTATAAAGCTTTGTCAAGTGAACTTTTTGTGCCAAGAGGTTTTTAACTGACGAGTATATCCTTTGAGATTAGAAGTAAAAAGATTTCACCTTAAAGAAAGAAAAAAGTTCTTCACAGTAAGGGTCGTTAATCTGTGGAATTCCCTACCAAAGGAGGTGGTGACAGCGGATTCAATAGATAACATTAAAAAGGGATTGGATATATGTTTTTAATAAAATGGGCATTCAGGGTTATCCTGGATGAGAGAGTATGGATCCAGGGAGGAATCAGGTTGCCTGTACCTGGGGTCAGGAAGGAATTTTATATATTTTTCCCTTTTTGAGACGATTGGCAAAGTTTCACTTGTTTTTTTTTTTTTCTGTTTGCCTTCCTCTGGATCAATTAACCTGCATATCGCAGATGGGAGGAGATCGAAAAAAGGTTGAACTTGGACTAAAAGTCTTTTTTTCAACTTCAATTAATATGCAACTATGTAACACATTTTAACATCAAATTAATATATTTCTAAATATAGGACTATGGTAATGCTTTAAGCAGCAATGTTATCAAGCAAATATGAAACAGAGTAGTAACAGTATTAATTTGTTTTGTCATTTAACATCTATCATTTAAGGCAGGAGAGCTGTGGTACATGGCCCAACAGTGACACCTTAAGAAGCTTCTGGTGTGTTCACACCACAAGATATTAATATGTCATAAAATGGATCTGCATTAACTGGTGACTGAGGTGGCAAAGGGTGATCAGCAACATAGCTAACCTGTGACTAACATGCCCTGCCCACCAATTAGTGGAGGAGTAGTAAACAAAATGCTAAAATAAGGTTCTTCCCTGTCAGCCTTGTTGTGTTGAGAACAGGCGCTGACAACACCCTGACAGACAAACCCTATCTACATTATAGGTCATGACTGATTACCCAACATATGAAATACATGGCTTAGAAAAGTGGAGACATGGGGGCACAGTTTCATGGTGCTAGAGGTTTGACCTCATTGTTTTTTCACTTTTCTGATTTTTCAGGGTGGCATAATCTGGTGCTAGAATGATTTACAGAAATACAGGGTTTTGATTGGTTTATGATGACAGCAAGATTTGCAAGTGGATTTATGAAGGGGAGTGTGAAAATAAATATGTCTAAACTGAATACTATGGAGTAATTTATAAAAGGATAACTGCTCTCCAGGATAGGCTGATCTGATATTATTGAGATCTATGGGAGTGAAGAAATAATCTGCAGGAATAGATATGACTGGTCAAAGATAAGGATGTTGACACATCTTCATTGCAAGAGATGAAAGTTTTGACCATATTCAAAGTTTTTTTCACATCCTTTCACTTTTCAGTATTGTATGTTATGCAATATCTATCAAAGCAATTTTAGGATGTTTCACCAGATGTATGTAACATAAACACCAACCAAACAGCTATAGCAGAATAACATACCGCTCTACTTTTCTTCCATAGTTTCTCGCCGTTCAGCCGCAGAAAACTGTTGTAAAAGGCGTCCTCCACTTTGCTGACAAATTTAAAAAATACAATGATTATTTAAAATCCTTCTCTAATGAAATATGCACCTTTAATAAATCCTACTAATAAAATTGCAAGTTGTTTTTCTGTCTAACTAGTCTTGTTTCCATACATTACAAGAAGAGCTACAGTTTAAATCTGGATTTGCCAGGTGAATTCTCAGTAAACATTTACAGTTATAAAGAAGAATAGCCATGTGGTAAAGACAGCCTCTGAAATATAGAATTTGAAATATTACATAAAGTGTTGCCATATTAATATGGTTTATATAGGGATACATGTAAATGCACTGAAGGGATACTCTTAGATGGAGTGCAGATCTTCTGAAGACACACGTGAATGATGATACACAGGAACTTGTGAAACCTATATATCTCACTTATAAGATAAGAAGGTGTTACATTTGTTCACTTAAATGTACCACCAACTTAGGCATATAATTAAAAGGGACACAATTAACCATTACAGAAAGAATCAGGCAACATATTTAACAGTACTATAGTTGGTAATGAGCATCTGCAATACTGACAACACTTAGAACAGCTATGGTGGAACAGGAAGTCAGAGGGCTTTGTAAGATAATTTGATCAAACTGAAATTGGCCTTCCCCTCATAGGCTTAGAAGTAGGACATCTACATAAATAGATGAAGCTGCAGCTCCCCAGACATGCAAGTATTCCTCTCACGCACACAATGTATTATGGATGCTTCCAGGATCCAGCAGAGGATACAGAAAAACAAACATACATTTCGGATAAAAAAAACGAACAGGTTTATTGCCTTTTTCTTTTCCAGGCTGAATTACCTGTAGAGTTTTTTTTTATATATTTGTACCTACCATATGATAGTTTGTTTTTTTAACTATTTGTACATTCACAGATCCCCAAGACCCTCTGTTTCATGTAACGATTCACAGCTAAAAGAGGAGACAATCCCGCTGTGTTACTTTAACTTACCTACACTACTTTTTCATTAAATGGGTTATAAGCACTGCTTTATTAAATGCATGATGACAATTTTACACTAGAGTGTCCATAATTGTAATCTCATTCCCCCTGTCCTGTAAAATCTACCCCAGTCTTGCGGCTCATTCTTCAACCTGTTTAACCTGCTTCACTGCACAAGGTCGTAACAATCTCAAGAACACACCTAAAGAATCTGACACTTTTCTGTTAAACAGTCTGAACTCTCTCCTTCCTGCCACCAAATGACAGCCCAACAATCGTGACCATGAGATCTATGGTGAGAACATGTGTTACTCCACTTACTTTCGTGATATGTCCAGCCCAGCAGTCAGGATGACATCATAGCGAAACGACTGCACGGCTTTCTCTAAATCTTTGTAGTCTTTGGGCACGTTGGTATCTTCTTGAAGTCCATCTTCATAGTCGCTAACCACTGCTGCATCTTCCTCTTCCTCCTCAGAGGACCCTTTGCTGCTCTTATTCTGGGTTTTCTTGCTCTTAAGTCTGTAAGGATATACTGATATATTTCCAGCCTGGAGCCTCAGAAGACCACTTCGTCGTGTGTGGGGAAAGCCATGGACAGGCACTGTGTGGTGGTCTAGGCAATGTGATAACAGTCTGCATTGTGTCCAGTTTGTGTGGTGTTTAATAACATTTGTGCTCGAACAAAGTCTAAAGTGGGATTGTAGGTTTCTAAAGGCACTGATGGACAACCTGACCCCAGTCATTTCATAGCCTGCAAAAATAAAACCACAGATAATAGAGATCTTAGAGAACATCATTTGTTTTATTATCAATGAACAGCAGGGATCTGGAGGACATAATAATTCTATAAAGAGAAACAAACATTCACAAAACAATAGTTTTCAGACCCTAATGTAAGGAAATAGTCATAGAGTATCAATGATGTTTGATACATACCAACCGTTTAGATTTTATAAATGTCTTTGTTTTTATTGGATCTATCCTGTTTTATGTAGGCATTTGTTGCAGCGCGCGAACGACGACTGTAGGAACGCGACCGCGCTCCCGTCCCCATCTAGCTGTGAAAACTAGGTAGTACGCCCTAACCACCTAACCCTCACTTCCTAACCCTAACCACTGACAGGGCATAGTAGCTCATCACAGCAACAAATGCGCACATAAAACAGGATAGGTCCTTTTTATTTTACATTTATTTTTTTAAATAATTTTACTTGACTTATTGGCTAAAACAAGGTTTAGGAGGCAGGCAATGGAATTATATATAAATAATAACTAAAAATGTTGGTAGCTAGCAGTAAAATGTCAGTATTATTTTAGTAGCTGTGGCTCACAACAAGCCCTGCACGGGAAAACCAAATCAAGGGTAAAATTTTAAAGGAGACAGTCAGGTATTATTCATTCAACAGATATGTGGTGACAGTTGTGAAATTATATATATATATATATATATATATATATATATATATATATATATATATATATATATATATATATATATATATATATATATATATATATTGCTATAAAATATATGTCTGAAGGGTGGCACAGTCACAGTATAGCTCTGCTCTCTGATTAAACCACAGCCTCACTTGTAAAACCCTTGAAAGAAACAGAAGAACATTTTTTTGTAACAATGTATAAGGAATTTAGGAGCCAGCCTGGACAGTAAGAAACCAGTGAAACTATAACAATATATGTAGAATTACTAGAGTTAGGAGCCAGCCGTACAATATAGGAGAGCATATTTGCCAAGTCCTGTGTGATGGTGTAGAGTATGACTTATTTTTTGTGAGGTTCTCTGGTGGTCCAGTGGTTAGGATTTGGTGCTTTCACTGCTGCAACCTGGGTTTGATGCCAGTCAGGGAACCAAGAGGTCACACCACTCTGAAGCCATGCATGGTGGGCCTGGTCAGCACTTGAATGGGAGACCACCAGGAGCTTTATGCTGTGGCCCACTGGAGAAACTGACATGAAAACCAAGTGGATCAGCATGACCATGGACATAAAGATGTGCCTGGTGTGTTACGGTCCATGAGGTCACAAAGAGTTGGAAACGACTGAACAACTCCCCAAAATATATATTTATTTTGCCTGATGTATACGTTTTCAGTGTAAGCTGTACAGTCATAACCTGAGTTACTATAAACAGTGTCCAGTGTGAGAGTCCTGCAGTGACAGCTCTATACATCCCAGCAATGCTATAAGTCCCCCATGCTATTTACATGCACACACGTGATCATTAAAGCAGTAGTACAAGGTCACCCCTCCCAATGCAGGCATGTCATACATGCATGTTGTATAATGCACACATGGGCACAACATGCACCTTGTTTAATAAACATAATAAAAGCCTAGACTTGAAAGGTGAAATAATATAAGTCTCATTAGGTAATTATTGTGATATGAATACATAGCTGGGTGCCCTGCTCTATTGTGCAAGCTCAGCATAGTGTATATTGCATAGGAGCCATGTGGCATGCAGTGTGCACTCACTGAGTGTCCGCCTCACCTCTCTGGTCAGATAATCCCGAGTCAGGACAGCTCACACAGCACACTGAGCAGTGACCTCACCGGGCAGGCAGTGCTGCCTTTCCTCTTCCGCTTGTACTGCTTCAATGAGACGTGCAGACTGTGCGCCCCCTACTGGTGTAACCACTGTATTATAGTGTATATATGGCTCTAAGAGCATTCTGCTTCTAGCCACGCCCCTGTCACAGTATCCCTGCTCTGTGATTTGCTTAAGGTGGATACAAACAGTTAGTACTCGGATGAACTATCTTAAATTATATTATGTGCAGTGGCCCTTTAATTTCCTTCAAATGGCTCATAAACTAAACTAAAGATCAATGCTTGTGCGCCACATATCGGGACATATGGCACCCGAGTCTGGGGCTGTATTCTACTCAACAACAAATGGTCATATCAGAGTACTAATAACATGTTTCACCTAAAGGGACACTAAAATCACTATACACTGCACTATCAGGTAGAAAGTGTGGGACACCATGTGGAAAGGTTGTTTAGCAATTAGATATTGTCATTACATATTGCTGGTATAGCTCCAGAAACCTGCCCACATTAATCTGCCTAGCTAATGAGGTTCTGGGGTGACTGTCGCACTCTGTTCTGAGAAAGCTGTAGGAGTTCAAATCATCTTTCTTCACTTTTTATTTTGTTAAAAATAAAAATTATAAAATTTTATCATATATATAGTTATTGGTTTTACGAATGTTGGGGACATTTGCGATGTTGGTCACGCAGTTGCAGCCCTCGCAAAGCGAGGCCCGCAGTTGCAGGGCTGCAATGAACGCAGAAGGACATAGGCTGCAATGATCGCCGAAGGACACAGCACACTCTCCTCGCCACTGCAATGAGCGGCAAAACTGCTCATTGTGCTCCTCGCAATGAGCGCCTCTCCCCTGTCTGTCCCCTTTCTCCTCCATTCAGGCCTGCACAGTTCCCCCTGTCCGACTGATGCTCATCGCGAGGCCCGCAGTACAGGCACGTACCTGGTTGGTGCAAACCCTGCCAGTAGCTTGCGGCCTGTACCTGGATAGATCCCTGCCAGCAGCGCCGCACTCACCGTCTTCTCCTCTGTGGCTCCCGTCCTCCAGGATGCGCAATGCGCAGCTTAAACCAGAAAGTAGTTCCTGCCAGAGGACGGGAGCCGCAGTGGAGGCGAGTGCAGCACTGCTGGCAGGGTTGTATCCAGGTACAAGACACAGGGGAGGGAGAGGAGGGGGTAAAGGAGACAAGGGAGGGAGTGGAGGGGGGAAAGGAGACAATGGAGGGAGGGGGGAAGGAGACACAAGGGGGCAGAGGGGGAAAGGAGACACGAGGGGGGAGAGGGGGAAAAGAGGTACAGGAGAGTTGCTGAGAGAGACAGTGGGGGGGGGGGGACACAAAAGGGGGAGAGACATTTTTTGGGAAAAAATCTATCACGTTGTCATCGTGTGGCTCGCAATGAGCACTGAAGGTAATCATTGCAAAGTAGAAAAGTTCTAAAAATGGCAATGAGCCGCGATGTCGCTCATTGCAGAACTCGCGATGAGCACCAAAGGCGCTCATCGTAGGGCCTGTAAAGTAGACAGGGGGAGAGGCTTGCAATGAGCACTGAAGGTGCTCAGAGGGCCCATAGCCTTGCATTGTGAGGCAAACAGCATTGCCAGGCTTACAATTTATTTCCCGTCATTTTTGACGGGCAATTTCCTAGTAAATATATATATATGTATATATTTATATATAATCTTTTTTACCTCAAACCCACATGTTCAATTTCCTAGTCCAATCACTTGTCACGATCTGCTTCTTCATTGGGGCTTGATAAGAACCTAGTTCAAAACTACCTTAGCATGACCATGTAGTTCATATTGCCTCTGGCACAAAAGATGGCTACAGGATAGAGGCAATGCCCCAAAATATGTGCAGATGATACAGGCACACAATAAATAGTTCCACACTTTGTTTATATGAAAAAATCAGGACTGATCTCTTTAATCAGAACTAGCAACATATATCCAGTTTTCTAGCCACTTGCTGGCCAATCACAATGAGCCCCATAGAGAAGAGACCAATTAGCAATAGCCTGCCCCTGGTTCACTGGGAACCCCTGTACATCTAGTGATGTCAGATTCTCTCTGCAGTGGGTCATGTAGATAATTGCTCAAGTACCCTTATCTGGTGATGAACTTCTTTGTGTAGTGGCATCTGTCCAGCCTCCATGCTAATTGCCACTACTGACCTTGTAGTTGCCAAGGCTGTAATCTTGAAGTGTGTGTTCAAGGATTATCTATGAGACTATGGTCTTGGGCTTAGGTCGATGCAATAGCCTGCAGAATATCTAATATGTGATTTACAACAATCCCTATAGCATGAAACATAGTTTGTACCCAATGATAAACAATATAAACAATATATGTCCCACTGGATTGCACAGGGCAGGCACATTATTCTACCAAACTCTCTAGACTCTGGGCGTGACAACAAGTAGCATAGGTACCCTGGCATTCTAAACTATACAGAAAATAAACCAAGATACATACAGTAGAAAAGTGTAATAATATTTTAACCATAAGCACTAAGAAATACATAACCATAATAATAAACAGGGCAACTTCTTGCCAACCCAGGCCCAGACCATGGTCCAAAACAGTCCAGTCAGGCCCTGGGCATGGCAGCCACTAAACCATGTCTGTACATATTTTTTAATAGTTTAAAAAGAATATATAACCAACAAAGAATTAATTATGGAAATGGTAACACTTTGTAATTCAGCATTACTACTCCCATATTTATCTCATATCACCCCTATGCATTTTAAATATATTTTCAATGTTATATTGTAACCAAATAAAAAATGTGATTCAAATTCGAATCCACCGTTTAGATCAATCAATTTATGCCCACCATAAATGAAATGATTGTTGTGGTAAACTACCTCCCCACAAAATCTACTACACAAGCTAAGGAACTGGCCCTACGCTGATGAGAGGCAGTAACCTTGAAACAGCTGTAAATGGGTAGGTTTCCTGGCTTGTGTATAATCCATCCTGGGCTTTGCTTAAAGCTGTGTAATACAACAGGCATCTTCTTAAAGGAAGCCATGTTTAAAATTGTATTGAACTACAAGAGCAAAGCCTTTGTGGGCACATTTGCATGTAAAAAATATTTAATAAAAATGCGGCAGCACTAGCTAGGGCCAACCAAAGCAGCACCCTGGTGCCTAGCACCACTTGCACAACAGATAGATTGATATCAGATATAGTGCATTCATACCAGATATGTTTATAGAGTCACTAGATTGTACAGTGTACATCATAGTGTATGGGCGCAAGACATTATAGTGTTTTATCTCTGATGAAGTACTCACTTGAGAAATGTATGTATGGTTTAGTTTTAAACCCGACAACTTGTAAATACCATGCCCATTTCATGTGTCAGTAAGCTATTTGCTACATTTTGGGCCCTATGCTATTGCCCAATTTGTTAATTTATACACATATGCCACATATTAGCTACTATTAGTTCCCCGCTCACAACAAGGCCAGTCAAACCCGGAAAATTAGCCTTAGAACTACATTGGTTTTAGCACAGCTCGAATATTACGAGCTCTAACTAATAAACTTACACAAAATCAATATTCTATTAGACCCATAGGTCTAGCTTGCAAGTTAAGTCTGACCTCCAATTGAAAAAAGTATAAAGTTTCTGTCAAAAATAGTACGAGTACTAAATGGGACTTACAAGGGCTTTTTCAAACACTTATTATAGCTGTAACAGCAATTAAGCACATAATACTGTACTTTAAAAGCATGGGAAGACATGGAAAGACAGAATTAATTGCAGAACAGTCTCAAACCCACAAATATGCAATTAAAAAATATTATTTTTAAAAGTTATTTCTGAGTATTATCGACCCCAGGACTCAAGGAGTTAATACATATAATGAAACCCACATGGACTAAAACAGGTGATTTTATTGCAGATTACGTGTAACTTCCATGTTTTACTGACGCCATGATGATGGTCTCATTTAAGAAGTACGAAGTAAATTACAGGCTTGCTTAAATATTGTCAGATCATATGATCACCCCCCCAAAATCAAACTTACGAGTACAGCCTTAAGGTCAATAGAATAGATCTAAACATTTATAATAAAAAAAAACTGCTGCAGCCCAAATGATAAAGTTTGAGGCATTTCCAGGCTTCTAATAGAATAGGGCTCTTTGTTTTTTGCATTTATCTGCTCATATCCAAATGTTCTACTTGAAGTTTGGAGTTCTTCCTTATAATCCACCTGGCATTAGTGCAGTACTGGGTTGTGGAAGTACCTTATGAACTGCTGTATGGGTTACTTAAAACTCAGAACAGAAGTATTAGAAGCACATGTTTTGATGGTATTTCCTTACTCTCTGCACTCTTGTACATCCAGCCATTTATCTGTAGCCAACAGTTGGCAAAAATTATCAGTATTGAAATCATTTTTCATCAAACAAACCTGAGGTTGGTGAAATAAATCTTTTAAAATCTTCTTATACATATTTCTAAAGAAGGAACTTATATCTCAAGATTCCTCTGACAAAAAGGAAAAAATAAGGCGTTGCCAAAAAGAAACACACTTTTAAGACTAGATTTCATGACGTGGATTTGGTGTTAAAAACCAATGCAAGAAACAGAGGATTTCTCAAAGTTGGGTAAAACTGGATCTCCACTGTACAAGATAAATGTATTTTCTGCTAAAGGCTCTAAACATACACATTTCCATGTATTAAAGACAAAAAAGTACATGAAATGGCATTTAAAATTATGATATGTTATATATGCAATATGTTATGTTAAAATGTGATATGTTATATAAATTTTACAAATATAAGCAGTCAACTAATAGAAATTTTAGATCCCTATGTATTGAGTTTGAGGAAGAAAGATCGCTTACCTACACGTGGATAAAGTGCAAAGTTCCAAATGTAATGTTAAATCTATGTTTATGTCATCATTTATTCACAAGTGTAAAACACAAAAAGTACTACGTAACATAAATCCATATCCGATAAAAGGGATATGGAAGGTTTCTGGATTTGACTAGATATATAATATACCCTTGTATCTATTTACTTTATGTTCTATATTTTATTTAGTAGTGCTTATAAGCTCTATTTTTACTTCCTAAAAACAAACAAATATTACCTATTTGAGTCTGCCGACTGCAGCTCACAAAAACACAGACTCTGTTGTGCAATGTCTTATGCTAACCAATCAGTGACCATCTCTCAGCAATATGCAGCAACATGCAGCTGAGATGTGGCCTCTGATAGGCTAGGACACTGCACTGCATTATCCAGCCCTACAGAGTGTCTGTCTGCATACGCTTTAGTGGCAGACCCAGCTGGGTCTATTTGTTTAAATTTATTCAGTAAAAGCAGAGCTCATAAGTACTTCTTAATAAATAATATACATAAAAGTAATAGCTATATAGGCATATTATACCTAGTAAAACCTATGGGGCTTCCATCTCTCTTTACGGAGCCAAGGCCTTTCCCCAGGACTCCTTGGTTAGGATTATAGTAAGGGGACGTGGGTCTAGATGCTTATGTCTCTTTTGGAGGGACTTACTCTGTTACATTGTACTCTGTGTAGCCAACTTCAGCCTCACATTAACAACATCAAGGAAAAAATGAAAACAAGGACATGAATAAATAAAAGAGGCTAAGAGGAGGAGAGGTGAGAGGTACATATATGTGTCACGCACACATCATAGCACTCTGCATGTTGTCAGCTTTGCTGTTGACACACCCCTTAGAGGAATTATAGATTAAAATCAGTTTTTCACTTTCGACCTTTGTTTTTATGAAAAAGAAAAATTATGTAAACACTATTTCATAAAAAACAAAGAAAGAAACGATAATCTACATTCCTTAAACACTATTACAATTAAATACTATTATTACACTATTACTTTTAAATACTATTACATATCCTGACACTACCTATTATGTCTTTAATTTCAGACAGAGTAAATACCTGGTAAATGCAATAAATCATATAACATAAAAGTTAAATACAATACAAAGGCTTTGGGACTTTATCAAGACATCTTTATCAATCACGGTATATCTAATTATCCATTTCCACCAGTTATTAGTATTGTATATATTAAAACCCTCAACAAGAATAATCAGATGTAACAGCACCATCTATTGGTAGAAGTTATAAAATATATAAATACCGTAACAAAATGTAAGTAAGTACATGCACAAAAATTAATTCACAATTAGAGACTTCCTAATTGTGAATGAGACCATACATACAGATTGGTATGTACAGATTGGTATGTGAAAAGTGATGGAAAATATATAATGTGGAAAACACAAAGGATGTTTATATTAATTTTTAACACATTCCCCTATGCATCAATATTAAAAATGATGTGACCTTCCAAGAGCTCAGTAGTGACCAGACATCACTTAAAGTGGAAGAAAATTATATTTGTACAAGTGGGAAAATGGCAATATCAATATAAATATATACAGTATCTCACAAAAGCGAGTACACCCCTCACATTTTTGTAAATATTTTATTAAATCTTTTCATGTGACAACACGGAAGAAATGACACTCTGCTACAATGTAAAATAGTAAGTGTACAGCCTGTATAACAGTCTAAAAGTGCTGTCCCCTCAAAATAACTAATCACATAGGGCCTCATTCAATTGCGATTTGGCCAATTGAATAGGGCTCTAAATAAGCAGATAGCATATATTTTTTAAAGAAGTTTTTAGTTAGTGAAGACACTGCTTTTGGATAGATGTATACTAACTAAAAAACTTCTTTAAAAAAATATGTTATGTGCTTATTTAGAGCCCTATTCAAATGGCCAAATTGCAATTGAATGAGGGCCACAGTCATTAATGTCTTGACCTGTGCACGGCCCAGTGGGTATGTCCTTATGCACTTTGGGCACAACTTGCTCCCTGAATAATTCATTTGGCACAAAACACTTCCTGAGCCCTCTAAGTAAATAATTAGACACAACCACTTTTTGGGGTAACATACTGGCCACAGCGTTTATTGGTAAACCCAAAATCACATAATAACAACAATACAATTAATTAAGTAAACATAAACAAGTGAGGAGGAGGAGCCTGACCCGAAACAGTACACTCTCCGCCCTGAACCCTCGTCCAGGGCCTACCGTGATGGAGCATCCGTACCCCCGTAGGGTAGGATCACACCCACTTTACCACGGTCCCGGCGACTCCCCTCACCACGTTCACGGAGAAGGCCACAGAATACCTTTGCGGCATACGACTCCCTCACCATGGCCAGCCGTCTACCTCCCTAGCCCCAAAACTCCACCTACACATGACGACCAGCTAAAATCATGAATAATTAAGCCGGAAGCCCTTAGCTTATTATAATTCCAGCAAACGCCTATTTACTTCTCCTACGGGCCTTCCTTGGCCCTTCACCAACCGATCCTCTAAGCTAGCCCATTTGGCAGCTGTTACCAAGCTTGATCCTTTTCTACCCTCGATAAAACCCACGGTTGTCTGGGTGTATTACCAAGGATGTTACCACCACATGGAGCACTTCCAAGTTAGGCGACACTAGTGCCACTCGCCACCTGCTCCTCCCACTGATGACATTCCCATCTCCATAACAGATGGATCGTACTTCCATCTGACCTGGGTCCCACGCCCCAAGCTGGGGCCAGGGATCGGCACCTGAGGCGAAGCGCCTGCTCGGTCCGATGTTCCAATATCCTTCAATTACTACGACTTTCCCTTCTCCAAGCCCCCGGGCAACGCGGCATGTTGGGCTGTTACCGTGTCTGTTCATGCCCAAAGCCAGTGGGTACAATGTTCCACCAGGGAGTGTACCAAGTTACAGAATTGTCCTCATAGGGAACCACCCTTTTCCCGTAAGGAACAGCACAAACCAAATCACGCGTTGAGGTCCAAGAACCGTATTACCACAAAAGGAGAGCTGTCAGTGTACCTCGGACACTGTAACTACCTTCCTTTTCCACCTGGTTCTCCTCGGACCCCTGTGGCCACATGGTCACCTGATCACCTTAGGACCCCTGACCAAGCACCTGAGGTTACCAATGCCTTGTCTGTTTACGCCAACCGCTCCCCACCAGCATACCAGCTGAAAGGAGAGATGGCAGTACAAAACCGCAAGGCCTCACACTTTCCACAGACCTCTTTCCACACGATGGTATCTCCAAGGCCCTTTGGGAAAAGCTACCACTTGCCTTCCATCCCTTTGCCATACCACCTGTGACACCTTACTCCACTTGTAATACCGATACTACCTACCCGGCCCGTTTTGAAAGGCTGCGGCTCCTACCCGACATCTCACATTCGGGGAACCATCCTCCCGGCCTTAACCGAGAAACCTCAACCTTGCCTGTTCTCCTCGCGGACCACCGCACGCGCCAGGCGAACCAACCAGTCCTTCCCGTTAGGCCATCAATTTTACTTGTGCAACCAAAAAAGGACCAGTCAGCCACCTGTATTGAAACCCGGTACCTTTATTCTTTTAAACCATAAGCTCCATTACCGGTACTGCGTCCAAGCGTAACCAATCTTGGCACTCTGGGGAGGCCATCGAGCCTCCATTATGTAAGACGCCGGAACGTGGAGAAAAATTGACTTCCCCTCTTGCATGCCATGCTCAGTGGGATACCCGACCAACCCGGGAAAACACATCCCGGATAGGGCACCCCCTGCCTGACCCTCACAATGTGAATACTACCCCCATGAACGCCGAAAAAAAAACGCCAACAATGCCTGACGACTATCCCTTACTGAAACATGAAATTATCAATATGGAGAAAGGTCTACCCCCCAACTGGGCAACAGATTTCCACCACTGACTCCGCACTATACTTGATTGCCCAGGACATGTCGTAGACCGGAAACATTAACACCATAGGACTGGGCAGTGAACCCAACGTAGAAATATGTAATGGCATCGGCCCACCAGCCAGCCGCGAGCCGCTAGCCAGCACGTCTAACGTGGGCTCGGTCGCACCCCGTACTTACGCCGCTAGACGTGGAATTATGAGCCGCCCCGCTTGGGCTATTGGCTTTCTACTCCCGCTCGTAACTCGCACTGCTCCAGCTCATAACTGTTTTCTGTTAAAACACAGTAACTCAGCCCCTTTTCTAAGCCTGAAGCCGTTGTGGGTCCCCTCCTGACTACCAGTGCTTTATTTTTATGGGACTGATGCGCAGTTCGTGAAGAAACAATGTGCCCACAAATGCCTCACTCTTCCAACCTTAGCCCCATCTTAACTGGCTTCCTTTTTGCCTATGCCTGCTGAATTACACAGCTTCCCTACAAAACAAAAGTTGGATTATACCCCAGGTGGGAAACCTGTCCACATACAGCTGTTTCAAAGCTTACTGGCTAAAAGCGTGGTGCTAGAAAAGATCACAGGCTAACCCTAACACGCGGCTTAAATACACTAGCTCTAAACAAGGACAAATTCGGAGGCCCGCAGGCGGCCCGACCGATACAGCTCAATTTTTAGAAGGCTAGTTGATACTTTAACCTTGTAGTCTATAAATCAATCACAAGCAACTAACAATGGCAGATTAGAAGCCCTACGTCGAAACGGGACACGCCATGTCGCTTACGTGATACTGACGGGCGTGGTACTAACTTTAGCCTGAGGATCATGGGCTTCTGCCGAAGCTAACAAACCATAACTGCATGTTGCCGTTACATTGAAGGCAGACTCCAGAAACCAGTTTGAAAGGATATATATTTATATGTCCCTGCCCAATACTCCTAAGCGTAATACCGCCATGCCTAACTCACATGACCTATAGAACTGAGACCCTGGGAATACGCGGCGGATATACTATAGGAAGAGCCAGTTACCTCTACGGTGGGCCTGGGATTCTTAGGAGGACCACCATCCAAGAACTGACCAGCTAATGAATAGCATACAATTTAATTGTATACGGGATGCTCTACAAAGCTAGTACTACATAAACAGTATAAATGTGAACCCATGCGTAAATGTATGAAAACACATACCGATACACACCTACATATATACATATGCACTCCTATATATACATATACAGACATGCACATGTACATACACATATATACACACACACACATAAATATATATATTTTTTTTTTTTCACCTATCCATACCTAAACACATATACATACCCACGCACACATACGCACGCAGATATAAATAAATATATATACATATATATATATATATATATATACTACATATATGTCTATATGTGTATATATGTTTTCTGTAAAATGTTGTGTTGATTCCCCCTATATACACTTATCTGATGATGTCAGATGCTGGCTCCACTCTCTCTGCATCACTGTTTACGTTCAAACATAGGATTTCATCTAAAATCAGTGTTTTTGTGTTCTTTGTGCCTTATACGTTTATCTGTCATTTAGAGATTTCCTCAGTATAGATGTATACTTTTGGTGGTGGGAGTGTCATGGTGTGGGCCTGCATGAGTGCTGACGGCACTGGGGAGCTACAGTTCATTGAGGGAACCATGATTGCGAACATGTACTGTGACATACTGAAGCAGAGCATGATCCCCTCCCTTCAGAGACTGGGCCGCAGGGAAGTATTCCATCATGATAAGGACCCAAAACACACCTCCAAGACGACCACTGCCTTCCTAAAGAAGCTGAAGGTAAAGGTGATGGACTGGTCAAGCATGTCACCAGACCTAAACCCTATTGAGCATCTGTGGGGCATCCTCAAACAGAAAGTGGCGGAGTGCAAGGTCTCTAACATCCACCAGCTCAGTGAAATCATCATGGAGGAGTGGAAGAGGACTCCAGTGGCAACCTGTGCAGTTCTGGTGAACTCCATGTCCAGGAGGGTTAAGGCAGTGCTGGAAAATAATGGTGGCCACACAAAATATTGACACTTTGGGCCCAATTTGGACATTTCCACTTAGGAGTGTACTCACTTTTCTTGCCAACGGTTTAGACATTAATGGCTGTGTGTTGAGTTATTTTGGGGGGACAGCAAATTTACACTGTTATACAGGCTGTACACTTACTACTTTACATTGTAGCAGAGTAACATTTCTTCAGTGTTGTCACATGAAAATATATAATAAAATATGTACAACAATGTGAGGGGTGTACTCACTTTTGTGAGATACTGTATATATTAGCATTGTACTCAACACACTTAACTATGCGAGCAGTGCATGCTTTAAATGGCAAAGCAGTGTTCAATACCTACTGATCTACTGACTTTTTTACTTACCAAAAGGTGATCTTGAAGTTTAAATTTGGATTTTTACTGCAAGCATTTAAGTGAAGTGTATCTGTAATGAGAATTATGATGTCATCATCTAATCCATTCACAAGTTTATCTTGCAATATTGTAGCAATAATTCGTCCCACTGCTTGTCTCAAGGCAGGGTGTTGCCCTACCCACATTCTTTTGTGAGGGAATTGTAACATGATAGCAGTCGCAATGCCTATGACTTTTCCCTTTCTTGCACCCCATGTGAGAGATGTACCTACTTGCAAGGAGAGGGAGCTTTAAGTTGGAAGGTTGTTTGTATCCTAGTTAATGCCCTTTTAAAAACTCATCCTCAATAATCATGAGAGCTGTCCTTCGTTAGTTAAGGTAAACTACTTTATAAAGACTGTTACACTATTCTCAAAAGAGAATCTCTGTTCTCACTGAGGATTGTCATACTTAGCCCATACGAGGACCTTACTGGTGGGAGTTCCACAGTGTGCCTGGTCTGCTGGTCCCATATTGTGAAAGGCACATTGGAGAGTTGTTTTTCCGCGCTAGGTATTGGATGTTAAGGATGCGCCTGACGTTGTCCCCTGCATGTCTATGGGGTATAAACCCGCCTGGTCTTTATGGATGATTTCTGGCAGAAACTTGGAGATTCGGGTTGCCATTATTTTGGCCATTAGCTTGACATCTCCATTCAGTAAGGATATGGGCCGGTAGTTTTTCACCTCTAGACTATCCCTACCTTCTTTTGGTATTACTACCAGTTCCGCTTGATTGAGCTCCAGCCAGCCGCGAGCCGCTAGCCAGCACGTCTAACGTGGGCTCGGTCGCACCCCGTACTTACGCCGCTAGACGTGGAATTATGAGCCGCCCCGCTTGGGCTATTGGCTTTCTACTCCCGCTCGTAACTCGCACTGCTCCAGCTCATAACTGTTTTCTGTTAAAACACAGTAACTCAGCCCCTTTTCTAAGCCTGAAGCCGTTGTGGGTCCCCTCCTGACTACCAGTGCTTTATTTTTATGGGACTGATGCGCAGTTCGTGAAGAAACAATGTGCCCACAAATGCCTCACTCTTCCAACCTTAGCCCCATCTTAACTGGCTTCCTTTTTGCCTATGCCTGCTGAATTACACAGCTTCCCTACAAAACAAAAGTTGGATTATACCCCAGGTGGGAAACCTGTCCACATACAGCTGTTTCAAAGCTTACTGGCTAAAAGCGTGGTGCTAGAAAAGATCACAGGCTAACCCTAACACGCGGCTTAAATACACTAGCTCTAAACAAGGACAAATTCGGAGGCCCGCAGGCGGCCCGACCGATACAGCTCAATTTTTAGAAGGCTAGTTGATACTTTAACCTTGTAGTCTATAAATCAATCACAAGCAACTAACAATGGCAGATTAGAAGCCCTACGTCGAAACGGGACACGCCATGTCGCTTACGTGATACTGACGGGCGTGGTACTAACTTTAGCCTGAGGATCATGGGCTTCTGCCGAAGCTAACAAACCATAACTGCATGTTGCCGTTACATTGAAGGCAGACTCCAGAAACCAGTTTGAAAGGATATATATTTATATGTCCCTGCCCAATACTCCTAAGCGTAATACCGCCATGCCTAACTCACATGACCTATAGAACTGAGACCCTGGGAATACGCGGCGGATATACTATAGGAAGAGCCAGTTACCTCTACGGTGGGCCTGGGATTCTTAGGAGGACCACCATCCAAGAACTGACCAGCTAATGAATAGCATACAATTTAATTGTATACGGGATGCTCTACAAAGCTAGTACTACATAAACAGTATAAATGTGAACCCATGCGTAAATGTATGAAAACACATACCGATACACACCTACATATATACATATGCACTCCTATATATACATATACAGACATGCACATGTACATACACATATATACACACACACACATAAATATATATATTTTTTTTTTTTCACCTATCCATACCTAAACACATATACATACCCACGCACACATACGCACGCAGATATAAATAAATATATATACATATATATATATATATATATATACTACATATATGTCTATATGTGTATATATGTTTTCTGTAAAATGTTGTGTTGATTCCCCCTATATACACTTATCTGATGATGTCAGATGCTGGCTCCACTCTCTCTGCATCACTGTTTACGTTCAAACATAGGATTTCATCTAAAATCAGTGTTTTTGTGTTCTTTGTGCCTTATACGTTTATCTGTCATTTAGAGATTTCCTCAGTATAGATGTATACTTTTGGTGGTGGGAGTGTCATGGTGTGGGCCTGCATGAGTGCTGACGGCACTGGGGAGCTACAGTTCATTGAGGGAACCATGATTGCGAACATGTACTGTGACATACTGAAGCAGAGCATGATCCCCTCCCTTCAGAGACTGGGCCGCAGGGAAGTATTCCATCATGATAAGGACCCAAAACACACCTCCAAGACGACCACTGCCTTCCTAAAGAAGCTGAAGGTAAAGGTGATGGACTGGTCAAGCATGTCACCAGACCTAAACCCTATTGAGCATCTGTGGGGCATCCTCAAACAGAAAGTGGCGGAGTGCAAGGTCTCTAACATCCACCAGCTCAGTGAAATCATCATGGAGGAGTGGAAGAGGACTCCAGTGGCAACCTGTGCAGTTCTGGTGAACTCCATGTCCAGGAGGGTTAAGGCAGTGCTGGAAAATAATGGTGGCCACACAAAATATTGACACTTTGGGCCCAATTTGGACATTTCCACTTAGGAGTGTACTCACTTTTCTTGCCAACGGTTTAGACATTAATGGCTGTGTGTTGAGTTATTTTGGGGGGACAGCAAATTTACACTGTTATACAGGCTGTACACTTACTACTTTACATTGTAGCAGAGTAACATTTCTTCAGTGTTGTCACATGAAAATATATAATAAAATATGTACAACAATGTGAGGGGTGTACTCACTTTTGTGAGATACTGTATATATTAGCATTGTACTCAACACACTTAACTATGCGAGCAGTGCATGCTTTAAATGGCAAAGCAGTGTTCAATACCTACTGATCTACTGACTTTTTTACTTACCAAAAGGTGATCTTGAAGTTTAAATTTGGATTTTTACTGCAAGCATTTAAGTGAAGTGTATCTGTAATGAGAATTATGATGTCATCATCTAATCCATTCACAAGTTTATCTTGCAATATTGTAGCAATAATTCGTCCCACTGCTTGTCTCAAGGCAGGGTGTTGCCCTACCCACATTCTTTTGTGAGGGAATTGTAACATGATAGCAGTCGCAATGCCTATGACTTTTCCCTTTCTTGCACCCCATGTGAGAGATGTACCTACTTGCAAGGAGAGGGAGCTTTAAGTTGGAAGGTTGTTTGTATCCTAGTTAATGCCCTTTTAAAAACTCATCCTCAATAATCATGAGAGCTGTCCTTCGTTAGTTAAGGTAAACTACTTTATAAAGACTGTTACACTATTCTCAAAAGAGAATCTCTGTTCTCACTGAGGATTGTCATACTTAGCCCATACGAGGACCTTACTGGTGGGAGTTCCACAGTGTGCCTGGTCTGCTGGTCCCATATTGTGAAAGGGATATAGGAATTTAGGGTGGGAATGTTTAAAAAGACAGGGACTCAATCTCAATATTTTAGTAAAATATTGCACTAAAAACAATTTGTTGATTTGTAAGTCAATATTTTAAAATATAAATAAGCAGAAGCACTTGCTTTAGAAAACACCTACCTTACAAGAACTCAAAAAATATAATATTTATGTATTTATTTAGACAATTATCATGTCATTTGAAAATAAATCTTTCTACAAATAATGGACAGACTGACTCTTTATTTCTTCAAAATAATATTCCTCCTTTTTTTTTTATAATAACATTTTTATTGAAAGGAATACAGAATAAAGACAGGTATTAGGTACATTAACACGTAAGATTGTCTGTAAACATATATACCTGTAATCAAATTTCTAGCCTTTCCTTTCCGTTTTTTTTTTTTTTCCTCCTTTCCCTTAAATTTTGACTGTATTGTCAAGTAATTTAGGTCTTTTAATTTAAGCAAGGGAAGCATGAACAAACAAAACTTATTTACATAGAAACTGAAACTTTAAATAAACAAGTAAATATATAACTATGGAGATAAGGGAGGAATCAATAGATCAAGTTGAGTTTATACAGTTATTATGCATACATTCACCTCCAGTGCTGTGTTCCAGACGTACCAGTCAGATCGGAGCCTCCAGATCCAGTCCTCGAGTCTCCTCCACCCCAGGCCTCTTTTTGGTCTAGTTCTATACTGTTATTGCTATAATGCTATCTGTGGACCCTTCAGGACAGAGGGAAGCCTAACGAAGATTCTAGCCAAGGCCTCCAGATTTCTTGGAATTGTGTCACCGTGTCTAGAATAGCAGATGTTAACCTTTCGTTTATTGCTATGTAATTAATTTTTTTAATAACCTCTTGCACGTTTAACTTGTCTGACTTCCATTGGCTGGCTATGTGCACTTTGGTGGCTGCGGCCATTATCTGGAATAGCTTATTCTGTTTTTTTGATAAGTTAGGGAGTTTAACCCCTAGCAGGCAGGACTCCATAGTTGCTGTAAATCTTATATCAAATTGCGATGTTGCCATTAGTGCTATTTTTTCCCACAACCTGTGAACTTTCTGGCATAGCCACCAGGTATGAGTGTGGTCTCCTATCTGTGAACAACCCCTAAAGCAGTTACTGCTCACTCTGGAATCAAATTTGTTGAGTTTGTCTGGGGTGCAATATATTCTCTGCAGAACTTTTATAGACGTCTCTATGTGCGTGCAATTACTTGTTGCCCTGCGTAGATTGGAGAATGACTTCTGCCATTTTTTCCAATCCCATACATCTCCCAGCTCCCTTTCCCACTTACAGATATATGATGGTTTATCTGTATTATTTGTTTTAGTGAATGTGTCATATAAAGAGCCTACTATTCCTTTCTTTAAGGGAAGAGTTTTGCAAATTACTGAGAACCAGGAGGTTTTTGGGGGTCCAATATTTTTAAATGCTTCACTAGCCCAGCTTCTTATTTTTAAATAATTATAGTATTCCCCTGGGGGGAGAGTATGCCTTTCCTCAAACTGTCTCAGGGTCACCAGGTGATCCCCCATAATCCAGGAGCCTAACTTATCTAGATCTCTGGAAGCCCACCGATGTTTAGACATAGTACTCATGGAGGCCCATGTATCTTGTGAGGAAAGGACCGACCAAAGGGGGGATGTACCTATGTCCAGTTTATTTTTAGGTCTGGCCCATTTCCATGTTGTTAAAGTTAAATTTATTATGGGGTTTGGGTGGGTTCTTATCGGAATCTTCTCTTCAGGGACCCAAATTAATGTGTTCCAGCTGTGTTGTTGCATTTGCTGTTGTTCCAAGAAGGCCCAACTCGGCTGATGTCTTACTGAGTGTGTCTGTGGTAGTTGGGATAGTCTAGCTGCTTTAAAGTAGTTACGCAAGTTTGGGCATGATATTCCCCCTTCCTTGCTATGTCTGAACATTACTTTCTTGGGGATACGGGATTTTTTGTTGTTCCATATGTATCTAAAGATATTGGGCTGGAACCGGTCCAATTCCTTTAAAGAGATTGATATAGGGAGCGTACGGAAGAGGTACAGAATCTTTGGGAGGATGCTCATTTTAACCGCCGCTATTCGGCCGGTCCAGGAGAGAGGGTAAGCCCTCCATCTGTGCAAATCCTCGCTTAGTTTTTTGTATAAGGGGAGATAGTTAGCCTTGTACAACTCAGAAATTTTAGGTGTGATGTTAACACCTAAGTATTTAATATGTTTGGAGGACCACACAAAGGAAAATAGGCCTTTCAGATGATCTATGTCGCCCTGTGCCATGCCTAAGCTCAGAGCTTCCGATTTCTCCAAGTTCAGCCTAAGTCCTGATACCTTACTGAACTTGTCAAGAGTTGACATCAGTGCCGGAATAGAGAACCCGGGGTTAGTTAAGGTGCATAGAATATCATCCGCGAAGAATGAACATTTGTATTGTTGCAACCCCACCTGCAGCCCCTGGATTTCCCCATCCGCTCTAATAAGTTGCGCTAGGGGTTCCATAACTATGGCGAACAATAGGGGTGAGAGTGGGCATCCCTGTCTCGTTCCTCTCTGAATGTTAATTTGGGCTCTGTGGTCACCTGGTAACCTCAGGAAGGCTGTTGGGGCCTCATAATACGTGCGGAGAAGGGTGATAAACCGGCCCCTGAAACCAAATCTATCCAGAGTTTTAAACATAAACGGCCATTCGACCGTGTCGAAGGCCTTCTCTATATCTAGAGCTAGCAGGCACATTGGAGAGTTGTTTTTCCGCGCTAGGTATTGGATGTTAAGGATGCGCCTGACGTTGTCCCCTGCATGTCTATGGGGTATAAACCCCGCCTGGTCTTTATGGATGATTTCTGGCAGAAACTTGGAGATTCGGGTTGCCATTATTTTGGCCATTAGCTTGACATCTCCATTCAGTAAGGATATGGGCCGGTAGTTTTTCACCTCTAGACTATCCCTACCTTCTTTTGGTATTACTACCAGTTCCGCTTGATTGAGCTCCGGGGGCATTTTTTCCCCTTTCATGATAGCGTTGAATAGGGATGTCAGATAGGGGTTTAATAGGGTTTCAAATTTCCTATAGTATTGGTTAGAATAGCCATCCGGCCCTGGGGATTTACCTGCCTTAAGGCTATGAATTGCTGTTCTCACTTCTTCTTGTGAGATATCTAGATTAAGGTTAGTTAATTGTTGTTCAGTTATTGAGGGGAGGTCAATGGTATTTAGGAAGGAGTCAAGGTCCAACCCTTCTGCCAGTTTACCTGACGAGTAGATCTGCTGGTAGAAGTTTTGGAACTGCCTCTGTATAACCCTAGGGCTGCAGGAGACTATGCCGTCTGGCTTCCTAATCTGAGTCACTCTAGACTGGGTCTCCTTAGCCTTCAATCTCTTAGCTAACATTCTGTCTGGCTTGTTAGCTTTCCAATAATATAGGTGTCTAGTCCTCCTCATAGCTTTCTCTGTATGGGCAGAGAGTACTCCATCTAACTCTATCCTGACTTTGTTGATTTGGCCACAGAGCTTTATGGAGGGGCAATTTTGATTAAGTTTTTCTAGGCTGTTTAGGGTGGATGTTAAATCCTCCTCTTTCTGTCTAAGTTCCCTCCTACGCCGGGCTGCCAGTTTAATGCAGCAGCCCCTAATATAAGCCTTGTGAGCTACACAAATCCAGCCAACCCCTGTATCAGGAGAATCATTCAGTTCGAAGTACTGTTTAATGTTTCCCGCTAAGGATGCTAAGCTGATGGGATCAGACAGGAGGTGCTCGTCGATCCTCCAGCTCCTAAATGGGGATAGATTATGGCCTAACGGTAATTTAATAGCTACCATTGCATGATCAGACCAGGGGCAGGGGACAATGTCAGATTCTCGGATATCATCAAAGAGTAGAGAGCTTGTTAGGAACGTGTCGATCCTCGAGTAGGTGCCGTGTGTGGGGGAGTAGTATGTGTATTCCCTATTATCCGAGTGTAGGCCTCTCCAGGCATCCACTAAGCCCATTTTGGCCATTAGCTGTTTAATTTGACCCCGTTTTTTTGAAAAGCTAGAATCTTGGACGTGCCCTGATCTGTCTAATGCTGGGTCTAGGGTCAGATTAAAATCCCCCCCAATCACCAGTTTGCCTAGATCTAGTGTGCCTAACTCTCTTAGCATGTTAATCAGGGTTTGGTGTGGTGATTTTGTGGGGGAGTATAGGGAAAGTAGAGAGATTCTTTGGCCTGAAATTAAGCCGGTGACCAAAACATAGTTCCTCTCTTTGTCTATTCTAGTATGTTCCGGAATGAATGGGAAATGCTTATGTATCAGAATGGCTGCCCCTGCTCTTTTCGTAGATTAAGTGGCCATGTACACTGTCGGATACTCTCTATGTAAATATTTTGGTTTACCCTCGTGTGTGAAATGAGTCTCCTGCATGAAGATAACCGAGGGTCTGAACTTTTTATATTGCCTAAATGCTTTCCTACTCTTAAAGGGGGAGTTAAAACCCTTAACGTTGGGAGTTACAAATATGTACTCTGAGCTACTCATTGTGATTTGGTGGGTAGGTGTGCATGGTCTGCCCGGCTACCTTTTATTCCTTGTCCGACGTCCACTCCTTGGGGACCGGTAAGGGATGGAGGCCTGGAGGGGAGGTTCTGGGGCCAGAGACTCCGTCCGCTGCTAGGCCATGGAGAAGCAAAAAGAGACAACATTAGATTTACATTTGACCAAGTTCCTTCTGCCGCATAAATTCTTCTAATCTCCTGTAGGCTAGACCCTTGAACTAGGTTTTGTTGGCTGCCTGAACCTCGGCTGTGGAGATATAGCTCCCTGAATGCACTCCTATCTGTTTTTCTGGACTTTGATATATTTTGCTGGTTGCCCCTTGGGGGCTTACTCGCTTCTCTATCAATTCTAGATCTATCCTTTCTCCAAAAATAATAACAAATAACCTCAACAACATTTCAACTAATTGAAATAAACTAGGATATTCCCCGTCTATGTCGGGTAACTGGTTCTGACAGGCCCTTCTCTGGAGGCCTCGACTAACATATGTCTTAATAAAGTCTTCAATGCCTATTAAAGTCCCACTAAAGCAGGTCAGAAAAGTCCCATAAGCAAATGAGGAAATAAAAACTTGAAACAACTTCCTGATGGTGGGTAGCCTTCACTCCGATCGCGGTGGTATCAGGCTTTCCGGGGACGGGCCTGTGTCTCCTCTGTGCTGAGTATTAAGCCCCCCCCTGGCTCCTGCGGGGAAGATTCTTGTCTCTATAGTTCCTGGGGGGGAGCGGGTCTTCTCTCGGTAGCTGTGACCCTACCACAGTCCACTGTTTCTTCGGTATGGGAGGAGGTGGAGGGAAGTTGCGCTCCTCTGCCGGGAGGTCTGCTGGGCAAAGATGGATCTGTCGTAGTATTGCGAGGCAGTCTTCCAGGTTGCGGGTGGTGTGTGAGGTCCCTTGGTAGTTGAAGGTGAGGGCAAAGGGAAAATTCCACCTGTATTGGAGCTTGTTATGCTGCAAAATCGCCAGTGCCGGTTTCATCTGTCTCCTTCTGTCTAGTGTGTTGGGGGATAAGTCTGCATACACTTGTAGGGTGGAATTATCTGGTCCTTTGACTCCCTGCATCTTCCTTGTTTCTGCTAAGAGACAGTCTCTGGCTTGTTGCCTCAAGAATCTCACCACAACATCCTTGGGGGCCTCTGGATTTCTCGCCCCTCCTAGAGCTCTGTGGGCTCGTTCAATTTCGAGGACTTCCTTTGACTGATCGGGTAGTATAGCAGTGAAGGTTTCTTTTAAATACCCTGCCAGGTCTTGTGTAGTCCTAGGGACCCCCGGAACCCCGATGTTGTGGCGGCGGGATCGGTTCTCTAGATCTTCAATCTTATCATTCAGCTCCATGATGCTGTATGAGTTCTGATCTATGGTAGACCTGTCATGTTGCTGTGCTTCTCCCATCTGATCCACCATCTCCTCCAGGAGTTGGGTCCTCTGCCCCAGTTCTTTCAGGTCTTTTCTCAAGGGTTCAATTGCCTTGGCTAGGAGCTGTTCTATCGTTGCTATGGATCTGGGCGATAGATCAATGTGTTGTTTTGACCTCTTATGAATCTCCTCCTGGTCAGATGATTCAGAGTGGTCTGAAGCTGAATCCGGTGGAGATGTTGGCTTTGTTGTTTTGGGTGGGAAGTGCTCTCGGATGCCCTTTGCGGAGGAGTTCTTTCTACTTTTCTTCATTTCTGATGGTAGAGACGTGCGCGTTGGAGGTGCTGCAGTACTCTTCCCCTTTACCTTCTCCGCTTTCAATTCCCTCAGGAGTGTATAGCTGCGGATGTCGTTAGGCCAGTGTGGACAAAGGCTGTGTTCTCATATGAGATCTGTCCTTGTAGCTTGTTAGTCAAGGCCTCCTGTTAGGTACCTTTCACATCTCTTGGCTCAGTGCCTCACATCGCTCTTTACAGGCTCCACCAGATGCAAGTGAAGGGGGACTTTCAGGCTAATTATCCTGGTATACATCCACAGCAGATTTGCTGAGTGGCCACAGTGTGGCAGTATAGGATCTCTGCAGCCGTGTTCAAGTAGTACTTTCTAGAATGTCCCAAGAGATTAACTGCAGGATTATCTGAGGAACAAAAGTCAAGGTGTTAAAAAGTCCCCGCTTGGTACCTTGAGGGATCCTCTGCACCATAGGCTTGCAATGATTTCTTGTCCAGTTAAGCTCAATGCAGGATCTGCCGTTGTCAGGGTTAAAGCTCCAAAATAGACTGTTAGTTGCTGTATTCTGCTGGTGCAATTTTCTTCCCCAGCATGAGGGGTAAGACCCAGTTTGGAGTGTCCAGAGGGGCTGGTTCTTCCTGGGGCTTAAACTCCTGGATGTAGGTCAGATGAGAGATGAGTCTGAGTCTGTCTCCTTGCTATCATGAGGTGCCTCAAAATGGCAGCCGCGATTTCGCGGGCTTTCCTTCTGCCCCTTCTTCCTGCCCTAATGGCCGCTGTGCAGCCTGGTTGTCCCTTTTGTGGGGCTTTTTGGGTTTATGGGGTACCCCTGCTGGCCCCTGGGTGTCTGTGGGGTGTCCTATGTGCCTTCGGGCTCTATAAAGGGAGGTATCTCTGTGGCAGGTACTGCTGTGGCCTCTTAAGATGGCGGCCCAGTACTCCTGCGGGCTCCTGTCTTCCCCCCACAGTACCTTGCCGTTTTGGAGCGAATCCGGGCTCCTGCTGGTGCCTCCGCCGGTCTGTGTCCCCTGTGCAGGGAGAGCCAGCGCGCAGGGCACGCCGCTGCTGTGTGGCAGCTGCTGGCCTCTGAGTGCTCCAGCACTCCTGCGGGGCCCCTTTTCTTCAGCCGGAGTGATTCTTTGGGGGTCCGGCGGCTTCCCCTGGTGCCCCCTGATGGTGTTGGAGGTGTCTCAGGGGGTTTACAGGGCTATATCACCCCGAAATCCGGCGTTTCCGACGGAGCTCTCTCCTCACGCGTCCTGCTGGATAGGACGCTGGCTCCGCCCCCATTATTCCTCCTTTTAAAAATGTTGTGCGCTTACACATTTGGCCAACACAATATATATTCAAATATAGCCAAACCAACATGCATTATATATACACCACGGGACATTATATATATATACTAGCAACTTGACGGTCAAAAATGACGGAGCAATAAAATTTGAAGCCATGTCAATGCTGTTTGCCACACAATGTGAAGGGTTTTGTACTGTGAGGACCTTCGGCGCTCATTGCGAGCCTCTCCTCTAGTTTACTTTTGCTCCTCTGAGCAGCCTCTGCGCTCATCACAAAGACAGATTCATATGTCTATATTTTTGTAAATAATAATCAATTAATTAGTTACATAAGGAATTAATATACTTTACATATTTGTAATTAATATATCCATCAATCAATAGGCTGAAGTGCTTACAATCTGTTTTCATTTTCCCACAGCATATAATGTCCAGTTGGACTGTTGCTGGCCTGTGGAGAGTTTTATGAATGTCCCAACTGTGCATTAGAAATAGGCTGTGTGCACGAGGGCAAACCGTTGGTTTATTTGTGTAAAGCGCTACTGCAGATGCGTAATGTTGTGATTTGCAAATTCGGAGTGTAAAGTAGTGTCGTTTGTGTATGTGCCACGTGGTTTGCGAGTATTTGGTGTCCTTTGTAGTAGTGTATTTTGTATCGCGTACGTACTTCTGTGAAAGTGGTACGCGGTTGGCGGTGGGTCGCGTAGCCTCCTTTTCGATTGCCGAAACTCTTGAAAATCTACTTAAATTCGTGTTCCACCTCAGTTCGAGACGTCCTGGCTGTTCCCCCGTGCTGTGTGTGATGTTTTTGTTGTTTTTTTTGTGTGTATTTTTTTGTGTTTTTCGTGTTTTTTGTTATTTGTGGTTTGGCTGTTAACTTCGTATTTTTCCTACCTTGTATTTTTTTTTCTAAGTCCCGCATCTCATATTTTATTTTTTCTAAGTTACGCGTCTCGTAATGTTTTTTTTTCTAAGTCGCGCGTTCGGCAACTGCTTGCATCCTAACAGCCTTTATATAAGCACTTGGCATATTTTTTTTACAGAAGTGTTTAGTTAGTGAACTTCTATTCAAAAGCAAGGTCTTCACTAACTAAAAACTTCTTTAAAAAAAAGATGCTATGTGCTTATATAGAGCCCTATTCAATTCAAGGAAGCTGTGAACTATACCGTGTAGGGTTATTCAAGATGTGCAGAGGCGTAGAGACGTCAGACAAATCTCAATCCACTGGAGAAGGAACCGGCAATCCACTCCAGTAGCTTTACTTAGATAACTGTATAGACAGGCACAACCAGAGACATAATGATATGGCCCCGGAAGATGAGCCCCTCAGGTCATAAGGTGCCTACCACATTACTGGGGAACAGCGCGACTAGGAGTAACACCAGATCTAATGAAAGAGAGGACACCCAGCTACAGATGTGTCTGGAGGGGAAAGGAAAGTACGATGCTGCAAAGAACAATCATCATGCAATATAAAGGAAATAATTCCTTGGTGCTTAACAACTATGTTTAATCAATAATAAAAATATATATATGAAAGCTTTATTAGCAGAATATTAATAAATAACTATACAACTATACAAGTACCAATGTTAAAAATAAGTCTTCCATCAGAGAGGCTCAAAAGAAAAAAAATGCTATAAATATACTGGTAACAGAGCACTGACACTAGAGCGGACAATTGGTATAGAAGATGCTGTCGCGAGTTCACAACCTATAGTGACTAGGTAATACTAAACTATACAAATATTGCCCTGCACCATTATAATTCATAACTAATGAGGCACAGGATAACTGCCTTAAAATGCAGTCGCAATCTCACAGCCAATAATTACTAAGCGCTACTAAATTATACAAATGTTACCCACATTATAATTAAAAAATGGTGAGAATATTGGTATCACTGTTGTATATATACACTGCTCAAAAAAATAAAGGGAACACTTAAACAACACAATATAACTCCAAGTCAATCACACTTCTGTAAAATCAAACTGTCCACTTAGGAAGCAACACTGAGTGACAATCAATTTCACATGCTGTTGTGCAAATGGGATAGACAACAGGTGGAAATTATGGGCAATTAGCAAGACACCCCCAATAAAGGAGTGATTCTGCAGGTGGCGACCACAGACCACTTCTTAGTTCCTATGCTTTCTGGCTGATGTTTTGGTCACTTTTTAATGCTGGTGGTGCTTTCACTCTAGTGGTAGCATGAGACAGAGTCTACAACCCACACAAGTGGCTCAGGTAGTGCAGCTCATCCAGGATAGCACATCAATGCGAGCTGTGGCAAGAAGGTTTGCTGTGTCTGTCAGCGTAGTGTCCAGAGCATGAAGGTGCTACCAGGAGACAGGCCAGTACATCAGGAGATGTGGAGGAGGCCGTATGAGGGCAACAACCCAGCATCAGGACCGCTACCTCCGCCTTTGTGCAAGGAGGAACAGGAAGAGCACTGCCAGAGCCCTGCAAAATGACCTCCAGCAGGTCACAAATGTGCATGTGTCTGCTCAAACGGTCAGAAACAGACTCCATGAGGGTGGTATGAGGGCCCGACATCCACCGGTGGGGGTTGTGCTTACAGCCCAACACTGTGCAGTATGTTTGGCATTTGCCAGAGAACACCAAGATTGGCAAATTTGCCACTGGTGCCCTGTGCTCTTCACAGATGAAAGCAGGTTCACACTGAGCACATGTGACAGACGTGACAGGGTCTGGAGACGCTGTGGAGAACGTTCTGCTGCCTGCAACATCATCCAGCATGACTGGTTTGGCAGTGGATCAGTAATGGTGTGGGGTGGCATTTCTTTGGGGAGCCACACAGCCCTCCATGTGCTCGCCAGAGGTAGCCTGACTGCCAATAGGTACCGAGATGATATCCTCAGACCCCTTGTGAGACCATATGCTAGTGTGGTTGGCCCTGGGTTCCTCCTAATGCAAGACAATGCTAGACCTCATGTGGCTGGAGTGTATCAGCAGTTCCTGCAAGACAAAGGCATTGATGCTATGGACTGGCCCGCCCGTTGCCCAGACTTGAATCCAATTGAGCACATCTGGGACATCATGTCTTGCTCCATCCACCAATGTCACGTTGCACCGCAAACTGTCCAGGAGTTGGCAGATGCTTTAGTCCAGGTCTTGGAGGAGATCCCTCAGGAGACCATCCGCCACCACATCAGGAGCATGCCCAGGCGTTGTAGGGAGGTCATACAGGCACGTGGAGGCCACACACACTACTGAGCCTCATGTTGACTTGTTTTAAGGACATTACATCAAAGTTGGATCAGCCTTTAGTGTGTTTTTCCACTTTCATAATGGGGGTGACTCCAAATCCAGACCTCCATGGGTTGAAAAATGTGATTTCGTTTTTTAATTTTTGTGTGATTTTGTTGTCAGCACATTCAACTATGTAAAGAACAAAGCATTTCATAAGAATATTTAATTCATTCAGATCTAGGATGTGTTATTTTAGTGTTCCCTTTATGTTTTTGAGCAGTGTATATACACTAGCGACTTGCCCGTCAAAAAATCACGGCAATAAAATTGTAAGGCAGGTAATACTGTTTGCCACAGAGTAAGTGTTTTGGTCGTCTGAGATCCTTTGGTGCTCATTGCGAGCCTCTGGGTTGGTGTATTTTTTTTATCAGAGGCGCTTTTTTTCTAAGTACCGCTGCTCCTAATTTTTTGTGTAAGTCCGCAATTGTTTTTTCTAAGTCGCGCGGCTCGTAATTTTTTGTGTAAGTCCGTATTTAGTAATTGCAAGTTTTTTTTTTTCAAAGTGCCGCTTCTGTGGGCATTTGTAACCGCTTGTGAGGCGCCGTAGATCCTCCACCTCCGCAAATGCGGCTTCACCTCGCTTCGGCTCATTGCAGCAAATGTGGGAGCCACCACCTCCGCAAATGCGCGAGGGTCCGCATTTGCGGCCCGAAAGTTGGAGGGGGTCGTAGGGATGAGCGCCTTTGTCGCTCATCTCTACCAGCGCAAGGATCGGCTTGCCAGCAACTGTGGCTCTCGCTTCGCCCCAATCGTTAGCAACGACCCGTATTGCTGAGAACTATATACATATATATACATATAAATATATATATATATATATATTTATCACATATTATAATTGTCAAACTGTGATTCGTTGTCACGTTTGCGAGCCGTTGAACCACAGAAGTCTTCTGAGCTCGGAGCACTTAGCAGATGAGCACCAAAGGCGCTCATCGGCTGCGAGCCTCGCGTAGCGAGGCAAGCATGTGATGCATTGACACTCGGAGCACTTGGGTGATTCAGTTGAGGCATTGAAAAACGCGGGACTTAGGCAGTAATGCGAGGCGAGCAGTTCAGGCATTGAAGTACGCGGGACTTAGCCTCCAAACAGTTAGGAAACGCAGGATTGCCTTAGACTGCAAGCAGTTGAGAACCGCAGGACTTCAAAAAAAAAAATTGTGAGGCGCTGGAAAAAAAAAGTTAAAAGATTGCAAAAATACCAAGTTAACGGCCGAGCCACGCAAATAAAAAAACATGAAAAACCCACACAAAAAATAACACACAGCACAGGGGGACAGCCAGGATGTCTGGGAGTGATATTCTACTCAAATTTAAGATGAATTTGCTGAGTTTCGTCATTCAAAAAAAAATAAGACGAGGCTACATGACCCCGAACCGCGCAATACACCGCCAGCCGCTTACCACTTTTACCCAGGAACGTACTAGGTACAAAATACACTATTACAAAAGACGGAAAATGCTCACGAGCCGCGTAACACATAGTCAATCACCGCCATTTTACAACACTAATTTGCAATTAATAACATTACGAATCTAAAATGGCGATTTACCCGACTAAATGGTTTGCCCTTGCGCACGCAGCATGTTTATACTGAACAATTGGCACATTGCTGACACTTTCTCCTCAGGGCAGGAACAGTCCAACTGTACATTGTATGCTGCAGGGAAATCAAAAGAGATTGTTAGCTCTTCAGCATATTGATTGATGGATATGTTAATTAGAAATAGGTAAAGTATATTAATTTAATAAATAACTAATTAATTAATTATTATAAAAAAAAATTATAAAAAAAATAAAAAAAACTAAATAGCATATTTTACACTGTAGTTACATTTATTCATTCCTAATAATTATTAATGTACATTAATTTAATAATTAGTAATTAGTAATGGAAAATAAAAATGTATATTTTACACTGCACTAAAACTTTTTTTTACATTTTACACTGCACTTATATATTGGGATTACTGCTCATTGGCTACCAGAGATAGGACTCTCAAACCAGTTACATATTTACATCACTTTATTATGCTCTAAAAAAATGCTATATTTAACACTGTACTTATAGATCTGTCTTTGCGATGAGCACCGAAGATGATCGTTGCAAAGCACGAAACTTGAAGGACACAAGGGGAGAGGCTCGCAATGAGCCCCAAAGGTGTTAAGAGGAGCAAAAGTACATAAGGGGAGAGGATTGCAATGAGCGCCAAAGATTGGCGTCTTATCGGCCAAGTTCTGCGAGTTGTAGGGCCTTAACGGCTTGCCTCGCTACGCTGTGCTGCAAGTTTTGCTGCCTTAACAGCTCGCCTTGCTACGCAAGGCTCGCAGGCGATGAGCGCCAAAGACGCTCATCGCCTAAGTGCTGCAAGTTACCGGCTCGCCTCACTATGCGACGCTCCACGCAAAGCAACAATTATAATATATGATAGTGCGACAATTATAATATGTGATCATGTATCTTAACAATATGTAATAGGATTATGATCAAATGAATAATCAACCCATGATGTATCCACATCCAGTATGCCTTAACACCCAAGAGATATACAAAGGTATGGTCATTATACACATATAAGATTATAAACTAAATGTGTGTTTATGTATTTATGTATGTGTATGTAAATTAATGTTTTTGTCCCAAATGATTAACCATTACAAAACACTGACAAAGTGATTCATGTAAAAATATCATGACAAAGTTTATGATATCTAAAATTGATTCATGTACAAATATCATGACAATGTTTATTATATCTATATATCACAGTCATGAACTTTGGAAGACCATGCACTAATATAATTTGTGTAGTGCAAGGAGATCCCAAAGGGCCAGAAGGCTGGATAAAAATGAAGATATTTATTTTTTAATATTTTTCTTTTTAAAGTTATATATAAATATTACATCATATTTAACAATTTTTCCTCAGACATGTGTCATATTTTCTTCAATAAAATATTGTACTAACTGAACTGACTAAGCCTTTTCATTTTATGTTTTTGATTATTAACAAAACCATACCATTACAAGAAAGGAAAGAGATTAATAAAATAAATAAAATAAACAGTCATACAGACTGAACAAGTAATTAGAGCCACAATTAGTGAAGAGAAATCAATCTAAGGCTGGAGATAATAAATATAGCTCAGTTAAACATTTCACCGCATTATGCATGAGATATCTAGCCTGTTAGTCAAGAACTGTATATGTATTTTGTTTAAATAGCCTTGGGTTCATCTACCAAAGGGGGTACCTCTTTTCCAGTCTCCATTGTTGTAAGATAAATTCAGAGTTGAGCCTCCTCCGTCTTGAACCCTCTGCCAACAATGTTATACTAAAGCTTTGAATTCAAGTTAGTAGGACACTAAGAGGCGATTCCAACCAGGGTTCCCAAATCTTTTAAAATTGAGGATTTAATTTTCCCATCAACTGGGGGGTACAATACCACCTCTGTGTAATTTAAAAAAAAAGCTCCCGATATGTGGTATTAATCGCTGATTTTTTCACTAATTGAAATTAATTTGCCCACATAGAGGGCTCAAAAGACATATTTAAATCTGCTTCCCAAGCTAATATGGCGCTAGATTTTATAAAAAATAGGTTCATCAGACATTGCCCGACTACACTTCGATATGATTTTTGAGTCATCCTCTCTAGTTGCCATAATCTCCACGTTGTATAAACTATCTTCATTCAATGGTTTGAAGCTCCAAAGCAGCAACTGCTTTTTTATTGATTCAAAGTCGAGCCATGAGGTTTTACTACTATTCAATTTGTTTTGTAAAGTACTTAAATCTATTAATACTCCTTTTGAGAACATATCCCCCCTAAATATCTAATACTTTTATTTTTCCAATATGTAAGGGTTTGAGCGTTCTCTTTAGTTCTTATAATTTCAATGGGCGAAGCTACAGAAGGAAAATTAATTAAAAAAAAATTTAATCTGATTTTATACCAAAATTTTAGCATGGCTCTAAGTCCTCCTTGCAAGTTGTTGAGGGGAATTACTTCAATATTTGGCTGCCACATAACCGTATGAATTGGTATTCCTCCCAAAAGGTTATACTCTATATTTTTCCAAATTGCTCTATTACTTTGGATATTCAGAATCATTAATTTTGAAACCAGAATTTTGTCATGAATATCCTGTATTGAAGGTAGGCCCATGCCTCCTTTTTCAATTTTTTTACATGTTATGGTTCTCTTTATTCTTGCTTTTTTCCCCAAATAAATAAACTTATCTATGTACGATTGAATCATACTTAGGGAGGTATTAGGAACTTTCTCAGGTATACATCTGAATACATAGCTTAACTTGGGAATAATACACATTTTAATCGCTGCTATTCTGGCTGTCTAAGTCAGGTATAGAGTTTTCCATTCATTTAACAACTTTTTTATATCATTTTGAAGATTGCTCAGATTTTCTCTCATAAAGCTTTTCATACAAAAAAAAATTTCAGACCCAGATGTGTTATTAATCTAGAATTCCAATTGTCATAAATTGTTGTTTTAAAAATATCTTTATTTCATGCTTAATTTTTCTATGGATTATATCCGATTTTGAAAAGTTTGTTTTAAAATATGAAACATTACCAAATTCCTTAAGAATTTGATTCAACTTAACACATGAGTTCTGAGGATTCATGAGTGTGAGCAGAATATCATCAGCAAAGAGCATGATCTTAAACTCCTCTTCTCCTATCTCCACTCCCTTGATCAAAACATTGTTTCTTATGGATTCCGCTAAAGGCTCCATAAATAAAATAAACAGGAGAGGAGATAGAGGACATCCTTGACGTGTACCGTTACTGATGGTAAAACTCTCAGACTCGTATCCTGGTCCCGAAATTTACGCTGACGGATTTGTATATAAAGCCTTAATAGCTTTGGTTCCAAAATCTCCCATACCATATTGTTTCAAAACTTCATTTAGAAAGTCCCAGCTGACCCTGTCGAACGCTTTTTCAGCGTCAAGCGACAGGGCCAGCATGGATAGGTCTTTATTCCTTGCTATTGACATACTATCTACCAAACGTCTAATATTATCCGAGGCCTGTCTTCCCTTGACGAAGCCTGATTGGTCTAGATGTATTAATTTCGGTATAATAATATTTAGTCTATTTGCCAATATTTTAACATATATTTTTATATCTACGTTTATCAGAGAGATTGGACGATAGCTTGTACTAAGTTCTGGATTTTTAACCCTGTTTTAAAATATTTATTATTTTAGCTTTAGATAATTCTGCTCTTAATTTATTGGTTGTTTTAATCTCGTTGTACATATCGCCTAAATGGTCACAGATCTCTTTTGAAAATAATTGATAATATAATTGATCATTATTATTTTTTTTACCATTTTTTATAACTTCTAAAATATCCCCACTACTAATCTTTTTATTGAGATTTTCAAGTTCTTCTGCTGTAATTGAGGGCAAATTAATTTGACATAGAAATGTTTTAATATCCTCTAAATCTGGTTTTCTAAAGAGTGGATCCTGTTCCAGATTATATAGTGATTTATAAAAATTCATAAAAATGTTAGTTATCTTATCTGGATGAGAGTATAATTAATTATCTTGGCCCTTCAGCCTTAGAATTCTATTTAGATTTTGTTGTTTTTTTAACTTATTTGCCAAAAACTTTCCTGTTTTGCTCCCAAAAACAAAATGTGATATCTGATATTTCCACAAGAGATTATCAACCTGATGTTGTAATATTTTTTTAATCTGCTTATTCAGTGAATGAAATAGTTTTTGACTCTCTTTATTTGGCTTTATCTTATTTTGGGCTAATGTTCTTTCTAACTCGATATATAAAACCCTCAAGGGTTTACCTCTTTTCTTTTTTTGTTGTATTGCTTTGGCGATTACCATATTTATCGGCGTATAACAGGCACCTCATTTTAAGAAGGAAATTTCAGGAAAAAAACTTAAATTTCAAATAAAGAACTTTGAAGCAAAATAAGGGTAGCTCAGAACTTTTTTTTATTAATATTATTAACACTTATAAGGTAAATAACGTAAAATGACAGTAAAAGCAACTGTTTTAACAAAGAAACTTGGATAGTATATGTTTTTACAAAAGTTTAGTCAAAAATCGCTGCTCCTCCTCAACCCCCTCCTCAACCCCCCATCCTCAACCTCCCTCCTCAACCTCAACCTCTACCCCCCTCCTCAACCTCCTTCCTCAACCTCCCACCTCATCCTCAACCCCCTCCTCAACCTCCCTCCTCATCCTCCCTCCTCAACCCCCCCATCCTCAACCCCCTCCTCAACCTCCCTCCTCAACCCCCCTCCTCAACCCCCCTACTCAACCCCACCATCCTCATCCTCCTTCCTCAACCCCCCTATCCTCAACCCCCTCCTCAACCCACCTCTTCAAACTCCCTCCTCAACCTCCCTCCTCATCCTCAACCTCCCTCCTCATCCTCAACCCCCCATCCTCAACCCCCCTCCTCATCCTCAACCTCGTTCCTCATCCTCAACCCCCTCCTCAACCTCCCTCCTCAACCCCCCTCCTCAACCTAAACCCCCCTCCTCAACCTAAACCCCCCTAATATCTCCCCCTCTCCCTTTCCCCTCACTTACCTGCTTCTGCTCCGGCCTCCGCTCCTTCTTGACCCGGCGCGCATGTGACGTCACATGCGAGCCACGTCATTAGCATATACCGGGTGCCGGGGGGGGGGGGTACTTAGGGTGGTTTAGAATGAGGAGGAGGGTTTAGAATGAGGAGAGGGAGGGAAAGAGACGTGGCGTATAACACGCACATTGGTGTATAACACGCACATTGGCGTATAAAACGCACACATCATTTGTCCCCTATTTTCAGGGAGAAAAAGTGCGTGTTATACGCCGATAAATACGGTAATAATCCTCTCACAAAAGCCTTTTTTGCACACCAAATTATGGATGGGGAATTGACCGTCTCTTTGTTACGCCTAAAAAAGTTTGATATCTCTTCCCTTAAAGTTTTAACAAAGGACTGGTCCTTAAAAAGAGAGGGATCAATTCTCCAACTTTTTTTTATACGTCTTTCTGTGGTATCATTTATCATAGTTATAAGCATCGAATGGTCTGACCACACCGCTGTCTTTATTTCAATTTTTTTTACCCTTCTCAGTGATTGAAGATCTACCTAGATGTGATCAATTCTGGAGTACGAACTAAACCGGGCCGAGAAAAAAGTATAGTCTCTCTCGAATGGGTGAAGTACTCTCCATGGGCCTCATTCTATTACCGGCCGTAGGAGATGCGGGGCCGCAAGGACCGGCCGCAAGCTATTCTGCTATTCTATTCCCCTCCAGCCGGGGATTCCGGCAGGCTTGCGGCCGGGGCCTTGCTATCCCTTGCGGCCGCACACGCCGCAGGAAAGCCTTTCATCTAAAACGGCCGCAAGAGTTTCGGCCGCAAGAAAAGCCCGGTTGCTATTCTATTGCTCCGGGAACCATCTCTGCAAGGCTAAAAGCGAGCCGCAGCTTACTTGCAGGAAAAAGGTCCCGCTAGCACCAATTAAGCACATTATAAAGCCAAAATAAAGCCATCCTGCACTCTGAGGAGACTAAAAAGTGATTGTAGGTGTTAGCAAAAATAGCACAACATTCCCCTACACTCAAATCCGTAAAAAACATATTTTTTAATTTATGTCCAAAATCCATGTAAAAAGTCCAGAGTGCTTGGAGCACCTCAGACCCGGCCACGCTGCGGCCGGAAAATAAACAGTTAATGTAAACTCGGATTTGGGCTGATGTGCAAGCTTGAGAGTGGGTTACTATTAATCCTCATGTCCCCCAATATGATCCCTAGCATTTACAGAGCTTTATAGTGCTGTCTTGAATTTATTTTTGACTTTAAAGATTTCTGAGCTTACGGCCGGTTGCAAGATATACGGCCGGCCGTAAGAGGAGATCGCAGCCTTGCGGCCATTTTAAGGTAGATAATAGAATGAGGCCCCATGTATCTAAGAGTTATTAAGTTATTAATCAATTTCGAAAATTCATATGATGTTTAATCAACTAAGATTCTGTTTTTATTTTAACATTTCCTACTCTATCCTTCTCTGCGTCAATCACCACATTGAAATCTCCACATATATAAATATCCTTTCCTTATTTTCTGGACCTCTCTCAGAACTTTTTTGAGAAATGAGATCTGTTTTTTATTTGGTGTATATATATTTACTAAGGTTATAATTTTTCCATTTATGGCTCCAATCCAGATTATATATCTCCCATTTAAATCAATCTTGGAAAATTCTTCTTGAATACTTAATCTATTATTAAAGAGAATTGATACCCCTCTAGATTTATTATTATATGTGGAATCTATTCTTAACTGATAATTACAGTTATTTATATAATGAGTTGTCGTCCCTTTCAAATGTGTCTCCTGTATGCATATAATATCCGCCTTATATTTTTTATATTGCATAAAGGCTAATTTTCTTTTTGAAGGGGAATTCATTCCATTCACATTATGTGAGATAATTTTAATACTCATTTAGCTTAATTTTATTCTGTTTTAAGGGTAAAGGTCATGTGTGTTTTGTGCAATTTCGGGCTAGCTTCTATAAAATTTTGCAGCACTTTCATACTAAACTCATATAAACTAACATTCATTTTCCAAAAGGGGAATTGATTAATGACCCCCTCTAGATTCAACAGGGCGATTTTTCCCATGTTTCGAAATGATGGAATTAGATGTAAAAACACCTTAGATGGAAGATTGAGGATACTGATCTTCATATAACTTCCCTTTATCCTGTCAAAAATCATACTAAGAAAGTAAGCCTTGCTATTTAGCCTATATATTTATATGTCTACCAAGCTCAATATTCTAGGCCAATATCATAAGTAATTTTATGTATTAAACTTGATTCTATTTATTTCTCTATATGATACTTCCTTCTATTTGAATCAATATTAACGTGAAAACATTTTAAAGTGATGAGAAAAAAAAAAAAAAGTAAAAAAATAAAATAATTTATTTTGTGACTTTGTGTGCTTAATTAATCCTTAGTGGTACTCATTGCTCTGATGTATTACCCAAACATATCTTATATTTATACTTAGTGTTATTCTTTTCTTTCCTTTTTCCCTCCCTCTCCTTTCCCACTCTCTTCTTTTTAAGAGTCTAGTCCTAAAACATTTCAATATCTAAATCTATCTTGTGACTTAAAAATTGTACTAACTCCAACTTTGAAAGCTAATATGTTAGACAATTACATGTGAAGAGACTTCAGTCTGATTTACCCAAAACGAACGAAATTAAAAACAGGTGACATTTTGAAAAACTAAATCTATCTAAAAAGTTGTATGCTTAAATATAACTTAATGGATTCTTAAACCTAAAAAAATATTAACATAAAATATTTTATGCTCGTGTTTTAGTGCATTTTCAAAAGACTATTTAACTATTTGCCATTCTGGAAGTTTCAGATTCAAGCATGGTTTAGCCTCTTGTTTAGCTTGGTAGTCCACCGTTAGATTCCATTTTTGAAGCAATAAAGTCCCTCTGAAAAAGAATTAACAATATGCCATGTTGAATGCTTCCAAATCAAAATGCCATTTACTGATTTCCATTTGTATTTGATCTCTTCTTTGCGTAAACAATATGTGATCGGGGCATTTCTTTTCTCTTTGGCAAAGTTTGTGGTGAAAGATCTTAATTTTATCATACAGTGTCTCAAAATGTATCTTGTTGTAACTTATTTTAATCAACTCATCTTTGAAGGGAAGATAGTGTAATTGTATAATGATATCTCTGGAGGTAATAATTTCTATGTTCTTTGGTAGAGGTATTCTGTATATAGCCTCTACTTTACTATCTTCTTTGGAGAAATATGGTACTAGACTTTCAAAGAACTCTTCCACACACATTTTTAAATCTTCTCCTTTTATAGATTCAGGAATACCTCTTATATGTAGATTATTTTTCCTTGTTCTATCTTCTGGATTGCAGATCTTTCTAGATAAATCTTCAATTTTAGTTTCCAACTCAGAGGAATATTTCAACAAGGAAACATTATCGCAAATTCATTTTTCACATTTGCTCTCCAAATGTGCCATCTTGGTGGAGATCTCAGTTATTAAATTTGTATTTGCTGTAATTTGCTTGGATAACTCTAAGGTAAGATTTATCTGGAATTCACCCAAAATTGCTCTCATTTTTGAGCATGTCAATATTTCTTCTTCTTGTGGTGAGCTTGTTCTTTCAAAAGATGAATGAGACAGCTTATCTGCAGATTGACTTGCTGTTTGATCTATCAATAAAGATTCATTTTGTGAGTTATTTAAAGATTAAAATTTATTCTTTGGCGCAAAAAAATCTGAGCTTTTTATGGCTTTTCCTTTTTTTAATTCAGGGTTCATTTTTGCTCTCTTGTTACACATCTCCTTTTTCTTTCCCTTTTTCCTTCCTTTTTCCTCCTCTCTCTATTTTCTGGATCCACTAACTTCTTAAGGCTATTTTATAATCTGTTTCCTTTATCTTTACAGATTATTTAACTCCCTCGGTCTACCAAGATGATGAAAGCAAATACTCTGATCTTCAGTATGTTTTGATATTTATGTCTAGAAATAAATAAGGTAGTTGTGGTGTTTTTATACTCCCCTTACTTCTATTATAGTTGTATCATATAATTAGATGAATGCTAGTGCCATTTTCGAGAGTATAAAGGTGTGTAGGTTGCAATATATAAAGCGGGTACTTATCTTTATCTTGATGTTACTTTCTTCTTTCTTTGTTATTTTATTTTTATTTTTCCCTCTTAACAGCTGTTCTATTTCGTGGATATTGGCCTTTTCCTTTATTTTCCAAAGGCCGGACTCCAAGCTCTTTTTTAGCCCAAATTTTTCTTCAACACTGTTAACTGTACCTGACTGGTTTCAGCATATATATCCCAGTCCTTTCTGCTGTTAAGCAGCTCCTCTTGGACTTTAACTTCTCTGATTACTCTGCAGCTTCTCTTAGGTAGCCTATTAGCTTTATTACTGCAGGTCTCTGACAGATCTCAAGCGTCACTGATATTTCATGGGGACTTCCTCCAAGACATATCTCTCATGGATCTCTGGCGTCTTCCCTTACAGGAATTACTCTGTATGCTTTTAGTACATATGTCCGGTAATCATCAAGAAAACCTGTGATATTTTAATATTTGTCTTGCTCCACTTTCTTCTCTTATACTTATATCATATGGTTAGGTGAAATGCTGGTGCCATATTCAAAGATATATATGTGAGCAGGTGAGAAAATAGAAGGGGTACTTATCTTTAACTTGTGTTATTTTTCCTTCTAAATAATTTTTTCCCCCTCTACTCAACTGCTTTATTGCAGAGATGCTGGCCTTTTCCTTTTGTATCCGTGACCCGGGCACAGGGATCTTTTAGCTCCGACTTCTCCTCACCGCTGTTTTACTTAGCTATATTTAGCTGATACAGAATATCATCCTGGTCCTTTATACTGCTATGCAGCTCCTCCTGGGCTTTAACTTCATAATTAATAAAGCAGTTGTCTTCCTTCCCGGAGCTATTACCCGGTAATACACTGTTGCTACGGATCTCTGGTAGATCTCTGACGTTTGTCTGGGATTTCTGCCGTCACGTGTCTCGCGTGAATCTCTGGTCGTCTCCCCTAGCAGCAGAGTCTCTATATACTTTTAATACAAGTATCCAATAATCACCACATCACTGTAATATTTGTAGTATTGCTCCTGCTCCCCTTTCTTCTCTTATATATATATATATATCATATATTACGGTGATTACTGGTGCCATATTCATAATTATACATGTGAGTAGGTGAGAAAAATAGAGAGGGTACTTATCTTATGACTTGTGTTACTTTTCCTTTCCAGTTTGTTTATCCCTCTACTCAGCTACTTTATTGCAGAGATGCTGGCCTTTTCCTTTGGTATCTGGGACCCGGGCATAGGGCACTTTTAGCTCAGACTTCTCCTTGCCGCTGTTATATTTAGCTATATTTTGCTGATTTCAGAATATAATCCCAGTGCAGCTGCTCCTGGGTTTTAAACTTCTCTGGTTGCTCTACAGCTCCTCTTAGGTAAGCCGTTGTCTCCCCTCCCGGAGCTATTACCCGGTAGTACACTGTTAGATCTCTGGCGGGTCTCTCGGGTTTGGCGGGGATTTCTGCCGTCACGTGACTCACGTGAGTCTCTGGTATCACCCTTTATGATGGATATCTTGCTTTAATTCCTCGCAGCAGCTCGGCCTCTCCTTCCCATCTCCTGCATCTACTCAAGGCACCAGCCATAACTCACGTAGCACTCAATAGCATTCAATATGATGATAAATCAGGGAGCACCGCATTAAAACACCATTCCTCTCTCCTCCAGCCATCCCAGCGTCTCAGCTACTGACGCATCTTCTCATTTCCGGTAACGCCCCCCTCGGATGCTAAGATTGACAAGGAAATTAACAACAAACTGGCAAAGACAAATGGTGCATTCGGCAGATTATATAAAAGGGTTTGGAACAACAAGCATCTGAATAAATGCACCAAGGTCAATGTGTACAGAGCTGCTGTGATGACCAGCCTGCTGTACGCCTCTGATAGACTTTCACAGATCATGCTATATTGTGAGCTCACCACTGGAAATCGTGACAGAGGAGGACCGAAGAAGAGGTACAAGGACTGGTTGAAACAGTCCCTTGATGCTTGTCACATTGACTATCATCGATGGATAGCTTTAGCTTCAGACCGCAAGTCCTGGAGAAGTACCATTCACCAGGTTGTCTCCTCTTTTGAGAGCACACACAGGGCTAATGAGTTAATATTATTGTATGATCATTAGATCGTTGCATGTTCCTATATATCTGATATCTTGATGTTTTGAACCAGGATGGTTCAATTATGTGCAACTGTGTGATTATCACATGCTAGAAATGAATATTTCTTTATATTATGAGCTTGGTTGTTAATGGCTCATAACAATATATTGATTCCTGCTGCGCTCTGTCCAGCATACACATACTCTGCTGAACTTGCTGTGCAGTGTGAAATACTATCTCTGTTATCTCTAAGTATCTGTCACACATTTGATGCTGTCCACCAATGAATGTTATCTGTAAGCTTCTTGTATTTGCCTAGGGATAGATTATATATCTAGCCCTAGTCAAATCCAGGGAGTTTACATATACCTTTCATTGGTGGACCGCATATGCATGGGATATGTTTTATCTATGTATGTGTGGTGTGCATATGTTTATATGTGAGAGGATGATGTGTATATGATATTCACCTAGCATGGTGGCTGGCTCCTGTGTGCCCACTAGGCCTGAAAATTAATGTTAAAGGGACTCTGTCACCTCATCACGTGCATAATAAAATATGCATTAAAGTCTGCTTAACTGTCTCTGCAGTGTCCAACATGAAGCCTCCTGGTGTTATTTGGCAGTTACACCCTTTCTCCTCCCTATCAAGTACTCTGAGTCGCACATTAGCATACAGGAGCACTGAAAGCAATAATACATTTTTTACATAAATATTTACTGTAAATTGTAAATGGTAGTACAATGTATCATCAGTTTTCAATGCTTTTCACAAATAAATCTACTTCCTGTTGAGGTGACAGAGTGCCTTTAAGTGATTCACAGTGTATCTATTGTATGTGTATCACAAATATAGTTGTGAGCATACGAGTTGTTGCTAACGCTTGCGGGCTCGCATAGCGAGCCCGCGGCCCTCCCGAAGCGAGGGCTGCGGGCGAGGGCCTCAGTTGCTGGCATGGAGCGCCGAAGGCGCTCCATCCCAGCAAGTGCGACCCTCGCAAAATTTACATTAAAACGCAAACAACACGACACAACAACCACGAACCTCGCAAACTTTACCTCGCAACGCAAAAAAACATACGAGACACATTACCACACATTACGACCTCGCAAAAATCGACCGCAACTCGCAAACGTGACAAAATTTAAAACACAATAAATACACACAGCACATACATAAAAAGCTTACCTACAGCAAGAGGAAGCATCCAGGACCTCAAAAAAACAATTTACACCTTCAGTTAACTAAAAATAAAAGAGTTTAGACACTAAAAAAATCGCTAAGCGAGAGAAAAAATGGCCGCCGAACAAAACGAAAACGAGGCTACAGCACTCTAAACATGCAAAACACCACAAGAAACTTGCAAAACACCACAAACGACCTACGGATATTCCGCTAAGACGCATACCACACATTACCCGCCATTTTACGCTAATGCAGAAGTACACAACTACGCTAACGGTTTCGGCTTGCGCACGCACATTATTACACTGCACACATTCATCACGCTTACACAGCAGCTCCACACTACTAATGCTGCAGCAACATCAAAACAGATTGCAGCTCTTCAACACAATGCTTTAAAATAGGTAAACTATATTAATTTATTAATTGTATTACATATTTCAGTAGTAGACACAAAACACCATTAGCTACCTTACAATTTCATTGCCGTAATTTTTTGACGGGCAATTCGCTAGTAGATTATAAGACAGGTGGTTTACAGAGCATTCACTTCATCATATAGTACACAGAATATGTTATGATATATTTGTAATGAACTTGGGTGATGATGTGCAAGTATGAGAAGTGATGTTGATAATCACCTTGAAGGGTCTCAGGCCAGTCCATGTCAAACAGCTCTGGGATTCCCACAGTTGTTGCCGTGGACATCCTCTCTTTCAGTAACTGCTCCCACTGATTATACTGCACGTGAAGTGCAGGTCCACCAATTGTAGGCCAAGCACTGGCCTCCTCTCCTGGCATTTTATTCTTCTCCACAGCAAACATCATAGCAAGGCTTGACTCTCTTTACATCGTCTATATGCTCACCCACAGAACTGACCTCTTGGGCAACCCCCCATCCACATTGTTGCCCCCTTACCAGGTCTAACTCCCTTTCCTTATGAATAATATGGGACCTATTAATGTTGACATTGGGGAGTTCCATCAACTCCTAGTAGTAGGGGCCCTATTTTTGGTTCCAGCCTTCCATACTACATGGCGGCCTTTCATTGTGGTGGCCCTCTGACTGTGCCACGGTTTCCGACCCTCTCTCACCTTGCTTTGAGGCCTGGTTATCCCCAGTCCTCGAGCCACCACTAGGTCTAAGCCCTTCTCCTGCTAGCCCAGCATATATGTGCCTGTACCTCGCCCTCCCTCCACCTCTCCTCAACTGCTACTTCTTCTCCCCCTCTCTTCTCCTCTCAAACTCTCCTCACCTCTCCCAGCCCCTCTGCTTCCGTCTGTTGCTCTCCCTCTCTCCTCCTGGCCCTGTCACACCTGCTTTCCCACTCTCCCCTCTTCTTCCACTTTATCCTCTTTTCCCTGGGATCACTCTATCTCTTCCACGCATCTCTCTTCTAGATTCCTCTCCTGCCCTCCTCCCCTCCTCACTCCTTCCTCCATCTTAGACAAATTAATTTAAATGCACTCACACCAAACTAACTGATGTACACACTCACAGCTAAACACACAACCACTGCCCAATCATGTGTAAAACATAAAATAATGTATTTTATTAATATATTTTGAAATAAAATATGTATGTGCTATGTGTATTTATATGTGTTATCTATATGTGTAGGGTGCAAAAGTAATGATATAGGGTAGGTAACAGAGGGTATGTATGGGGGGTATGTTGAGTGTAATCTATCAATGGGTGTTGTATGCAATGTGGTATGTTGTAGGGGGTTATAGGAGAGAGATATGTGTATGAGGAGAGAGTGGGTAGGTGTTATTGTGGGGGATCTAGGGTTGGTAGGTATGGGTTTAGTGTGGCCAAGTGAAGATCAATAATACATGTATTAAATACTGATATGTGTATGTGCATTAATGTATTATAGCAAATATGTATAAAAGAATGTATAGCAATAAACTCCTACTCTTGCAATCTATCTCCTTAACTACCTGTTACTATTTCAGTAAGCACCTCTGTGTCACCTGTGGGTTATCTCAAGAAGCACAGCACATTTATCAGCGGGAAACACTTTTAGAGACTTTTTTTAGCTTACTGGTGCTTACTCATAAAAAAATGGCACAACTTCCAATACATCATTAAACACTTCTAACTGAACTTGAAAATATTTGCGAATAATAATTTGGGGACTGATGTGATACATACTTAAGTTATAAAAATAAAGCTCCTGTAGTAAGGGTTGTCTCTGATGTTAATGGACTAATGGAATGGAGGCCTATACTATTGGTCATATCTACCTTTTTGGTGCCCTTAGGCAGTGAAGTCCCTCCATGGACCCATTTTTGCCTTTTCTGTACTTATAAGTTTCCTTTCCTGTTGTAACTGTATTGTTCTAGGTGGTTACCCCCTAGTAGCCAGTCTATGAACTGCAACATTTATTTTTTTTAAAGCCTGGAACCATTTTTTTAAGATGTGGCACCCCTCACAGGAAAGTGTCCCTGGGCGGCTGCCTCATTGGCATAATGGGTAATCCGGCCATGCCTATATACCCAACGTATCCCACTCGTTATTCACTGACATCCCTTTCATCTCTACAATATTAAAGAACCACTGTGTGAAGTATGTAACAAACAATCAAGTTTAGAAGATTAGTAGTTTTAGTAGCAAACTGTTTTGGAGCTTGAATATTGGATCTCTATATCACTGCATTTTGGCCTTGAGCCGGAGGAGTAGTATCCTACTATGAGCTGCTCTTACACTAAGTGTCATACCACTGTGTGGCCTTTCAATACAACTCAATAGATATCTGTATCCCTGGCCCCTCCCAGATAACTAAGGCCTTGGTTTCATAGTCCTCTCTAATATGTGGAAAAAAACATTCTGCAAGTTAAAAAACGTAACATGTAAATGTCTGTGTTTATTACATTATACTCACTAATTATGAACATGTGCTCACAAAGTTCTACTCACCCAAAAAATAAATTCTGGTGTCCCCCTGAACCCTTTTTGGAACCAAGTGGCCTATAGGCTCCCTTTTCCAACCCCTTTGTGCTTTGGGGTTTTGTGGTAATTGAATGCCACAATAAATCCCTAACTAGCCCTTGGCTAGCCCCAAACCCCTATACCTATGTGAAGAGGATCACGCCTATGAGTGTCACCCCACGAAGGGGGTCAAGCCCCATGGTGCCTAACCACTACCCATAATTGTCATGCAACCTACTACCTATAGGGGTTCTAACAGACGCTCATGATACCTAACCCTATTACTCATGCGGTTGTAGATAGATGGCCCATACACAACTAGACTATGCCTAGTAATGGATTTATATTAGGGATAAATAGCCTCATCCCCAATGCATAATGAGTGTGGAGGAAGGAATGTGCCGAAAGATCCTTCAACTATAGAGAGGGTCCAGGGGTCCCTAGAGCTTATTTTATTATGGCTTGAGGGATAGGCAGAAGGAGATTAACCCTTTCCCTGCTGTGGTAATGGAATAATATATATACCGTATTGGTCCGAATATAAGCCGCACCAGCATATAAGCCGCACCTGTAAAATTCAAGTGGAAAAAATAGAAAAAAGATAGTACTCAAATATAAGCCGCACCCTTAAAATTGGAGAGAAAAAGACTCTCCAAGAGATCAGCCATTGCAAGAAACAGGCTTTCTAATTAGCACTGTAGCTTTTTTTGCAGGTTACAGGCTTTACAGGATATTAGAATCACTAAAACCGTAAATTGCTATTCAATTGCTACAATACCGCAGTCTCAAGCACGCAAATCGGCACCCTTAACTCGCAATCGTGCAAAATCGGCAGTAACTTTATGTTTGCGAATAGAAGCCACACACGTAACTCGCAAGCTCTCAAATCGGCAGTGATTTGTTTTACGGTCGCGAATATAAGCCACACCCATAACTCGCAAACTCAAAAAACGGAAAAAAGGTGCGGCTTATATTCGGACCAATACGGTATATATATAGGTGGTGGGTGGATGTTTATAGAGTGTTGTTATGGTAAACTACTGTGATTTTGCATTCTAACTTGCTAGTTCATAATCAGAGCTGATTATGGCTACATTTGAAAAAAAGCATGCAACTTTAATAGCTCATAATCCAGTTAATTTAGAAGCAGATATCAAAAAGGAAATCTCAATCAGTTCAGCAAGGTATTGAAAAGTGGTGAATGTCTCAATGGACACAAATATATAGCAAAAACACCACAGCAAAATAGTGCCAAAATCCATCATATTTTATTAGAAGTATACTTCAGACAGAAAAGCTATGCTTCGGTCATGAAAAAAAGCACACTTACATATGTACACACATGTATGTAAATACAGTAGACCCTCTGTAATTCAATATTCAATGCGTCTCAATGAGCAAAAAATCCTTTGGTACTCGATGATTCCTCTGTATTCAGCACGCTTGCTAAAAGCAATTCGCATTACTCCTTATGGGAGTTTGGTACCTGTTATTTTCGTCACTCACCTGACCCACTCATCTGTTAATGTCTGTACATTAACCCTTCAATGTATGGAGTTATCTGGTCTGATAAATTGGGACAGAGTGTGTGTGGTGTCTAATGTGTAGAGGGGGTGTCTAAAACAGAGGTGTGTGGGGTCTAAAAGCTGGGACTCCAATCTGCCCAGACATTACAGCATCTAATTGAGATCTCACACTGAGATACCCACTCACTAACTGGGTATCTCAGTGCATCCTGCGTTGCTGCAGCTCCAGGCTCCGGCTCCTCTCCCCGCCGTGTCTCTCACTTACAGCCTGGCTCAGAGCAGCTGTCGAGCCCGGAGTCTGGAGACGTGAGGGAGGGAGAGAGAGATAGTGGGGAGAGACTGTACGAGATGGAGAGGAGAGAGCGAGGGGAGAGACTGTACTGGAGGGAGAGGAACTGAGTGAGAGAGGGAGGCTGAGAGATAGAGAGAGAAGTGGGGGAGATCTGGAGATTGTCGCCAGTAAGCGCGCACGCATTTGTCGCGTGCACACTTTACTCCTGCATGCTGTCATCGGGTGAAGCATCTGCTCAATGCATCCACGTGAGAGCTAACAAACTCATTGAGTATTTAAACACAGACACAAATTGCAATTTAAAAAGCCACAGGTGTGGGTAATTGACTTTTAATTGCCATTTTAACATGTGTGTGTCACCTTGTGTGTCTGTAACAAGGCCAAACATTCAAGGTATGTAAACTTTTGAGCAGTGCCATTTGGGTGATTTCTGTTATCATTATGATTTAAAAAGGAGCCAAACAACTATGTGATAATAAATGGCTTTATATGATCACTATCCTTCAATAAAATACTTTTTTTTGCATGATCAGTCATATTTTCAAAATAAATGCAAACATTTCACAATTTTTGCCAGTGTATGCAAACTTTTGAGCACAACTGTATGTGCCCCCACTCTCCATGTACATGAATGCTCCGACACCCCACACCCCAGTTATTACTCCTCCTCTGCCCTTGCTTTATCCCACGTCATAGGTTTTTGAGTATTTATGTATATCAAAGAATATTAGGTAAACTTACAGACAGAAATGTCACTAGAAATAGGCATTTATCTACATTTGCAACCATTATTCTTTTGTACTGCACAGACAGTCTGCTGCTCCCTGAAAATGTCCTGCTCTGGGATAAATTCTTGTAGGCTTTGGCAGAAACACACCACTGCCTTAACAAAGGATATGGAGGGTTCACTGGTTTTAATATTAAAATTAAGTAAGTGTTATTTGCATATTTAAACATCATTTAATTTCCAAGTTATTAAAAGCCTTGTTTGTACTCATTGAAACCTTTCAAACAGTCCCTCCTCATGTACAATGTTTCTCTAGTACTAGATGTACTAGCAAATGAAAGACTGTGACTCAAAATCACGTTACTAAATGTTTCAGAGACACAGACTGTGACTGACTAGTAAATCTAGTACTATAGATTCATTGAATGCAAAAATGACAGGAGCGGCATACCTTTGTAGGTATTTTTCAGTGAGTAAAAACAATGCTTGTAATCACTTGGTAATAAAATAGTGTTTCTTTTAATATTAAAAACATAGAATCACCCACGTACCTTTAAATGTCTACTCTGTGCCAGGTATCTAAATTGATGCTGATGTGAGCTGAGTTATATGGTCAATTTCAGAACTATTCAACACTAGCGACTTGCCCGTCAAAAATGACGAGGCAATACAATTTTAAGCCATTGCTGTTTGACAGACAATGTAAAGCGTTTTGTACTGTGAGGACCTTCAGCGCTCATTGCGAGGCTTGCGCTGAGCGCCTTTGGCGCTCATTGCGTGCCTCACAATGAGCGCATTTGGCGCTCATTGTGAGCCTCTCCAGTCGTGTACTTTTGGTCCTCTGAGCACTCTCATGAGTCACGATAAAGAGAGATATCTTTTTTTATGTATATGTAGTTAAGTAATAATGAATTATTTATTGAATAAATTAATATACTTTAAGTATTTATAATTAATATATGCAGCCAGCAATAGTTTGTATTTTCCGACAGCATAGAATATACATTGTGAGTGTTGGTGCCCTGTTTATAAAGTGTAATGAATGTTCCAAGTGTGCATTCTAAATAGGCAGCGTGCGCGAGGTAAAGGCGTTAGTTTATTGTGTAAAGTGGCATTGTATATTCGGAACGTTATTAATGTGGTACGCATCTCGTGAGCATTTTCCGGCTTTTGTAATAGTGTATTTTGTAGTTCGTAGTTTGATGTGTAAAGTGCTTCGTATTTTGCAGTGTTTTGCGCGGCCCGGGGTCGTGTAACCTCGTTTTCATTTTTTTCAGCGCCCATTTTTTTCCTCTCTTAGGCGATTTTCAAGTGGCGAAAATCGTCTAAATCAGGATAAATTTGCGTTCCATCTCACTCCTAGACGTCCTGGCTGTTGCCCCGTGCTGTCTGTGATGTTTCTGTCATTTTTTGGGGTGTATTTAGTGTGTTTTTATTGTTTTTTTGGTTTTCGCCGTACGGCCGTTAATTTTTTGCGTCTCATATCTTTTTTTTTCTAAGTCCTGCATCTCGTATTTTTTTTGTTCTAAGTCCTGCGTCTCGTATTTTTTTTTTGTCAATCGCTTGCACGCCAATTGTTAAAGGCTCGCCTCGATTCGCGAGGCTCGCAGCGATGAGCGCTTGCAGAGCTCATCGCCGAAATCGTCCACATCACGGAAAGTGTGACAACATCTCGCAGCTTGACAACTATTATATGTGATAAGTCACTATACCTGCAACCAACAAAAATGCTTGTATTAAGTAGCAGAATCTCTGGGTTAGATTAAATATTAGATTGTTTTTTGTATGTGTTTACTTAATGCTCAGTATGCAGAAATTATGAATTAAAAAAAAATATTTATGAGAAGGTCAGTTATTTATTTCAAGGATCTTCTTGAGTGGATGATAAATCTACTGAACTTTGGCTGTCTAGGCTAACTAGATTATTTAAGATCAAATTGATCCTGACATAAATATTTTAGTATTTACATTTATTACAGACATTGGGCCAGAATGCTCAGATGGACTTTATCAATCTGAGCATTGTGATTGGTTAAAATAAAATTCCCACAATAAAAGAGCAGGGTGACATCAGTAAAACAATTCTGATTTGCTGAAATATGATGGTCACATATTTTGCCCAAACCGAATGCTCAAACGTACCATTTGAGTCACAAAAGCATGACAAAGGCCTTTTATAGCAGTTTTAGCAGTTTTTTATAGGGCCCCAGTGACATAGAGGTTGTATATGTGTTCCACAGGGTCTGTTAGGGACCCCTTTTGTAGGGTTTAACATTTAGGTCCTTTAAGAACCTCCGGGACACAGGGTTAATATGGAGGTGCCACGGGGTTTTCAATAGGCCATCATGGTTATAGTTATTATTGTGGACTTGGTCTGAGTGGAGGAGAAAATCCCTGGGGGTTCCCTTTACCACCACGTGGAAGGATGGAATACCCTGTGGTTCCCAGGGCTTGTAGGGGCAATTGACAGTGGGGTTTTTATAGTTATAGTCTTAACCCCTTCCTTTAATATCGTTATTCCTTTGGGCCAGATCAAGTAACATTCTTAAACACTGTGATGGTCAATTCTTTTCAGTTTTCCATAGAAAATTGCAATTTCAACCTCAGAGAAACTCTTTTCAACCTCTGAGAATCTTACTGAATCTGCCCCTTTTCATTTGCTTATGTTGTTCTCAGGAATTAGCTTGCTCACGCAGGGTAAAATGCCTTGAGTTTCACTATGATCATAGATACAGGTAATCAAAACGCTGACAGGGAGTAATATTTAAAACTTATTTTTAATGGATTAACTGATGATGTACTTTCCCTACAAAAAGGATTTGCATAAATTAGAGAAATGGGCGGCTAAATGGCAGATGAGATTTAATACAAATAAATGTAAGGTTATGCATTTGGGAAGGAACAATAGCCAAGCAATCTATAATCTTAATGGAGCAAATCTAGGGGTATCAGATATTGAAAGGGATTTGGGAGTACTAGTGGACAACCACCTAGGTAACAGCGCTCAAAGCCAAGCAGCGGCTGCAAAGGCAAATAAAATATTAGCATGTATTAGGAAGGGTATAGAAGCCAGGGAAGAAGATATAATTCTGCCACTATACAAATCTCTAGTACGCCCTCATTTGGAATATGGAGTACAATTTTGGGCACCACCTCATAAAAAAAGACATTTTAGAGCTGGAAAAAGTACAGAGAAGGGCTACAAAACTAATAAGGGGAATGGAGGGGCTAAGTTATGAAGAAAGACTAGCAAAATTAAACTTATTTTCGCTAGAAAAAAGGCGTCTAAGAGGAGATATGATTACGTTATATAAATACATCCAGGGTCAATATAAGGCTTTGTCAAGTGAACTTTTTGTAGCAAGAGATTTTCAACTGACAAGAGGACATCCGTTGAGGTTAGAGGAAAAAAGATTTCACCTTAAACAAAGAAAAGGGTTCTTCACAGTTAGGGTGGTTAAACTGTGGAATTCTCTACCAAAGGAGGTGGTGACAGCGAATTCGATAGACAACTTCAAAAAGGGGTTAGATATATTTCTGAATAAAGAGGGCATTCAAGGCTATCCTAGATAACTAGCAAGGAATATTGATCCAGGGAGAAATTTGATCGCCAGTTTCTGGGGTCAGGAAGGAATTTTGCTTTTTTTTCCCCTTATGAGACAATTGGCAAAGTTTCAATGGGGTTTTTTTTATGTTTGCCTTCCTCTGGATCAATTAACAATAATAATAAATAGTCCAAATTAAAAAGATCAATAGAGATCTAAAAAGGTTGAACTTGATGGACTAACTCTTTATTCATCCTCCAATACTATACTATTAATAATTATTTAATCAATAATTTAATTAATAACTAATCCGCATATTGCAGATCAGAGGAGATCTTAACAGGTTGAACTTGATGGACTGAAAGTCTTTTTTCAACCTTAATTACTATGTAACTATGTAACTATGTAACTGTCATGCCATATTTTTTGCCTTACATTCTTTTCATCTACTGTTCATCTACAGTTACAGTCTACTAATACATACTATCTGTTTATCTGATTATCATGGCCCTTATGCTGCCCTTTTCTATTGACGTGAAATATATTTTGGGCTAATACAGCTAATTTATAATACATTTTCCTTATAATGATTTTTTTTTTTTTTTGTAATTTTGCTTTAATTCATTAGGATACATACACTAGTTTACAGAAGCACTGCCCGGTCAGTATTCTATGTATTATAACAACACAAATCACAAATCATCAAATAATGTAGTTTTCTGCTAGAGTTTCTGCAAGCTATCTTACTGTCCACATAGATCTGTATGAGTGCACGTATAAAGGTATCAAATGGTTGTGATGTTCTTGAATGCTTATGGTGTGTGTGTCATAGGCGGCTGGACACATAAACACAGATTAATATCCATCATTATGTGAAGTTTAATGTTTTAATTCACTACCCATATGAACCACCAGATGACAGCACTACACTTTATATATTTAACAACACTCAGCCACACTCAAGAACATGATTTAGTACAATTAATATTTATGGCATAACTAAAGGCAAAATGGTGTATACTGTGGTAAATGTGAATCAAGTAAAGATATAAACAGTGTTATCAACTATAATAGTTGTCGTAATTGAGAGTTTGTCAGTAACGCTATGTTAAAAGTTACGGGTTGCGCATGCGCAATGAGTGCCGAAGGAGGCACAAAAGATACGTGTTTGACACGATCCGCAATGATCGCCGAAGGCGCTCATCGCAAGCCTCTTTCCCCTCCTCTACCAAAGGCACTCATCACAAGGCCGCAACTTAGGCTCGCAAAAGAGGCTCTGACCAGATTTCAAGTTACGGGCTTCAGAAAAAAATGCAGCCATTTTTTTAAGCCTATAACTCGGAAGCCGTTGGGAGACCACCAAAAGACGCCAGTTGAAAAGAAAATTAGCTACCAACCTCACTTATGGGCTCCCTGCCTCAGAAGGAGGCAGGGAGCCCATAAGTGAGGTTGGTAACTAATTTGATATTCAATTGGTGTCTTTTGTCGGCCTCCCAACGGCTGCTGAGTTGCGGCCTTGAAAAAAATGGTGTCGTTAAACCCGTAACTTGTTTTCAAGCCTTTAAGGCTTGGAGCAATAAAGATTTAAGCTTCAAGTCTTGTGGGCTTGAAAAAAAGTTACAGGTTTAACTGCCACCAAGCCCGCAAATGAGAGAGGGGGGGGAGAGACTCTGGGGAAGGAGTGGGGGGAAAGAGACACAGGGGAGCGAGAAGGGGCCAAAGAGACACAGGGGAGGGAGAGGGGGGAAAGAGACACATAGGTGGGGAGAGGCCCATTGCGAGGCACGCAAGTTGCGGGTTTGCCGAGGCCTGCAATGAGCAGCTCATTGCGAGGCTGTAAAGTTGAGGCTCATCGCAAAGCCTGTAAAGTAGAGGGGGGAGAGACTTGCAATGATCGCCAAAGGCGCTCATCGCGAGGCCCGCAAGTTAGAGGGGGGAGAGCCTCGCATTGTGTGGCTAACAGCATTGCCAGGCTTCAAATTTTATTGCTGTCATTTTTGACGGGCAAGTTGCTAGTATTTATATAAAAACTTGCTCCTTTCTCAACAACTGAAATCTGTATAGCAACTGTCATTACTTTTACTTAATGCAAAATGCCTATACATTGTGTAAATCCCTCCACGGGATCCTAGTTTAACCCAAATAAAATGGAATTTGCAAAGTCTTCTACTGTATTAAGTGTCCGTCCCGTCTTTAGATACTGCATTAGTTGCCCCCAAAGATCTCTGCTACTTATCTACAAACTCAACTATACTGAGCAAGAGGGACAAATTCTCTTCCTCCGGTTCACATGATAGGGGCCCAACATTTTTTTATATTTGATGGCTCTTTCAGGGCTGGTAATATTAGCTGACAATACTGGATCCTCTTGAAGTTTTGTAACTTACATTCCAGTCTGTTGCAAGATTATTACTGATTTTATTTTTGTGTTAATATCCATTATTTTAAATTGAAGAACCATTGTGGTTCTCTCTTAAAATGAACCATACTTGATATTGGGCAAACTATTTTTAGAAAGTAAAAAGTAGTACTACAATGAATGTACTATTTTTTATTTGCAAATATGCTGCAGTGGAATTTACCATTTTTATTTCTGTTAATCTCCACAGAAGGTAAGAAAGTTTGAATGCAATGGATCTAACGACACTAGTGCTACTGGGATTGATTGATCCCGGTAATTTAGTTAGGTGCTTAGGATCATATTTATTGTAACAGTGCCACTGCGTGCTACACAGTGTCAATACATTACTTTTGATACCCATTACCAAATCATGCATTGTCAGTAGGTAATTATATAAATTGTATTTTAGTTCTGCATTTATTTTGGGTTAATGGCTAGTATACCAATTATTTAATCTAGTTAATTTTGACATTATGATATAAGCACTATAAACACTATACAGCTCCCTGAGATTACAGAGGCATAACTAGAGAATCTGAATGCCTCATTTAAAGGTATATACAGTGGGGGGGAGGGGAGGGGGGGAGTATTTGATTCCCTGGTGATTTTGAACGTTTGTCCACTGACAAAGAAATGATCAGTCTATAATTTTAATGTTAGGTCAATGAGGGAAATAAGGATTTGACCCCTTCAACTTAGTACTTGGTGGCAAAACCCTTGTTGGCAATCACAGAGGTTAGATGTTTCTTGTAGTTAGCCACCAGGTTTGGAGGGATTTTGTCCCACTCCTCTTTGTAGATCTTCTCCAAGTCATAATGGTTTTGAGGCTGATGTTTGGCAACTCGAACCTTCAGCTCCCTCCACAGATGTTCTCCCCCAAGATTTGACGGTACATGGCTCTGTCCATCGTCCCTTTGATGTGGTGCAGTTGTCCTGTCACCTTAGCACCACCAAAGCATAATATTTCCAGCTCCATGTTTGACAGTGGGATGGTGTTCTTGAGGTTATAGGCAGTATTCCTCCTCCTCCAAACATGGCGAGTTGAGTTGATGCCAAAGAGCTCGATTTCGGCCTCATCTGACCACAACACTTTCACCCAGTTCTCCTCTGAATCATTCAGATGTTCATTGGCAAACTTCAGACTGGCTTGTACATGTGCTTTCTTGAGCAGGGGGACCTTGCGGGCGCTGCAGGATTTCAGCGTAGTGTGTTACCAATTGTTTTCTTGGTGACTATGGGCCCAGCTGCCTTGAGATCATTAACAAGATCCTCCCATGTAGTTCTGGGATGATTCTTTACCGTTCTCATGATCATTGAAACTCATCTAGGTGAGATCTTTCATGGAGCATCAGACCAAGGGAGACTTGCAGTTATTTTGTGTTTCTTCTGTTTGCGAATAATCGCACCAACTGTTGTCACCTTCTCACCAAGCTGCTTGGCAATGGTCTTGTAGCCCATTCCAGCCTTGTGTAGGTCTACAATCTTGTTCCTGACATCCTTGGACAGCTCTTTGGTCTTGGCCATGGTGGAGAGTTTGGAATCTGATTGATTGCTTCTGTTGTCAGGTGTATTTTATACAGGTAACAAGCTAAGAGAGTGCTCCTAATCTCAGCTAGTTACTTGTATAAAAGACACCTGGGAGCCAGAAATCTTGCTGATTGATAGGGGATCAAATACTTATTTCCCTCACTGACTTGCAAATGTTCAAAATCAGAAGGGGATCAAATACTTTTTTCCGCCACTGTATATAAACCAACAACAGATACCATATGAATATTAAATGTAAGTATGTGATTCGGCTTGCCTTTCTTTTATTAAAATATTTGATGTATCTATGTGACAGGCCAGGTTCCATTTGTATTATCAGGTAAGACTAAATATTTTCTATTTAACTAATGCCAGGTACTTGTTTATAGTTTAGTCAATCCCCTGTACATCTTGAACAAAGAAAGGGATTAAAATATGTTTTTTTCGTAATTTTTAAAAGTTACAGGGATTGTAGGATTAGACTTTTAGAGGAATAACCAGATTGCAAATGTCATCTACCATTAATTTGTTTGGGTTTTTAATGAGTTTTGGTGTGAGGAGAATGTATGGAAAAGTGAGGTTAATATAGGAAAATGTCTGCTTCTGTGGGACCATTTGTAAGGTAAAAGATGATCAACTCATTCAAATGCCAACTATTCTTTGGAAATTTATATGAAGAAGTTTGATTTGTGCTTGGTACTAGAACAGTAAAATTGCTATATGAATCTGCTGTTTTGGACATAAAAAAACAGATATGGATTATTTTAAATAGGGGTACTTATTGTTAGTATATGTTATACTGGAATTTATGGATCGGGTAGAATAAGGTAATAGGTATTTTGTGTAGTGGTATCTATCAATATCACTATTTATGTTTGTGGATCCATCCTTTGGATACATTTGCAGCACAATGATGGGCCCTACGTTTACTCTTTATTATACTGACTCTGTATAATTGTTTGGGAAGAGAAAAATGTGTGTAACCATGAAGATAATATATATCTGCCATTTTATGTTTTGGTGGAGATATGTAGATAACATTACATTATGTGGAGGCTCAATAGAGCAGCTTATCTGTTTCATAAATTCCTTAATGATAATAATTAAAAAAAAATATTTCCTTGGAGTATATATTAAACAAATCATTTTTGGGGGGACCTTAAGATCAATAACAAGCAAAATTAAATAAACACAGAGACATGTTTAAAGCCACAAATTTCAATGCCTATACTGATTGTGGCAGAGCTAGTGAATGGAGGGCCAACTTCTCCCCCACCCCCAATGCAACTCGCAAAAGTCCCCTGCCCAAAGCAGCTCTTTTCCCCAGCAACTGACCCCAAACAACCTTTACCAAGACAGCTCCCTTTCCCCCAAGATCCCCTCCCACAGCCACTGATCCATCTTAATTTTCTTACCCACCCAAGACCGCTTCCTAAAGCAGCTCCCTTCCCCTCAAGACTCCCTACCCCAGCCACTGAGCCTTCTAAATACCCCCAAGATCCCTACCCAAAGCAGCTCCCATCAACTCCCCAGGACCCCTTTCCAAAGCAGATCCCGTCCCCAAGACCCATTCCCAAAGCAGATCCTATACCCAGGATTCCTTCTTAAAGCAGATTCCCTCTTATCCCCTTGCTCATGCTGTCTGCTCAATGCCTGTTGGCTCCTCCAGTGTTGTCAGTCATGTAGACTCTGCCCAATGAAGCCCTACAATAGGGAAAAAATAAATAAATATATATATATATATATATATATATATATATATATATATATATATATATATATACAGTATATATATATATATATATATATATATATATATATATATATATATATATATATATATATATATAAAGACTGGTTAGTGCATAGGAGGGTCCCAGTGTATTGCACTGCCTGTATCTGCGGTAGCTCCACCCCTGATTTTAATTATGCATTGACCATTACTATAATTCTTATTTAATTATTTAAAATAACAATATTTAATAATACTATTTACTGTTTATATTAATTCACTTTTAGATTAGAGTATCAGCCTCCAGTTGACTAATTGTCTTCACCAATGTGGTTAGATAAGAGGCCAAACATAGGCTGCCCCACAGCAAAAGCTTCATGCTAAGATACACTATGCTAACACACAGGCCTTGCAACGGGTGCCGAAACTTGCGAGTTGCGTATGCGCATAACGCATGGCAAGGCTCGCAGAGAGGGAAGAAAAGAGAGGAGAGAACACAGGAGGGAAGGAGAGAGAGAGATTGTATGCTGGGGGAGAGGGTTGGGGAGAGGAGTGGGAGAGACACAGGGGGGGGGGGAGAGACACTGGGGGAGACACCGGGTAGGAAGACTGGGGAAAGAGACACAGTGGAGGTAGAGGGGTAAAGAGGCACAGGGGAGGGAGTTGGGGGAAAATACATAGGGATGAGAGGGGGGAAGAAAAATAGGGTAAGGAGAGGGGGGAAAGAGACACGGGGGAGGGAGAGAGGGGGAAAAGCCACAGGGAATGGGGACACACACACATCAAAAATTATCCTGTCATTAGCGCATGCGCACTTCGCAAACTATATATAGCAATGCCAAGCAAGAGCGAGTGGAGTAGAGAAAGAAACACGGGGGGGGGGGGGGGGGGGGGTTGGAGACACAGGGAAGTCTAGCAGTCTTGAAGCCTAGCGCAGGTTTTTAATTTACCACTTTCAAATACATATATAGCAGTCTTGAAGCCTAGCAAAGGTTTTTTAATTTACTACTTTTGAATAAATATATACTTTTCGGCTGTCTAAACCCTCTGTTTTCCCGCTAACTGTGTCCTTTTCTTGTATAATTAGGGAGGAAGAGAGAAGAGGAAGATGAACCAAATAATATTTTTTATAAGATATCAATCTTTCTTTAACCATAAAAGTTGGGTTAAATGTTTCTTGTCTATTATATGTTCCAACCCTTTCCAACCCACTTCATCCTCTTTCTTAAACAACCCAATACATGAAACATAGTATAACTGTATATTAGGTACCTTTAATCCTCCATTTTCAGTAGACAGCTGTAAAGGTTTTTAAAGTCATTAAGGACCTTAAATGGAATACAAAGGAATAAATACAAAATTTTGAGTAAGATTTTCATTTTCAAAGTAGAAATCCTATGCAACCATGATATTTCTACAATTTTCTATTTAAGTTCTCTTTGACTAAATATGTTAAACCAATTGTTATATATATTTCTAAATATTTAATGTTTCTTTTGCCTTTTAAACTTAGTTTGTAGAAACAGTACTTCTATTAACTTTTCTGCTAGTCCAATAGGCATTACTTTAGACTTTACTATATTCCGTTTGTAATGTAACAAACGTGAATAATCATCTATCATCTCCTATAAGTGAATTAAAGACTGACTAAATTATGTTACCACTAATAGGGTGTCATATGTATATAAGGATTTTTATGTTCCTTATTACCCACTTTAAGTCCCTTGATATTTCTTTCTTCCCTATTTGCTTCAGCCAAGGGTTCCATTATTAATGCAAACAAAAGGGGTGAAAGAGGTTACCCTGGCTAGTACCATTTGAAAAGGGGTAGATTGACAATCCTTTCCCCAAGTCTTAGCTATAGGTTTACTATATAAGGCAATAACAGAACTCAATATTACCTTAAACCCATATTTCTCAAAGTTATACTTCATAAACACCCAGCTGACTCAAAGGCCTTCTTTGCATCCAATGACAGGACCAGCATGAACTTTTAGCATGAGATATCAGTTTTATTAATCTTCTTGTGCCATCTCCTCCTTGTTTTCCTGTGACAACAGCCTTAAGAATTCTGAAGAGATGTGCTGTGGTGTTGCAGGTTGCCATGGCAACAGCGACTTTAGCATTCTGCATGAAACTAAGTGCTGATTGAGCTCAGAGAAATGGAAACAGAACATGATGTATTAAAACCATTTTCTATACAGTGCTTGGGACAGAGTCACTTACAATTTGTCATATTGCCCATTTGTCATCTAGCACTAATACATAGAAACCCACAGAGGAGAGGACCTAACAAGTTGAAACTGTTAATTGGCCAGTCAGCTTGACACCTACCCTTATAAATACCACTATGTTATTCATTAATGGTGGCAACCAAATGGCCCGAATTTTAGCATAAATCTTTATTTCCCAATTTAACAAGGAAATTTGTTTGAGCAAATAGATTATTTTTTCTTCTCCTTCAGAATATTAATTATGTTAGCTTCTAATAAATAAAAGGAGAAATTAGCTAAAGTTGTTGCACATTGAGCATATCCATCATATTGGGTGCAATATCTAAATCTAAATAAGATTTATGGTAAACTAATCTGGGTCTAGGGCTTATTTTTTTCATAATTTGTTTTATTGTTAGGTCTACCTCTTCTAATGTAAAGGCATATTTCAGTTTCATGGATTATGAATGCATCTGATAATCTGATAATCATCTGATCTGGAGAATCACTAGTGTATGCAAACATTTTTTGCATGAAAAAATACCAAAATAAACATTATTAAAAATACCCTAAAATGTTCTAAATCTCTTGAGTTTGCTAGCAGTTGATTTTGAGAGCTAACACCCCTGAACATCCCTGCTACAAATAGCAAAAAAGAAAAAACACATAATTCATTTTGGCCAATCACAGGCAGCCATAACATTGTTTCAATCTGTAAAGTCAGTTTGTGCAGCAAAGCATCATGGAATGTTTAGTCTTGTTTTTCCGCTGCACAAGGATAGTATAGGGTTAAAAACTTACCTGGATACAGTGTTTCTATTAGTAGGTACCAGATGTAAAAAGCTCTGGAGGTATGGAAACCATTTTTTTTCTAACAGCATGTGTCAGATTAGATAAAGGTAGAAACAGGGAATATATATATATATATATATATATATATATATATATATATATATATACCGTATATACTCGAGTATAAGCCGAGTTTTTCAGCCCTTTTTTTAAGGCAAAAAAGGGCCCACTCGGCTTATACTGGAGTCACTCCCCCCCCCCCCCCCCGTGTCTCCCTAACCCCCCTGTGTGTCTCTAACCCCCCCGTGTGTCTCTAACCCCCCTGTGTGTCTCTAACCCCCTGTGTGTCTCTAACCCCCCATGTGTCTCTGTGTCTCTACCCCCCCTGTGTGTCTCTCTACCCCCCCCGTGTGTCTCTCTACCCCCCCGTGTCTCTTTCCCTCCCCCTCCTCAGCATAAACCCCCCTCAACCCCCCTTTTCACTTACCTGCTTGTGCTCCGACCTCTGCTCCTTGACCCGGCGCGTATGTGACGTCACATGCGCGCCACGTCAGTAGCATATACCGGGTGCTGCACCCGGTATATGCTAATGACGCGGCGTGCATGAAACGTCACATTTGTGCCGGCGCCGGGTCAAGGAGCGGATACCAGAGCACAAGCAGGTAAGTGAGGGGAGAGGGGGGAGGTATTTAGGGGGGTTTAGGTAGAGGAGGGGGGTTGAGGTGGAGGAGGGGGGTTGAGGAGGGAGGTTGAGGGGGAGGTTGAGGAGGTGGGTTGGGGTTGAGGGGGGTTGAGGTTGAGGAGGGAGGTTGAGGATGGGGGGTTGAGGATGAGGATGGGGGGGTTGAGGAGGAAGGTTGAGGAGGGGGTTGAGGATGGGGGGTTGAGGAGGGGGTTGAGGATGAGGAGGGAGGTTGAGGAGGGGGTTGAGGATGAGGAGGGAGGTTGACAATGAGGAGGAGGGGTTGAGGAGGGGGTTGAGGATAAGGGGTTGAGGAGAGAGGATGAGGATGGGGGGTTGAGGATGGGGGGTTGAGGAGGGGGTTGAGGATGAGGAGGGAGGTTGAGGAGGAGAGGTTGAGGAGGGGGGTTGAGGATAAGGGGTTGAGGAGAGAGGATGAGGATGGGGGGGTTGAGGTTGGGGGGGTTGAGGATGGAGGTTGAGGAGGGGGGGTTGAGGTTGAGGAGGGTTGAGGTTGAGGAGGGGGTTGAGGATGAGGATGGGGGGTTGAGGAGGAGGTTGAGGATGGGGGGGTTGAGGAGGGAGGTTGAGGAAGGGGTTGAGGAGGGAGGATGAGGAGGGAGGTTGAGGAGGGGGTTCAGGTTGAGGATGGGGGGTTGAGGAGAGAGGATGAGGATGGAGGGGTTGAGGAGGGGGATGGAGGATGGGGGGTTGAGGATGGGGGGTTGAGGAGAGAGGATGAGGATAGGGGGGTTGAGGAGGAAGGTTGAGGAGGGGGTTGAGGATGGGGGGTTGAGGAGGGGGTTGAGGATGAGGAGGGAGGTTGAGGAGGGGGTTGATGATGAGGAGGGAGGTTGACAATGAGGAGGAGGGGTTGAGGAGGGGGTTGAGGATAAGGGGTTGAGGAGAGAGGATGAGGATGGGGGGTTGAGGATGGGGGGTTGAGGAGGGGGTTGAGGATGAGGAGGGAGGTTGAGGAGGAGAGGTTGAGGAGGGGGGTTGAGGATAAGGGGTTGAGGAGAGAGGATGAGGATGGGGGGGTTGAGGTTAGGGGGGTTGAGGAGGGGGGGGGTTGAAGTTGAGGAGGGTTGAGGTTGAGGAGGGGGTTGAGGATGAGGATGGGGGGTCAGGAGGAGGTTGAGGATGGGGGGGTTGAGGAGGGAGGTTGAGGAAGGGGTTGAGGAGGGAGGATGAGGAGGGAGGTTGAGGAGGGGGTTCAGGTTGAGGAGGGGGGTTGAGGATGGGGGGTTGAGGAGAGAGGATGAGGATGGAGGGGTTGAGGAGGGGGATGGAGGATGGGGGGTTGAGGATGGGGGGTTGAGGAGAGAGGATGAGGATGGGGGGGTTGAGGAGGGGGATTGAGGATGGGGGGTTGAGGAGGGAGGTAGAGGAGGGGGTTGAGGATGAGAAGGGAGGTTGAGGAGGGGGTTGAGGATGAGGAGGGAGGTTGAGGAGGGAGGTTGAGGATGAGGAGGGAGGTTGAGGAAGGAGGTTGAGGAGGGAGGTTGAGGATGAGGAGGGAGGTTGAGGATGAGGAGGGAGGTTGAGGATGAGGAGTGGGGTTGAGGAGGGAGGTTGAGAATGAGGAGGGGGGTTGAGGAGGGTGATAAGGGAGGGGGGAAGAGACACAGTAAAGGGAGAGGGGAGAAGAGACACGGGAGAGAGAGGGGGACACAGGGGGCAGCACATTTCCCACCCTCGGCTTATACTCGAGTCACTCATTTTACCCAGTATTTTGTGGTAAAATGGGTGCCTCGGCTTATACTCGGGTCGGCTTATACTCGAGTATATACGGTATATATATACAGTGGGGGGGAAAAGTATTTGATCCCCTGCCGATTTTGAACGTTTGTCCACTGACAAAGAAATGATCGATCTATAATTTTAATGGTAGTTGTATTTTAACAGTGAGAGACAGAATAAGAAAAAAAAAAAAACAAGACAAATGCATGTAAAAAAAGTTTCAAATTGATTTGCAGGTCAGTGAGGGAAATAAGTATTTAAATCCGCATTAGTCAGCAAAATTTCTGGTTCCCGGGTGTCTTTTATACAGGTAACGAGTTGAGATTAGGAGCACTCTCTTAAAGGGAGTGCTCCTAATCTCAGCTCGTTACCTCTATAAAAGACACCTGTCCACAAAAGCAATCAATCAATCAAATTCCAAACTCTCCCCCATGGCCAAGATCAAAGATCTGTCCAAAGATGTCAGGGACAAAATTGTAGACCTACACGTGGCTGCTATGGGCTACAAGACCATCGCCGAGCAGCTTGGTGAGAAGGTGACAACAGTTGGTGCGATTATTCGCAAATGGAAGGAACACAAGGTAACTGTCAGTCTCCCTTGGTCTGATACTCGTGGAGTTTCAATGATCATGAAAACGGTGAGGAATCAGGCCAGAACTACATGGGAGGATCTTGTTAATGATCTCAAGGCAGCTGGGACCATAGTCACCAAAACAATTGGTAACACACTACTGAAGGACTGAAATTCTGCAGCGCCTGGAAGGTCCCCCTGCTCAAGAAAGCACATGTACAGGCCCGTCTGAAGTTTGCCAATGGACATCTGAATGATTCAGAGGAGAACTGAGTGAAAGTGTTGTGGTCAGATGAGACCAAAATCGAGATATCTGGCATCAACTCAACTCACCGTGTTTGGAGGAGGAGGAATGCTGCATATCACCACAAGAACACTATACCCACCGTCAAACATGGAGGTGGAAACATTATGCTGTGGGGGTGTTTTTCTGCTAAGGGGACAGGACAACTGCACAGCATGAAAGGGACAATGGACGGGGTCATGTACCGTCAAATCTTGGGTTAGAACCTCCTTCCCTCATTGACCAGCAAATCAATTTATAACTTTTTTGACATGCGTTTTTCTGGATTTTTTTTTATTTTGTCTCTCACTGTTAAAATACACCTACAATTAAAATTATAGACTGATCATTATTTTATCAGAGGACAAACATTCAAAATCACCAGGGGATCAAATACTCCCCCCCCCCCCCCCCCCCCACTGTAGAAACCTTTAAATGGGGCATTCTGTTTCTCTAGTTATGCCTATGTAATCTCAGGGAGCTTAATTTTAGATACAAAAGACCTTCCCCTTGCTTTTCAGTTTTGATATTATATGATTTGTCATAATAAACTCTAATCACTTCAGCTAATTGATTTTGGTTTATAAACCAGTTTTCCTTGTGCATTTTTCGCTTTAGTTATTGATGACCTTAGTTTTTTTGCTAATAATCTGTCAGCTTTATTTTCTTTTTAATACATCTTTAATAGCTACTTTTTTTTATTTTTTATTTTGTACCTTATTTCCTTCTTTTTTTTTAATTATATTTAATTATTTTTTTTATACATATATATCATAAACATAAACAAATTATAATACATTAACACAAAAGATAACCGCATCCTCAAATTCAACATGTCACACCTTCTACTAGAGTGTCCACTCCTCAATTATCTCTAACTGTTGACAATTACATTATCAGTCCCTCTTTCCATGTCCGTTGTCTTGGGGTTCTTCTGGACCCTGTCCTCTCTTTCATTCCTCATATATATTCACTAAATATTGTCTTTTTCACCTAAACAATATCTCCAAAATACATCATTATCTAACACAAGATACAACTACAATTCTAATATAAGCTCTCATCATATCTCACCTTGACTACTGCAACTCTCTCCTAACTGGCCTCCCCATCACCCGTTTGTCATTACAACCCATGATGAACGTTTCCGCTAGACTCATCTACCAAACTCAATGCTCAGTGTCAGCATCACCTCTATGTCAATCACTCCACTGGCTTCCCATAACCTCCAGGAAAAAAAAACGTAAAAATCATGACCCTAACATTTAAAGCCCTAAACAACAGTGTGCCCCTTATATCTCTACTCTTGTCTCAAAATTCTCCATCGCTCTCCCTCTTAATTCTGCTAATGACCTTCTTCTTTTCTTCTCTCTTATCACCTCCTCCCACTCCCACCTTCAGGATTTTTCTTGTGCCCCAATTCTTTGGATCTCATTGTCTTGCTCCACTAGACTTTTCTCTGGTTAAAAACACATCTGTTTAGTGAAGCTTATCACCTTCGTCCTTTAATATGCACAATGTATCTCTCACCCTCCTGTTTCTCAACCAAACCCTTTAGATTGTAAGTTTGTGAGTTTTTAATCTTATAAGGTGCTTGAGAAAGCACTTTGTATGCTAGATTCTAAGCTCAAAGACATCTATTCGTATTTAAACTGTTTTTGCCTACTACTCAACCCATGTATGGCACTACGGAATATGTTGCCGCATTAAAAATAAATGATAATAATAATAATACAAAATAGTTAAATGTTACTTTGCAGTACATGACAAAATTGTATTAACTTATAAAGTCATGCACCAATCTATGTATCTTATTTTTAACCTTACATAAGCAATGAAAATAATTACCAAAATGTTGTTACATCTAAATTATTATATTCAACCCATGGTCTTGGCATCCGTGATACCAATGGTTCTCATGGTGTGCATCATATCTCGAAGATCAAACATTTAGTGTCACTTTCTCTGGCACCTCTTTCGAATCACAACCTCCTTTGATAGAGAATTTCATGGTTTAACTACTCTTAATGTGAATAACCCTTTTCTTTCTTTAAGGTGGAATCCTTTTTCCTTTTAACCTTTAAAGAATGGCATTTTTTGTGTTTTGTTGCCTCACAACCTGAAATTAACATGGATTATTTGAGGATTTGCATAATTTAATTTACAGAACATGCCCACTTAGAAGATTGTTTTTTTGTATTGTGAAGCAAATAACAAATAGGACAAAATAACAGAAAAAGTCAATGTGCATAACTATTCAGCCCCCTAAAGTCAATACTATGTAGAGCCACCTTTTGCAGCAATCACATCTCCAAGTCACTTTGGATAAGTCTCTATGAGCTTGCCACATCTTGCCACTGGGATTTTTGCCCATTCCTCCTTGCAAAACTGTTCCAGCTCCTTCAAGTTGGATGGTTTGTGCTTGTGAACAGCAATTTTTAAGCCTGACCACAGATTTTCTATTGGATTAAGGTCTGGGCCTTCCAACACATTTACATGTTTCCCCTTAAACCACTCAAGTGTTGCTTTAGCAGTGTGTTTGGGGTCATTGTCCTACTGGAAGGTGAACCTCCCTCCTAGCTTCAAATCACGCACAGAGTGGTACAGGTTTTGCTCAAGAATATCCCTGTATTTAGCACCATCTATCTTTCCCTCAACTCTGACCAGTTTCCCAGTCCCGGCTGCTGAAAAACATCCCCACAGCATGAAGCTGCCACCACCATGTTTCATTGTGGAGATGGTGTTCTTTGGGTGATGTGATGTGTTGGGTTTGCGCCAGACATAGCGTTTTCTTTGATGGCAGAATAGTTCAATTTTAGTCTTATCAGACCAGAGCACCTTCCTCCATACATTTGTGACTCCCACATGCCTTTTTGCAAACTCAAAACGTGCCATTTTATTTTTTGCTGAAAGTAATGGCTTTCTTCTGGCCACTCTGCCAACTCTATGGAGCGTGAGGCTTATTGTCGTCCTATGTACAGATACTCCAGTCTCTGCTGTGAAACTCTGCAGCTTCTCCAGGGTTACCTTAGGTCTCTGTGCTGCCTCTCTGATTAATGCCCTCCTTGCCTGGTCAATGAGTTTTTGTGGGCGGCCATCTCTTGGCAGGTTTGCTGTTGTGCCATGTTCTTTCCATTTGGTTATGATAGATTTGATGGTGCTCCTGGGGATCATCAAAGATTTGGATATTTTTTTATAACCTAACCCTAACTTTTACTTCTCATCAACATTGTCCCTTACTTGTTTGGAGAGTTCCTTGGTCTTCATGGCAGTGTTTGGTTAGTGGTGCCTCTTGGTTAGGTGTTGCGGACTCTGGGGCCTTTCAAAAAAGGTGTGTACATGTAATGACAGATCATGTGACACTTAGATTTTCAAACAGGTGAACATCATTTCACTAATTATGTGACCTCTGAAGGTAATTGGTTGCACCAGAGCTTTTTATGGGCTTCATAACAAAGGGGGTGAATACATAGTCAAATGCCAATTTTCTAAAAAATAGTTTTATGTATATATTTTTCTCTTCACCAACTTAGACTATTGTGTTCTGATCCCTCACATAAAATTCAGATTAACAAAACATTGAACTTAAGGCTGTAATGTAACAAAATAGGTAAAAAGTCAAGGGGGTGAATACTTTTGCAAGGCACTGTAAGATAATCATATACCCTCTTAGATGCTTTTTTTTTTTTAGAGAATATAAGTTTAATTTTATTGGCTATTCTTTATAGCTTAGTCCCACCATTCTCCTCATGGGTTTTGTTGCCCTTCTCTGTACTTTTTGCAGCTCTAAAATGTCCTTTTTATGAAGTGGTGGACAAAATTGTACTTCATATTCCAAAGGAGACCATACTATGGATTTGTATAGTGGCAGAATTATGGGGCAAATTCAATTCGAAGCCCGCAACTCGATCGCAGACAGCTGAATGTCTTCAAGTGTGTTGTGGGCTCTTGTTCGTCTCCGATTGCGGTGCTATTCAATTGCTCAAGCCTGCAAGTTAACGGACCAAAGCCAAAACCGTAAACCATGCACTGGTTCGGAGCAGTCAGGGCGGGAAAATTATCAATTCAGCAAGCCTGTACTATTATTATTATTATTATTATTACGGCAGTAAAACATGGAGGTTACATGTCAATCAATTAGGTTCAGGGGTTCCGATATGCAATCAGACTCGGTGGCACGTCTTTAATGTCACTTGTATTTAATGTCACTGTGTGCATATGTCACTAGGAGCATATTGTATGTAATGTCACTGTGTGAATGTGTCACAAGGAGCATGTTACAATACATACAAGTGACATTACATACAATATGCTCCTAGTGACACATGCCAGTCCCACATGGCACACTGTCAGCCCCTTACCTTAGCCTTAGCAGCCTCCAGCAAGCAGGTCCAGTAAATCTGAGATGGGGCAGATGGGATGCAGGCTGGAGCGCAGAGCGCCATCAGAGCGCAGTTCTTGGCGCCCTAATGACGGCGCTCTGTTCTGCAGTGCGCGAAGTTCGATGTGCCGATCAGACCTGCAAAACCAAAAAATAAATAATATTCAAAATGAATGCCAATACTGCTCTAGTCCATTTTGGTGGCATGATATGTATTAGCTCTTTGATATCCGAGATTGATTTAATCCCGGAATTAAACATAAAAAAAAATCTAAGATCTTGCCGATTTGCGGACTTCAGTCTGTTGTGCAATTAATTCTAATGTCTGTCATCGGTTTCTCCGTTATTTACAGTGCAGTAGGGATTTTTTATTTGCATTTGCAGTGCTACGAATAGGTGTTTAATCCCTTCGCAGGTCATCTCTAGCACTCACAGGCTTTTCTCCTTCATTTGCTATTTATTGGTGTAAAACATTTGCGGGCTTGGGTAAATTGACCATTTGAATTGCAATTTGTGATTTTAACCTTGCAAACGATCAAAGGCTTCTGGAGGCTGCAAGTTACGAGTTTAACCATCGCCATTTTCTCAAGGCCGTAACTCGGAAGCAAATCTGCGCCCACAAAAAGACGCCAATTGAATAGCAAATTAGCTTGCAACCTCACTTATGGGCTACCAGATCTCCTCAAACCTCAGTTGAATGATGCCCTATATTTGCTTCCTTTGCTTCTATAGCCTTCTTAATACATGCTAATATTTTGCTTGCCTTTGCCAATGCTGCTTGGCATTGAGAACTGTTATGTAGGTAATTGCCCATAAGTATTCCGAAATCCCTCTTAATATCTGATATCCCTAGATTTGCTCCTTTAAGAATATAAATTGCATGGCTATTTTTTCTTCCTAAGTGCATAATTTTAAAACTCTAATTTATGTAAATCCCTTTGGAGGGAAAGTACTTTACTTTCTGATGGACAACTTAGTGTTGTCTGCAAAAATAGAGACAATATTTTCCAATCCTACTTCTAAGTAATTTATAAAAATGTTAAAAAGAAGAGGAGCTAATACTGAACCATGAGGAACCCCACTAACCACATTGGAACAATCTGAGTATGTTCCATTTACAACAACCCTTTGCTTCTTGTGTTTTAGCCAGCTCTCAATCCACAAGCAGATATTTACTGCAATTCCTTGGTCCCTTAGTGTGCATTAATATTCTACTACATCCACTGAGTTGACTTGATCTAAATTGTTACTTACCTCCTCATAGAAACAAATTACATTTGTTTGACATGATCTATCCCTCATAAATCTGTGTTGACTCCAACTTGTTCAAAGAGACATATTCTTTATGTATATTATCCCACTACAGAAGTAATGCTTACAGGTCTATAATTTCCTGGATTTGCTCTCGCTCCCTTCTTAAATATACGTATCACATCTGCTTTTTGCCAGTCATCTGGTAGCGACCCTGTGATGAGTGAGTCTTGAAAAATTAGAAATAATAGTTTAGCTATTACAGAACCCAGTTCCCTCAGTACCATTGGACAAATTTCATCAGGCAGTGTAGCCCAAATTTGTTGCAGCCACTGGTACCTTCCTTTTGTATACATAAGAAAATAATTTATTTAGCTCATCTGCCTTTCCCTGATAACTATCAGGCCTGTTTAACATTGTAATGTTCCTATAGCTTTCTTCCTGACCTTCTTCCCATTAATATATTTAATACATATTTTAGGGTTAATCTTACTCTTTTTTGCAACTAACTTTTCATTTTCTATTTTAGCCAGTCTAATAGCACTTTTGTAAGCCTTGTAGATTTCCTTGTATTCACGTAAAGCAGTCTCTGTCCACTCGTTTTTTTTGACGGGCAAGTCGTTAGTTTAATTATAAATTTACATTTTCAAACAAATGATCATCCTCCTACTAACATGAACCCTTAATTACATACAATGAAAGAACTTTCCACACCTTGTAAAATACACTTTTAACATTACAGTCACTTAATGTACTAACATTTAAACTTGAATTGTAAGAAAATGCAACTTAACTGTTTTGTGGGACCAATCCTGTCAAATGGCCACTTCCAAGACATTCCGATTTTTTACTTTGTTTATGGAATATAACCACTGTTTATTCTTGTTTTTTTGCTTTTTTTTTCACTTGTTTTTTGTTATTTTTGTTATTCAAAATGGCACATAGAGTTTCCTATGTGAAATAGTGGTCCTCTAAAAAGAGTCCACCAGACATAAAAGTTTTTTTTTTTTGTACATCTGTTGTATTGTATTTCTTTTTGTAATTTAAGTTACAGCACCTCATAGTAGACAATGTTTTTTTTGTAAATTAGGCCATCATCTAAGAAATCACCCTAACTTTGTTTTTTTTTCAATATAAACTTTAATTTTCTCTGGTTTGTATAGAGTTGTCCATGTGCAAATACAGGTTCCTGTAAAAAAATACCCACAGACTTAAAAGTTTCTCCTTGGGATTTATTTATGGTCATTGCAAATTCCATGATAATGGGAAATTGTCTCCTTTGAAGGACAAAAGGCAAACCACTCTCGCTTGGAGACAAATCAATTCTTCGTATGAAAACTTGTTCACCTTTATGGGTACCATTCATAATTTCTTAAATCTTGCTCAATTAATCTGGTCCCATTACAAAGTCCTTTTTTGGGGTTCATATTTCTCAATAGCATGAAAATTGCCCCTTTTTTCAGTTGCAAAATATGTGGTGGCATTCCAAAGGGAGTTAAAGAATTGATAAATTCTGTACTAAAGTTAGCTTCACTGTCTTTGTCATCAGCCAGAACCGAATCTGCACTTGAATAATATTTTGTGGTTGCATTGATTAATTTTAAAATTTCATAATTTAGATTCAGGGCATCTATATTTTTTTATGTTAATATCACTTTGTTTGCAATGATGAGTAATCCTCGTTATTGATAGTATTTCGAAATGTTGCCAATATTAGGGATTCTTTGCAAACCATTTGTGATGGAATTTCAACAGTATCATCAGGTAGATTAGTTACTTTAGGCTGTTTTTCTTCTCCAATTTGAATTAGCCAATCATTGAATTAATTTCGGCCTTGAGATCTCATATTTAGTTCTAAATTAAGGTGTGTAAATATTTTCCACAGTTTGCTTGTTTTTATACATGTTTCTACAATGTTAGTTCTATTTCCATGTGGCAGGTAATGTTTGCCTAAAATCTCCTCCTAACAACATCGCCTTTCCACCAAATGACAAATCATTATCCATAAGTTCTTTTAATAATTGATCAATACATTGCAGGGCATGACACAGCATTATTGTTGCCTCATCTAATATAATTCATTTAGTTTGTTTAAATTTTTTATCTTGTAATGAATTCATTCGAATATCCGACCCTGATGTTTCTATAATGGGACCTGGCAGTTTAAATCCACTATGCACAGTTCTCCCACCTTCTAACAAAAGTGCAGCAATTCCAGTTCTTGCAAATGGCAGGGCTATTTGACCCTGTGCTCGAATGAAACTCATCAATAAATTATATAGATACGTTTTTCCCAATCCACCAGGTCCATGTAGATAGAAATAATGCTCTTTGAGCATGTCATCATCTAATGCATGTGTGATGACGTTAAATGCTTGCAATTGTAATGTATTTAAAGTTGCAATTTTTTCTTGGGTTTTTTGGTTTTAAAGCTCAGTGTCATAGTCTTTAAAGTTTATTTCATCTATGAGTCCTGGATCAGGCAGATTAAAATTTGCACAATTTAATCCATGACAAAGAAAGACTTTCCATTAATGCTTTTAATTGCCCAATGGTCTCATTGTGACATTTCAAAAAGTCGTCACACATATTTAATTTAAATGTTTCCCACAAAGCTAATGCATCAGGTACATTGCAAAAGATGCAAATGAATGCAAATTGTTCTCTCATTTGCTTTGACATTTGACATAGTGCTGCTTCTACTAAGCATCTCTCCCATTCCTTATCATCTGCCAGAAAGTTTTGATGTCTTGCAGCTAATTGGAAAGTATCATAAACTATGTAATTCACTGTGCGTTCATAATTGTGTGCACTGGGAACATGTAAAAGAAGTATTCTTAAACTGAAAGTTCAATGTCTCTCAGACTAACTGTATACATTCTTAGGATAATTTTACTGGTATCTTTTTTTACCTTGTCGCCATTGGCCATTTATGAATACATAGTGATATGGAATCTGAATGTATAAATATTGTTTGGCCTCAGTGTCGCAATTTAATTGAAACCAAGCAGTAAGTGTTGTTGCTTTATGTTCATTTTGGGCTATGACATTTCTTTCATTGCCTGTAAAGCAAACAATTGACTTTGTGGCAAATGCATAGCTAATCAATACACAGCATGTGATCATGCATCTCAAATTTCAGAAGATGCCACAATGCTTCCGGTGCACTGACATAGCGAGCATCTAAATAACATGAAAGTTCATCATGTAAAATTGGACTGACTTGTTCACGTTGTGCACCTTGCACAACAACAGTTGCTGCATCATATCTTTTGTATATATATATTTATATACATATTTTATGGATTTGATTTATGTGTACATTATACTTCATCAGCAAGTGTGGATTATATGGAACTACATTATCGATCATCGACAGTTTTGCCACGAATAATAGCAGTTTTTCCTTTTCTTCTTTTATATAAAGTGTATCCATCACAATTAGCATAAGTTTGCATTTGAAATTGTTTTTGCATCTTTTGTGCATTTGTTATTCTCCATACATGGAGATTGGGAATTTATATCTCCACATGGACCGTGAATCATTCGGTGTGTTACAATGTCATAAAGTTTTGAATATTTTTGTGGATATGGCAGCTCAGCACTAACCACTGAATCCACTCTCTCTGCAGTATTCAATGTATCTTTTTCTTGTAGGATTGAAAGTATATGTGCATGTGACAGGCCTATTTTTTTAAATTCAATGGTATAAAAAAATGCCACAAATGTCCCAAATAACTCTGCTTTAGTGATATCATGTATTAATGTATTTCGTTTTATTTTGAATACTCTAGCCACTAAATATGGCAGATCCAAAGTATTTTAGCCATTTTGCAAATTTTCCTGGATCTCTGGCCATTGTGAATTACATGTCAATGTAATGAATAAATCTGTTTTTCCAGATTAAGCCACAATAGCCATTGCATCATTGTATCTTTCTTGCATATTGCGTGGAGATCCTTGGAAAGAGGATGGCAAAATGATTGCTCTTCCAGCTGGAATGTCTCTGTTTGTAGCCAATTCAGCTTCATAATCCATCAATCCACAATATTGTTCTATACAAAGCTTGTTTAGTTGAAATTTGATAACATTTTGATTATTTGTTTCGACTTGTAGATATGAATCGATAATCCATTGTTGTGTGAGCTTCCACCACATACAATTGGATTAAAATGATCACGAATAGCAGTTTGTGCCACTTTATATTCCAGCATAGAAATATTGTTTCTAACACAAACTTTACTATTGGGATAACTTTGCAATTGTAATTTTGGTTCCCATCCTGGCTCACTATTTGGAAAGAAAATGGGATATGTAATTGGATCCAAATTACTACTTAATATATTTATGTTTATAAAAGTTGCTCTTCATTGTGTGGATGCATTCTAATATCCCGTTCAAATGATGGTTCCCCATCATCATTTTTAAAGACCATGGCAACCTCATTTACTGTTGGTAAATTATAACGTCTTGATCAGTATGGCAATCTTTTTTCAAAACCATATTTACTCTTGGCATTGGCAATTGATTAATTTGAGCATGTGCCCAATGTTCTTTTTCAACCTCTGCTAATTTTTTGTATGCTTAACTATATGGGTTGTTGGCCATAATGTTATCCAGCTGTTCAAAGAGTAAGCATGTTTGTTTTCAGGAAGCGTCATCCGTTGTTGAACAGCTTCCATTGTATCTAGGACATATAACTGTGCAAAAGCCTTTTGCTCTCCTGCTTGTGGGTGTAAATGTGAAGTCAGGTGGTAAATTTGTCCTTGTACTTTAAAACAGTAAGGACCATGTCTTTTCTACTAATGTTGCACCCATTGAAGCAAATTAAATTGCACTGTTATAAGACCCAAAGTTTTTTTTTTTTAATTGCTATAGTTTGGAAATGTTGGATCACTCATACTTTTTAAATATTCTGGAAATGTGTGTCTTTCTGGAAGCTTTACCTTTCCTTTATGACAGCAACTAATAAACTCTCCATCAGTTGGTCTTTCCTTTAGAAAATGATAGGCCCCACAAAACTGACAAACCACATTGAGTAATCCAGAATAATGACTCTCTACTGGCAGTGCTGTAAATAAGGGACTATCCCAAGCTTCCTGAACACAGATATCACTACAACTTTGTATATCAACAATGGTGTCATGTATATAGACATTGGTGTCATTAGGCAATATTTGGTCATTAGGCAATGTGTCACAGACATGATGTTTTTTACTTTTTCTTTTCTTTGTAGCTCCGTCCCACTCATTTTGTCCTTTTGCAGTATTTTTTCTTTTATTGGCAAGTCTCTGTCGGTCTTCTTCTCTTATCTTCTTGAAGTCTCGGGCCTCAGTATCGTCGCAATTTAATTGAAACCAAGCAGTAAGTGTTGTTGCTTTATGTGCATCTCTCCATCTTTGCTTCCATTCCCTTGCCATTCTTGTTTTCCGTTTTTTCTTTGTTTCTGCATTGTCTGCCATTGTAATCTGTAATTGTAAATACAGCCATTTTAGTTTTAATTGTAATGTTTTCTTATATAGCAAACAATGGCAATCATAACATTAGTATTTTTTTTTTTACTTACCTGAAGCATTAATGGATGAAGTTATTTTCCACTTTGTGATGGTCTTTTTTTTCTTCAAATCTGTAAGATATATTGTGTTTTTTTTATTGTACATATTGGGCCTCATTCTATTAAGGGCTGTAAAATGGCCGCAAAGCTGCAATTCCTTGCGGCCAGCTTACGGCCCTATGTGGTGCTATTCAAATGGACAGCGCCTCAAGGAGGTCCCCTTTATGGCCGATCACAAACTATGCAATAGCCCGCAAGCATTTCCTGCGCGCCGTAAATCGTGTTTTAAGACCGCAAAGTCGGAAAACTGTAAATGCAAATATAAATTCAAGACAGCACTTTAAATCACTGTAAATGATAGGCAACATAATGGGAGACATGCAGATTAATAGCAAAACATTCTCAAGCTTGCACATCGCCAAATTATTATTTTTCTTAATTTCCGTCCAAAGTCCCACAGGCTTCAATGACCTCCAAGCCCATATCTCGTTATTCAAGACCGTACAGGCTTGGAGGGTGATTGACCTTCAAGCCCATGGGACATGATAGATAGAACACAAAGACTGAACATGAAATTAAATTTCTCTATTAGCAAATTTGAGAGTAGGGGAATGCTGAGCTATTAATTCTAACACCAAACATAACTTTCCCTTTTAATAAAAGTACAGGATGTTTTTTCTATTTGCTTAATTAGTTCTACGATTTGTAAGTAAGCACTTTGGGGCACCTCCGTGGCCCAAGTAACCTGTGGGTCGATTTTACCCATTTACGGCCTTGACGGAGGCTTGTCCCGCAGCCGTTGCATGAATTACAAAAAAAAAAATGATTTGCAGATTTGAGTGTAGGGGAATGTTGTGCTATGCATTCTAACACCTACAATCACTTTCACGTCTCATCAAAGTACAGGATGGCTTTTTTATGTGCTTAATTGGTGCTACAATTTGTAAGTAAGAGCCTTGCGTGACCTTTTTGGTGTAAGTAAGCTGCGGCTCGGTTTTAGCGAATTATGGCATTTACGGAAGGGTTCGCGTAGCATTTGAATAGCGACCTGGGCTTTCTTGCGGCCGCAACTCTTGCGGCCGCGTAAGATCAAAGGCTTTGACGGAAGTAAGCTCAATGCAAGCGGCCGCAGCTCGACGGTCGTAAACTCTGGAGGCCGCAAATTGAATAGCGACGTAGCCTGCGGCCTCGCAGCTCTTACGACCCTTAATAGAATGAGGCCCATTGTTTTTAACTGTCATCAATGCAAAACCTAAAGAGCTCTGATCAAACAGTCAAATTACCTGAAAGGCATCTGTAATTTTTTCATAAAATTAATTCATTTCTCAATCAATTTCTTATGTTTAATTGGCACAAATGAAAACATAAGAGCTAAGCTAAGGTCAGTGTAAAATACTAAAAAAAGTTTTCATAATAAACTGATGTAAATGCTTAAGTGCTTTGAGGGTCATATCCCTGTCAGCCAATGAGCAGTAACACAAATATATAAGTGCAGTGTAATTTTTTTTTAGTGCAGTGTAAAATATAAAAACAATTTTGTAATTATTACTAATTAATAATTCTGAAATTAATGTATGTTAATAATTCATTGATCAATTAATAAATGTATTATAAAGAGCTAAGCATTTATGTATTTACCTATTTGTAATTAATATCCAGCAATCAATATCCTGAAGAGCTAACAATCTCTTTGGATTTTCTGGCAGCAGAATATGTACAGTGAGACTGTTCATCACCTGAGGCAAAAGTGTGAGAAATTTGCAAACAGCAGTATATATAGGCTGCGTGCGTGAGGCAAAACCGTTAGTTTAGGCGGGAAAACCTGCCATTTTAGAATCATAATGTTGTTATTTGCTAGTGTGTTAAGTTAGTGTTATAAAATGGTGCTGATTGTCTATGTCTTACTTGCTTCGCGAGCATATTTTGCATGGTATATCTTGTAACTCGTACGCTTCTGGCGTTGAGGTTTGCAACTCGTAGTTGCCTGGTGTTGAATTCCGTGCTCCGGCCTCGTTTTGCCTCATTTTCATTTTTTTCAGCCGACATTTTCTTGCGTAGCCGATTTCTAATCTTTAATAAAACGACAAATATGCCTCAAATTAACTTGCAACTTCACTCACAGGCTTTCTGGCTCTCCCCCTGTGCTGTGTGTGAGTTTGTAAGTTAATTTGAGACATATTTCTGTCTTTTGGTTTGGCTTTCTATTTCCATGGTTCGCCGTTAAATTCGTATTTTTCTGAGTTTGGATGCCCCCCCCTTACCCCCCGCAAGGTTGGATTTTTTTTTCTATGTCCTGCGTTCCTCAACTGCTTGCAGCCTAAGTCCTGCATGCCTCAACTGCTCGCCGCCTAAGTCCTGCGTACTTCAATGCCTCAACTGCTCGCCTCATAGGAGCGCCTTCGGTGCTCAATGCAGCCTAAGTCCTGCATGCTTCAATGCCTCAACTGCTCGTCTCGCTTCACAAGGCCAGCAAGCGTGATGACAAATCACAGTTTAACAACTATTATATGTGATTGTTATATGTTTAAGGCGCAATTACTTACTGTTGTAAAAAAAAGTGCCATGAATCTGAGGAAGAATGTCTTCTCCAATGCTTCTCTAATAAGAAGAAGAACAGAAGGAATAAAACTTAAAGGGCCACTTAATTCAAAAATTTGGATCACATCACACTAAAGTTCTCCTAAAAACATGTTGAAATACGTTTTAAATGTTTGAAATACATGCATTTTTTACTTAGAAATCAAATAAATTAAATCTGTGTTTACATTTGTCACTGACTGCCCTTTGCCAGACTGGCAGCTACAGCTCTGTGTTGAGCAAAAATGGGTTAACTTTTCAGTGCAGTCCTGAGTTCAGAGAAAAACTGCTATCAATTACTGTCTTCAATGTGTGACTCAGTTGTTTGTATTTACTAAGGCACTGCAAGTAGGCAGGAAAATCTTTGTTATGCAAACAGGATTAAAACATTGGATTTTCTGTGCCTAAAAGATCACAAATAAAATGTTTGCTGTGCCTAAATTCTATTGCTAAAAAACACTGTATTAGTTTGCATGGAGGCAGCCATCTTGGAACAGGTGCCTTCCTCTGCTCCCCCCCGTGGTACATCCAAAGAAGCTAAAAATTATAATAAAACATTTCTTTTAGCTCTAATCCATGGGAACCACATATTTGCATATTTAGCAGCAGGATAATGTCATCGATCTGTACTTTCAATGGCTTATATTTTCAGGACGGAAGGTATTTGGAACATAGTATAACAGGGCAAATATATAAAATTGGGCATGGTGTTTCTGTTAAGTGGTTATGCCCTTGATTGGGTCGCTTTAAACAAAAACATAATACATAATAATTCCTGTGCCTTCTTTTTAGAATTTAAACAAAAAAAAGGAAATTTAAAGGTTGCACAAAATATCCTTATTTTTTGTTTAAATTATTGAAATTAGGTTTAAAGCCCAAGGAAATTACTAAAGTGTTTTTTTCTTGTTATATATTTATTTTTATATACTAGAATCCATTCAGAACTGGCAAATATTTTTTAAGTAAATGGGTTTCAGTGATTTTATTCACTTTAATAACCAATAAACGTGTTGGATAGTTCTCTCAACCTGCAAAAGTTACGGCTATTTATAATTGGCATCTTTTAGATATCCACAAACGATCTGTGGGTTACAGGCTGAAAAACAACAGCGATTGCCAAACTCGGAACTCCGACCCAGCTAAGCCTTTGATCTTTCAAGCCCACAAATCGCTTTTAAATTGATACAAGTCCTCAAGCCTGCAGAAAATGGCAAATGTAGCCAAAACTCCTATGGGTAATAGAGAGGACCCACAAGGGGGTTAAACTTCTGTCCATAGCACTGTATAAACAAATATAAACACACTACTGTATTTTACATTACAGGAAAAGTGATGATAGGTATTAAAATCACAACTTGGACTTCAAAACTGTCGGTGATTGAAATGTAACCTCCATGTTTTAGTGACGTAATGATGACGGTCTCTTTTACTATTGTCTCCATCTAAACCTGTAACTATGGGTTTAAATAATGAATCAGATTCACGCCCAGAAATGCTACGTGTGAAAGCATGGTTTACGGATTTGGATTCTGGCCATGTCCTTGCAGGCTTTTCTAATTTATTTGCTCTGTAACTCCTGCAAATTTAATAGGGCACTTAATCTAGTTGTGGCCATCTCTATTTTTTTTTCTAGAGTTTGACTATAGTTAATTAGATCTCTTTTTTTTTTTTTCATTTTCACATTGGTTTCATAGCTATTAACTCTTACTCACAGAAAACTCACAACTTCTTTTTAACACTATTGATTGATAAAGAGAGTTCCTCCTTTAACGATTTCTTAAAATCTGATATAAACTCCTTCATTATGTCTACCGTTATCAGATCTATCTGTACTGAATAGCTATGTATAGCTGAGTATATTCTTCTTTTATTTGGGTCTTTATTTTCCTTGGTGTTCTCCTAGTGGATTTATGACTCTTCATAAGGAGACCCACTTTCACGAAGATAAGATAAGCATTTTTTAAACAGTAATTTAACCAATGTTATTAAAATAATATAGATTTTGCCTCAATGGATGAATCATAGATTGCCATTTTAATCTTCTTATCCTCAGAGTTTATCCCCTAGATATATCAATCTTCAGGGGAAAAATAGAGCTGATGCACTTAATTCTTGTTATTCATACAACAACTAAATTATCATCAGATAGCAATTAATTGGCAGCTATTAATCTTGGCAGCTTTTTTAATCTGGTATATAGTCCAAATGAACTTTTTAGGCCATAACTGCCCATGCTCAGAGTGCTCTGTAATTTCTTACCCATTCACTCCAAGGACACATCAGAAGTATTTCTAGACATGGTTATCTTCCTCCATTGAGTTTCTCTTGGAGCCACCAGCATACAAGGAGTATGGAAGTTTCACTGTTTGTAATATAAAAAAAGAAACTATGTACTAGCCAATGAAATGCTGACAAGAGATAGTCTGTAATTTGTTAGTACATCTAGGACTACAGAGACACTATGTGTATGAGCCACAGCAACAGAAATTTAGATTAGAAAATGTGGTTAAATGGGGTTACTATACAAATTGGATAATAACGGCCAATGGAAAGAGAATTAATGTAAAAAATGCACAAGAAGAAGAAAAAGCCCTGTCGGATCTAAAAATACCCTTAACCTAATAGGAGCATAAGGGAGTAAATCTATAGTTAAGAGGGTAAATTACTCGATGTAGGCAGGGGAACACTTAAACCACTCAAAAGAATGTCAGAGAGAGAAAGGAAGTAACACGAAGATAATAAATAACGATAAGCATGATTTAAGGATTGAAAATATAGTAAATTAGAAATAGAATCTAATCTCCAATATCGGATTAAGATTAAGGGAAAGATAAAGATAATGGGAGATTTTGAAACAAATTATTAATGAGAGCACAAACTTGTTAAATTTGATAGCACATTGGTATACAACACTAGAAACAAACTTATTAAACCTTATCTGCACAGAGATAACACGGGAGAGTAATAATAATTTTACACTGAAACAATATTTGCCTATTGCTTTTTTGAAGGAGGTTCAAATTAAAATGAATGGATATGTATATATGTTATGTTATTTCTTGGTGATAAATTTTTATGGTGATTGTATAAAAGAATGATTTCACAAGGTATGTTATAAGAGGTGTGATTATAAGAGGCAACACACTAGAATCAACATGTAGATAAAGAGAAAAATGGGAAAGCACTTGGAGAAATAAGTCAAAGAAGAATGTAGTAGTAAGTCTTTCAGGACGGCAATTCATTTAAGGAAAGGTTTAAAAAGGAAAGGAATGAAACAACAAGATAATTTAATAACTGTAATCTAAGGTCTTCCCCATTTACCCCCACCCAAGGGTTGGATACATTTTATATTGATAATTCTAAGGGGGATTGTACCGTCAGGTCCTAATGTAGTGAACTTAATGAAGTTCAACTTCACCAAAACCAGAGGAAAACCCATAGGAAACAAAGGGGTTTCAAGAAAGGCAGAGGTGATGTTTCATCCTTTTTAATGTGTGAGAATGGTGAGAGAATTGATAAATTGAAGAGGGTTTCTGGCAGTGGGGTGAGGAAGCAGACTGGGGAAGTACCAGGAGTGGGAGGAGACCAGGGTATTTGGACAAAGATAAGTGAAAAATGTCGAGAGTAGTAAAAGGTAAATATGAAGACCAAAATGTACAAGGACTTAACATACCATTTAAAAGACACGTGATCAATAGGAACTGTGGAGGAGACCTCTACGATATAGAATGTCTTCAAGAAACACATTTTTTAAACTAATAAGAGCCCTTATTTTAAGATAAAAGGATTTAGTGACTCAATAAATGCAACATATAAAAATAAATCAAGGAGGGTCTCCATTTTATTTAGCAGAAAGCTAAACTTGGAAGAGGAGGTGATCTTGAGAGATCCAAATGGCCAATTTGTCATCTGGAAGGGATTTATAGAGAAAGAGAAATTTACAATAGTAAATATTTATGTTCCCAATACGGGTCAGATAAGATTTCTATATCGAATATTGAAAATAATAAAAAATACAGTGACTCTAATCTGGTAATTTGTGGATATTTTAATCTATGTCTAAATGTAGACTTAGATAGGAAGTCAGAGAAATGCCCTATTCCAGATGTACAAATAAAACAAAATGCAAAATGATTTAAAAATCTATTAATAAGACAAAATGTATTTGATTCATGGAGAACTTTCTATTCCATTCTAACGAGAAGGATTTTTCCTTCTTTTCACACAGGCACCAAACCTTTTCTAGATTGGATTACATCTTAATTTCGGAAAGCCTGTTAAAAAGAGTAACAAAAACTGTAGTGGCATCTATAACATGCTTGGATCATGGGTTGATCTCTATTGAATTTACCTCAGATTTTCCTTTAATACAGGTACCACCATGGAGATACAATATAAATTTAACAAAATATCAAAAAATTAGGGAAGATCTGAGGAAGTAGCTAACAAGTTATTTTGAATTAAATAGTTAATCGATTCCGTCAAAAATAATGACATGGATAGTCCATAAGGCAGTAATTTGTGGAATATTCTTTAGCTGGCAAGCTCATAAAGGGAGCTATATACGGAACTGGCTAAACTAGACAGGAAAATTCTGAGAGACTTTGATAAGTCAATCCAAGATCCAATTAGGTTACTTCAACTAAAAATTAAAAAGATAAAACAGGTAATATCAGACAATTCGGTATGGAAATTACAGTGAAACCTGTACCATTGTGGGAATAAGGCAAGCAGAACGCTAGCAAATAAACTCAAAACAAATAAATTGATAAATAAAAGTATAGATTGCCTGAAATATAAGGATTAATTGATGACTAACACAAATGATATTGCTAAAATTTGTGCCCAAATACATAGAACGTTTTGTAAGGCCTACAGAAGGGGATATTATAATTTTTTTGGACAGGGTAAATCTGCCAAAAATTACAGAACAAGAACTTGAGTATTTAAAAAGTGAAATAATGGGAAAGGAAATTGAAGAAGTTATTTAAAATTTAAAATTAACTTAATCACCAGGACCTGATGGTTTCAGGGCTCAATATTATAAAATAGGTAGGGAACAATTAATAACACCGCTTAAAGATGCATTTAACCAAATTAAAGAAGAAGGAGTTGCCCCTGCAGAAATGGTAGTAAGTATAGTACCTATTCCAAAGGGAGCGCTAAAATATCCTGAGAGTAAAAATGTCTCCCCTATTAGTCTTATTAACACTGATATTAAGATCTATTCTAAAATTTTGCCCAACCGACCAAACCCTATGATAGGAAGATTGATTTCGGGAGAGCAAAAAGGATTTGTGCCCAATAGGCAAGGCACAGACAATGTTAAAAAACTGATTAGAGGATGCAGAGGAAAACCTGATCCTGTTGGTCTTCCTGTCCTTGGACACAGAGAAGACCTTTGACAGGGTCGGTTGGGGATTCATATACCAGACCCTGGCCAAATTTGTCCTTTGAAATTTTGGGTCTCGAGCCATAGAAGCTCTATACGGATCCCCAACCGCCTGTGTCAGAGGTATGGGCTTTTCATCAGAAAGGTTTGGCCTTTTAAATGGGACAAGACAGAGGTGTCCCCTGTCACCCATGATCTCTGCATTGACATTAGAACCATTCTTAGTTAATTGAAGGGATAAAAATGGGATCAATAGAACACATAGTTACATAGTAGTTACATAGTAATTTGGGTTGAAAAAAGACTTTAGTCCATCAAGTTCAACCTTTTTAGATCTCCTCTGATCTGCAATATGCAGATTTGGACATATTCCTGTATATTATCTCTTATTAACCCTTCTAAAAGCTTTCCCACTACCAGAGTGCTCTTGCTCCCTTCTTTAATATAGGTATCACCTCTGCCTTTCTCCTGTCATCTGGTAGAGACCCTGTGTTGAGTGAATCCTGAAAAATTAGAAATAATGGTTTGGCTATTACAGAGCCCAGTTCTCTCAGTACCCTTGGATGTATTCCATCAGGACCTGGGGCATTATTAACATTTATTTTTTCCAACCTCTTTTGGATTTCTTCCTGCGTTAACCAATTATTTGGTGATGGTAGTGTAGCCCCATTATGTTGCAGTGGCCCAACCACTTGTGCAGACCTTGGGCCTCATTCTATTATCGGCCGCAGCCGCTGCGGGGCCGCAAGGACCGGCCGCAAGCTATTCTGCTATTCTATTCCCTTACGGCCGTAGGCTCCGGCAGGCTTGCGGCCGGTGCCTTGCTATCTCTTGCGGCCGATCGCGCCGGAGGAAAGCCTTTGATCTAAAACGGCCGCAAGAGATTTGCAATTCAATTGCTCCGGGAAACCTCTCTGCAAGGCTAAAAACGAGCCGCAGTTACTTGCAGGAAAAAGGTCTCGCTAGCACCAATTAAGCACATAAAATAGCTCAAATAAAGCCATCCTGCACTTTGAGAAGACTATAAAGGGATTTTAGGTGTTAGAAAAAATAGCACATAATTATCCTGTACTCAAATCCGTAAAATATTTCATTTTTAATATCCGTAAAATATACATGTAAAAAGTCCAGAGTGCTTGGAGCACCTCAGACACGCCCACGCCGCAGCCGGCAAATAAACAGTTAATTTGAACTCGGGTTTGGGCAGATGTGCAAGCTTGAGAGTGGGTTCCTTTTATTCCTCATGTCCCCCAATATGATCCCTAGCATTTACAGAGCTGTACAGTGCAGGCTTGAATTTATTTTTGAGTTTTTATATTTCACAGTTTACGGCCGGTTCCAAGATATGCGGCCGGCCGTAAAAGGAGATCCTTGCGGGGCCGTATAATAGAATCGCGAGTTAACTGAACCCTCGCAAGGAATCGCAGCCTTACGGCCGATTTACGGCCGATAATAGAATGAGGCCCCTTGTGTATACAGAAGAAAATAACCTATTTAGCTCATCTGCCATTTCCTGGTCACTAATTATGAGACGGTCTGTGTCACATTGTAATGTTCCTATAGCTTCCTTCCTGGCCTTCTTCCCATTAAAATATTTAAAAAGAAAACACAAATTAGTAGCGTTTGCAGAGGACACTATGATAACACTGGATGAGCCATTAATATCTATGAAAAACTATTTTGTCTAATAAAAGACTACAGTGAGATAGCTAACTATAAATTGAATTTACAAAAAACAGAGGCCCTACCTATGAACATCAGGGAGATTTAGAACTATTAAAAACTAAATTTCATGTAAAATGGCAAAGAGAAACAAAATCTTTGTGAATTACTCTTTCATAGCAACTTATTGAAGATAATTGATATAAATTATAGCAAGATTAATAAGAATATAGACAAGTTAATTAAAGTTGGGAGGGATTAAACAACTCTTGGGCAGGAAGGATAATAGTGACCAAGATGTCTATACTACCTAAAATTAGCTATTTCCTAAGGTGTATACTGTTTCCCTTATTGACCTTTTTGATAAATAAACTCCAGAAAAAAAATAGATGTGTATATCCATATGGGTAAAAAGCTGAGGCTAAAAAGAACTGTCTTAGGGCGAAGATTCAATAAAGGGGGGATGGCGTACCCGATAATTACAAACTTTCAAGATGCAGTAGCAATTTCGCATATGATAAGATGGAAAGAATCTGCTGATTTAAATGAATGGTTACAGATAGAAAACAACCTATCAAGTTCAGGAGATGTTAGGCAAAACATATTCCAAAACAATCTGGTTAAAAGATATCACCCAAGGAGAAAAGTTGAAAAAAAAAAAAAACACCAAACTGTGGAAAAAACGGAGCCAAAAATACTCACTGATCCCATTGCAGAGCCCTGGCTTCCCAATTCAAATCTAATATATTGAGTAAACTGATTAAATATGGCAATCTCAATGACTTATATGTCAATAAAAGAATTGCAACTTTTGAGGAAATTAAAAATGAAATTTTCTTATTTATCAGATAGTTGGCTGGAATATAAGGCTTTATGTAAACATTTTAAAAATTTGGGATTTGACTTATTAAATATCAGGGAGATGACATCCTGTGAGAAATCGGTTAGTGCTGGGAATTATCGACATCTAATCTCTAAAATGTATAATATAATAAGAAGTAATATGAATGATAAGAAATCTAATATGTTAAAATGGGAAGAAGAGCTGGGTAAGAATATCGCAAACGAGAGTTGGCATAGAGCACGGAACTTTACTGAAAGTGTGATAAAGAACGCGGCCCAAAGAGAGTTGCACTGTAAAGTCATTAATAGATGGCATTTGGTTCCCTCAAGGTTACACCAGATAAACAAAGTTGAAAATAGTAAACTATGTTGGAGACATTGTGGAGAAGAGGGCTCCTATTTACATGTGTGGTGGGGATGCCCAGTAATCTATAGATTTTGGCTAATGTTATCAAAGAAAATATCTAAGATAATTAATCAAACAATAACGTTGACTCCTGACATCTCGTTACTACATATTTTCCCGGAGAATATATCTCTGGATTAGTGATGTCCCGAACAGTTCGCCGGAGAACTATTCGCGGCGATTTTCGCATGTTCGCGGCCGCCGCGAACGGCGAACACATGCGCTTTTCGGTTCGCCCCCAATACTTTATCATTGAGGAAACTTTGAACATCATTTATTTTATTTTATAATTTTTTGTGTGTAATCTATGCCTGCCTGCCAGCGTGTGTGTGTGACAGACTAACACCTAACAGCTTATATTGTGCTTATTTTCACTACTCATACCTGGTGGTGTAACATACATTGAAAACAACCATTTTTTCCTGTAATCTAATTTCAGTTGCCTGCCTGTGTCAGGCTCACAGCTTATATTGTGCTCAGTGACATAGAACAACACTTTTTTGACTGTAATAGATTGAATAGCAATTGCCTGCCTACAGGCGTGTGTGTGAAGCCTATTGCATCTACTCTGCCAACTTTTGCCAGTGCGCAGTGCCCCAAATTTGAAGTGGGAGGACCTACCAAGCATCTTTTTCCATCTCCCGCTTCCAAAAATCCATGCCATATACACGTCCCCTGATAGTGGACGTAACAGGGATTAAACCGACAGGAATAGTATTACTTAACAGTACACACCTTATAATAACGCAGACAGAGGCAACGCGTATAATCTTCCATGCTGTGCAGTGGAAGCCCCCAGACTCTGACCTGTGTATAATCTTCCATGCTGGGCAGTGGAAGCCCCCAGACTCTGACCTGTGTATAATCTTCCATGCTGGGCAGTGGAAGCCCCCAGACTCTGACCTGTGTATAATCTTCCATGCTGGGCAGTGGAAGCCCCTGACTCTGGGAGTCTGAAGAAGAGGAGTCAGAGGAGGAAGGTGGCTTTGAGGTGGTGGAAGACCAAACTCAGCAGGCGTCCCAGGGGGCTTGTTGTCACCTTTCGGGGACCCTTGGTGGCTGGGTGGAGGAAGAGACCTTCAATGACATCAGTGAGGACAAGGAACGGGACATGGCTAGCTTGGTATCCAACCTTGTGCAAATGGGGAGTTTGCGGTTGTGCAAAGGGACTGTTTGCGGTTGTTTGCGGTGCATTAAACAGGGAGATTGAGTCTGTTACTGTGAAGCGGGTGTAACCCTTACACTACCTGATTGATACAACATCATACCTGATGTTTTAAAGCATGTTATTCCAAACAATTTAGGAATGTTAGGTGATTTATGCCCTTTATGGCTTAAAACCAGACTCTGCATCAACTATGTAATTTTCCATGGGAGTTTTGCCATGGATCCCTCTCGGGCATGCCACAGTCCAACTTTCCCATCACTATTGTGGCCAGAAAGAGTCCCTGTGGCTTTTGAAATTCGCCTGCCCATTGAAGTCTATGGCGGTTCGCCGGGTTCGCCCGTTTGCGAACATTTGATGGAAGTTCGGGTCCGCTGTTCGCGAACCGAAAATTTGATGTTCGTGACATCACTACTCTGGATATCAAAAGATTTTTAGTTTAAATTCTTGTCATAGTCAAAGCATGGATATGAGCAAATTGGAAGCAAAAATCAGTACCGACCTGGATGGAAATTAGAGAAAAAAATGGAGAAAAACTGGCTAATGGAAATAGAAGTCAGAGATTTAGGGGTAACATCAAATCCCAGAGCAAGATGGAAAATTTGGGAAAAATTTTTAGGAAATGAACTGGGGAGAACCACACTCAATTAAGTCCATAATATGTAAAAATGCCAAGGCTCAACTCATTCATATCTGGGAATCCTGGTCAGCACCCAACCTCGCCAGAACTTAGTAAGGGGAAAATAAAGCAAATAGTACTCGAAAGGGTGTGAATGTAAATTTAAAGATTACTTTAAGGAAGAAAAAGGAAAACTTTTGTAAAAAGTTTCTTTGTGGAGAAATATAATATGAAAGATGAGAAATATTTAAGAATAATAATGAAAAAACTGGAAAAATGTAGGTTTTAGAAATTCATGAGTATGTCTCCCTGGTGAAAATTGATATGTTATCAATTCAGGGAGGTGTTTTGTCAATATGTATTGTGATTTGTATATATTGTTAAAAAGCAATCAATTATTAAAAAAACTTGCAACAGATAAGTCAGAAACCACTTTAAGACCTTAATATAGTTGTGGTAGACTATTAAATTCTCCAATTTGTAGTTCCTGAAGCCCGTAAAGGAGCCTGCAAAAGTTACGTCTAGTAAATTGACCTTTTTGAGTTACCCGCAAACGATCTGCAGGTTACAGACTGAAAAACAACAGCGGTTGCCAAAATCGGAACTCCGACCCAGCTAAGCCTTTGATCTTTCAAGCCCGTAAATGTTACAATCGTAAATCGCTATTAAATTGCTACATGTCCTCAAGTCCACAATTGTTTTCACACAGTAAATGGCAAATGTAGCCAAAAAACCTACGGGTACTGGAGAGGACCTGCAAGGGGGTTAAACTCCTGTCCGTAGCACTGTAAAAACAAATATAAACACACTACTGTATTTTAAATTACAGGAAAATCGATGAAAGGTATTACAATTAAAAGCACAATCTCAAGCTTGCAAATCTGCAATAAAAAATAAATACAATTTTAACAATCTTTTTATTGAAGACATTAAAAATTTTAACACACATGTATACACATCCTGTACATAAAGTTATGTATGATTACACTGGTTATCTATTTACAGTATGCTAATACATTCAATCATTGTTTGTAGTCTTCTCAGTTTTCTGAATTTTCTGTGATAAATACCTAGGAGCATTCACTCCTACCGTTATAACTATACCGTCAGACTTTGCGAGCTTGCAAAGTGAGTTTGCAGAACTGCGTCCTTCGCGAAGGTGGAGGCTCCAACAACGGCTGCAATAACCCAAAGGCTCATTGCAGGCAGCAAATGCGGACCCTCACGAAGCCAGGGGCCGCATTTGCGGAGGTCGAGACTCTACGCCACCTCACTCCTGGGACAAATAAACCCCAGAAAAGCACGACTTTACAAAAAAAACACCACACCGCGGGACTTAGAAAAAAAACACTAATGCGTAAAGAGGAAATACGGACTTACACAAAAGAAAATATGAGCCGTGGGACTTAGAAAAAAAAATTAAAACGAGATCAAAAATACGAACAGCTGAAACGAGTACAACAAAAAACACAAAAAACAATGAAAATTAAAAAAAAACATACAAAAACATCACACACAGCACAGGGGACAGCCAGGACCACTGGGGGTGAGGTTGCACACAAATTAAAGTTGATTTTAGGCAGTTTCATCACTTAAAAATCGGCTAAGGAGGCGGCGAAAAAAAATGAAAACGAGGCTCAACGACCCCAAAGCTCATAAAACACTGACAAGGACGTACAGTACAACTTTTAATTATGACCCGTGGAGCTATAATAATACGAGGTCGCAAAAATACGAGGTTAACGGAAGAAATGCGTATATTCAAATACAACACAAAACAATATAATACTCAAAAAATGATCTTAGTTTATTTTTTAGGCCTAGGTGTTATTACTTAAATGTGTACCAAAATATTGTCCTGTGGATCCTATTTAGGAATCCTTGAACAACCAACCAAGGTTGTACAGAAACACCTTTTATGCAGCCTTTATTTTAATTATTATTGCCACATACTAATTTTTAAAAAAATCAATCTTTATTTGTACATTTAAAATGTTGTTAAAAATGCAATGATTAAAAAAATCATGTTAAACCCAAGGGGCCTCATTCGATTATCGGCCGTAGGAGATGCGGGGCCGCAAGGACCGGCCACAAGCTATTTGCCTATTCTATTCTCTTCCGGCCGGGGATTCCGGCAGGCTTGCGGCCGGCGCCTTGCTATCCCTTGCGGCCGCACGCACCGGAGGAAAGCCTTTGATCTTAAACGGCCGCAAGAGATTCGTCCGCAAGAAAATGCTGGTTGCTATTCAATTGCTCCGGGAACCCTCTCTGCAAGGCTAAAACGGAGCCGCAGCTTACTTGCAGCAAAAAGGTCCCGCAGGCACACAATTAAGCACATTTTAAAGCCATAATAAAGCCATCCTGCACTCTGAGGAGAATATAAAGTGATTGTAGGTGTAAGCATTAATAGCACAACATTCCCCTACACTCAAATTCGTAAATATATATTTTTTTAATTTATGTCACATATCCATGTAAAAAGTCCAGAGGGCTTGGAGCACCTCAGACCCGCCCACGCTGCGGCCAGAAAATAAACAGTTAATGTAATCTCGGATTTGGGCTGATGTGCAAGCTTGAGAGGGGGTTGCTATTAATCCTCATGTCCCCCATTATGATCCCTAGCATTTACAGAGCTTTACAGTGCCGTCTTGAATTTATTTTTGCATTTTAAGATTTCTGAGCTTACGGACGGTTGCAAGAATAACTGCCGGCCGTAAGGGGATAGCCTTGCGGCGCCGTATAATTGAATTGCAAGGTAACAGGAGCCCCACAAGGAATCGCAGCTTTGCGGCCGATAATAGAATGAGGGCCAAGGTGTTTAATCCTTTGGGCTTTTTCACGTCCAGCAAATTATTAAAGGTTTATTTAAGTTTTTTTTTTTTTGTTATTATTTTCTTTGCTTTGATCACAGCTTTTTCATTTAATTGCTTTATTATGCTCAAGTCAATAAAATATTTGGTTTTTCAATTCAACTGTATTTGTGTATTTGTGGTTATGTTTCCTTAGTCAAATCCTTATCAGGTACCCATAAGATTAAGATGTTTATATAAGATTAAGATAAGGTTTTATAATCCTTTTATCTGTTTATAGTTTTGTTTACTCATTCAGCACTTCACTTGAGTATATGTTTTAAGTGCCTTTGTGTTTGTTTTGTGTTAATCTTTTATACTGTTTATTTATGTTAATTCTTAATTCTATTACTTAAAGTGCATTGTAATTCAAGTTGTGTTATTCAAAACTTCTTATCTTAAAGTGCTTGTGCTATTGTGACTTAGTGCTAATTTCTTCTTATATTACCCTTTTACCTCGTGACTGTTAGTCTGTCACAGTTACTACTTTACCTTATTCATTTATAGTGCTAATGCTGTGCTATTTTTAAAAAATGTATACACTCCTGATTTTATGCTGTTTCTTAAACTATATGTTTCATTAATGCTTCTGTCTATTGTTTTTTAGAAGGAGGTTGTGACCTCCTTTTTCTTCAGTTTTTTTGCTTTAATTATGCTTTTACTCCTTTTTCCTTTTTCTTGCTTTTCTATTTCCTTATTCTTGTATATTACTCTATTGTTACTATATTGTGACTTTGTGGTGAAGGAATTGGCTTTCTATCTTTCTTTCAAGTTAGTAGTGGACCTGGAGCTTTAGAGCTGTATCTATCATGCTCCACGCTATGTTGGCGTGGTCTGCGCTGTGATCGCGCTTGCTAATGATGTCACAATCTCCCGACACGCGTTTCGTGAGGCTCTATCAGTCTCGCACTCATCAGGGGCACACTACAACACAAAACAATACAAAATACAACAAAAAAATATACAAAAAACACACAGAGCATGGGGGGACAGGAAGGACATCTGCCACTAAGGTTGTGCACTAATTAAAGTACAATTTAATGAGTTTACACAATTTGAAATTCGCAAAGCGAGGAAAAAAATGGAGGACGAAAAAAATGAAAACGAGGCTACATGACCCTGAAAGGAGCAAAACACCGCCAGACACGTACAACTTTTGCCAGGGATGTACAAGGTACTAAAATACACACTTAGCCAGCACGGAAAATGGTCCACCCCCGAGTAGCACATAGACAAACAACGCCATTTTATAACACTAATATTACGAATCTCTCATGGAGATTACAACACTAAAGCAACGGTTTGTCATCGCGCACCCAGCGTATTTCTTATGCACAGCTGGGACACTGATGACACTTTCTCCTCACAGCACCAACAGGCCAACTGTACATTGTATGCTGCAGGATTAAAAATAGATACTTAGCTCTTCAGGCTATTCATTGCTTCATATATCAATTACAAATAGGTAAAGTATATTAATTTATTAAGTAAATAATTAATTAATAATTATACACATAAAATTGACATTTATATCTGGGTTTGTCAGGAGAGCACAAGGTGCTCATAGGAACAAAAGTAAACAAGAGGAGCGGATCACTATGACACCTATTATGCGGCATTATATTTTCATTTATTGCCACATATACATTTTTAAAAATTTCATATTTTAATATAAACTTGAATACAAATAATTTTGTTGAAATCAGAACGATTAAAATTAGTAATCCCGGTACCTGCAAGGAGCTGGACGTGTTTGTCCAGAGCTCCAGCACACGAACGCATAATTGGGCTTATTAAACGCCCTGAGAATCCCACAATCTGACCCAAAGTGGCTGGGGAAGCAGAGGGGACGACCCGGAACCCCTGGTACTCTTTTGGGGTCCAAGACAGGAGGCACATCGGCTCCACGGCGGAGACAGAAGGGGAGAAGCGTCCCCAACGCAGTTAGCCGCCCTCCCTGCTGTGAGGCACTTGAGGAGACCGCCGGGGAGAGGATCGGCACATCGGAGATCCGACTGGGCAGTGTGGTGAGGTCTGACCAGGGGGCCCTATCAGTTGGTGGCTGGGTATAGACCCGGGGAGACCGGGCGGCGGCCATTTTAACTCCCCACACGGAGAGAGCTCCGGATTGAGGCCTGGGGGCAGCACATACCCTGCAAGCCTCGCAGTGTCCCCCTAAAAGGGTCCGGTGGCGGCTGGTTCCAGCCGGAGGGGTGCTGGGGGGTCTGTACCCAGAACTGGAGCCCACAGGGCGGCAAGACCACACAACAAAAAGCCCGCGAAAATGGGTGGCGGCCATGTTAGGCTGCTGACCAGGAGAAGAAGCTAAGGCCTTATTACCACTGCAACTGGGACTTTGTGGTAATTAAAGAACAACTACAGCCTGACCCTAAACTGTGAGTAAACAGCTGCATTGCAGGCCCAGAGATCCCTACATATGCCACATCTACATTTAAACTATTTCTGCCAGTGCTACTGACTGTTCTAAACCTACAAGTGGCAGTGTATAAGTAATACCCAGGAAGCAAAGACTGACACACATGACAAGTGTGATAATTGGCAAGGCAGTTTGGCATTACTTTTCAGGGCTGCAACTTTCAGGCTTCACTTGCAAACCAACAAGATCTCTGATTACTAAGATCAATTAAACTACTTTACTTGCTTATTGAACATTGTTTACATGTGGACAGAGAGTAATGCAGGTCTAATATGATCCACAGGGGGAGACCTTGACAGATCATGGCATAGCAACACAGCACGCCACAACTTTTGGCGTAGGAAGTTATGTGTATTAAAAACAATATGTATGATAGTACTCCTCGATAACTGCGAGGATATTGATCTTCTTGTGAACTCCTCAATTGTTAACTTGTCTTCTTGCTATTTTTTTCATTCCCAGAATTGCGTGCTCGAATCTCATCACTGCAACAGCTTCAAGGAGCCTTTTGTTTTGGCTCAAGCGCCTCTCTGGTCGCCCCATCCAGTCCGGCTAACACTAAAACAAGGTAAGATGATTAGACCAAACTATCTCGGGATGCAGGACAGAAATGGCTAGAGTTCTGAAGGAGAAGTATAGTTTTTTAACACACAATGTTAAGGGCTTTAATTCCCAATTTAAAAGAAGGAAAGCTTTCCTGTATTATCAAACTAAGAAACCATCTATAATTTTTATGCAGGAAACTCATTTTGCAAAGAATCATATTCCCTCGTAATTAAACAAGGAATATCCCATTTTCCACTCTTCAACCCAAAGGTCCAAAAAAGCGGGTGCCACCATTCTTATTCACCGTAACTTTCCCTTTCGGATAGACTCCAAATTGATAGATAAGGATGGGCATTATGTCATTTTGCGGGGAAGAATTCAAGAAGTCAAACTTACGCTGGTATCCTTCTACGTGGACACGGTGGCACCCCATAAAAGTTTACTACACATGCTGAAAAAAGTAGAACCCTGGTCAGATGGTCTGGTGGTGATAGGGGGGGACTTCAACCTTGTGTTAGAGCATGGGCTAGATCGTTCGAGTTCCCAGGCCACCAATAGATATTCGCGGAAACTACAACAGATTAAAGGGGTGTTAGACAGAATGGGCTTAGTGGATGCCTGGAGGGGACATCATCCTAATAGTCGCGAATACACTTACTACTCACATACGCATGGGACCTACTCATGGATAGACACGATTTTTATAACCTCTAAGTTTTTTGACCAAACCAGGGGCTTGGAAATTTCGGTATGCCCGTGGTCAGACCATTCAGCAGTTTCCTTGGATATGGATCTTGGTGGAGACTCAAGGACTCCATATTCCTGGAAAATTAATGAACGTATGTTAACAGATACGGCGCTAACGGGCCAGATACAGAAAAAATTGCAACAATATTTTGAGCTAAATAATACCCCGGGATCTAATATAGGATGGGTGTGGATGGCCCATAAGGCCTATATCAGGGGGATGTGTATCAAGATGGCATCTTCCATAAAAAAAATAGTATACGTCAGGAACAGGAACTTACTACAAAGTTACGAGATCTAGAACTACAGAATCAAACACACCCCTCCACCAGACTCCGCCATAGAATAGATGACACTAGATTAGAACTTGATGCCTTGCTTTCGCACAAGACAGAGAGTGCCCTGAGACGGACGAATCAGCTGTTTTATTCCAAAGCTAATAAACCAGATTCCTTTCTGGCACGGAAGCTTCGGTCTAAAGCTGCATTGTCCAGAATTCTGAGGATTAGAACTAGGGCTGGGAAGATAACAGTGAGTCAGAGCGAAATCAAACACACATTTAGGGACTTTTATAATTCGATCTATTCGACAAAAATAAACCCGAGCCCGGAAGCTCTTAGATCTTATCTGGATTCCTGCGATCTTCCCAAAGCTTCAGAGCAAAATATGGAGGATTTGAATGTGGAAGTGGGTGTAGAGGAGATATTAGAAACCATTAAAAGTCTGAAATCAGGGAAGGCCCCAGGGCCGGATGGCTTCACCAACTCTTATTAAATGAGCTCCATATATTGAATAGAAATTCTATATCTGTGATATTGCTATTTATACCTCGTGAATAAATGATTCACTACTGTGTACCTTGAATGTTACATGTAACTAGCGACTTGCACGTCAAAAATGACGGGGCAATAAAATTGTAAGGTAGGTAATGCTGTTTGCCACATACATTAATTTTTTTGGTGGTATGAGATCCTTTGGCGCTCATTGTGAGCCTCACGCTGAGCATCTTCGGGGAAAGCGACACGGGGGGGGGGGGAAGAGACACATGGGAGGGAGAGGGGAAAGAGACACAGGAGGGAAAGAGACACAGGGGAGGGGGTTAGAGACACGGGAGGGAGAGGGAGGTAAAAACACAGGGGGAGGGGAGGAGATACAAGGGAGGGAGAGGAAGGGGAAAGGAGATACAAGGGAGGAAGAAGAGGGGGGAAATGAGACACAAGGGTGGAAGTAGACTGGTGCTGGTGGTTGTTAGTGTAGCTGTGTACTTCCGCATTGTGTAAGTTAGTGTTGTAAATCGGCGGCAAATGTGTATGTGGCATGCGGGTGTGGATAATTTAGTGTCCTTGCTAAAAGTGTATCTTGTACCTTGTACGGCTTTTTGGAAAAGCTGTATGTGCTTGGTGGTGTTTTGCGGCTTTAGGGTCCTGTAGCCTCGTTTTCGTTTTTTTCGGCTGCCATTTTATCTCTCGCTTAGGGGATTTTGTGTGTCTAAACTCTGGAATTTGGACTTAAATTGAGGTGTAGCTTCACTTGCAGAGGTCCTGGGTGCCCCCCCCCCCCCCTTACTGTGGGTAAGCTTTTTATGTGTTTTTTTGTGTGTATTTATTGTTATTCCAAGACCTATGGTTCGTATTTTTTAGTATAAGTCCGTATTTAGTGATTGCGTGTTAGACCTATTTTGTTAAAGTGCCTCTTGTGCGTGTGTTTGTAACTGCGTGTGAGGAGCCGTGGAACCTCCACCTCAGCAAATGCAGCCCCTCGCTTCGCTTTGCGAGCTCGCAAAGCGTGACGACAATTCGTACTTTGACAACTATTATATGTGATCGTTTAGTTAAAATTATACCTCATGGCCTTATTTATCTATTTAGGCCATTACTTTTACCCAACTAACTATTACACTGTTTGATACCTTATACTGATTTTTCTTAAAAAAGACTTGCGCTATCTGGTATAGTATTACTAAATAGGCTGATTCTTAAAGTATGCTGTATAACTTATTGCGCTTGCCTTCATGCCAATTTAGTTTGTTTGGATAGGACAATCGACGGACTTTGTTTGGCTGTGTTTCCCGCTGTGCTGTTGCTCCCTAACCGTGATTGCGCTCTGAGTGATGTCACAGAAACATTAGATTTGCAGGTTAACAAAATTAACCTAAATGGCAAGATATGTCTTATTGCTAAAACTGGAGACCTGCCTGTGTATAGCACTACACTGGAGTACTATAAAATAACTAGCGACTTGCCCGTCAAAAATTACGGCAATAAAAAGTGAAGCCTGGCAATGCTGTTTGCCACACAGTGGGAGCCTCTCCCCTCTACTTTACCGACCTCGCAATGACCACCTTCGGAGCTCATCACGGGCCTCGCAATGAGCGCTTTCGGAGCTCATTGCGTGCCTCCCCCCACCTCTCCCACCGTCTACTTTACTGTCCTCCCAATGAGCGCCTTTGGCACTCATTGTGGGCCTTGCAATGAGCGCTTTTGGAGCGCTCTCCCCCTGTCTACTTCCTCCCTTGTATCTCATTCCCCCCTCCTTTTCCTCCCTTGTGTCTCCTTTCCCCCTCCTCTCCCTCCCTTGTATCTCCTTCCCCCTCTGTGTTTTTACCTCCCTCTCCCTCCTATGTCTCTAACTCCCTACCCTGTATCTCTTTCCCTTCTGTGTCTCATCCCCCTCCCATGCGTCTCTTTCACGCTCCCCTGTGTCTCTTTCCCCTCCTCCCTTTCCTGTGTCTGTAACCCCCTGCCCTGTGTCTCTTTCCCACTGTCCCCACTCCCCCTGTGTCAGTTTCCCCCTTCCTCATGTGTCTTCCCCCCTTTCCCTCCCCTGTGTATCTTCCCCCCTCCTCTCTCTCCCCTGTGTCTCTTTTCCCCCCCTCTCCCCCCTGTGTCTCTTCCCCCCTTGTCTCTTTCACCCCTCTCCCCTATGTCTCTTTATCCCCTCTGCCCCTGTGTCTCTTTCCCCCCTCTCCCCATGTCTCTTTCCCCCCTCTCCCTCCCATGCATCTCTTTCCCCCTCCTCTTTGTCTCTTTCTCCCCCTCTCCCTCTGTGTCTCTCCCCCTACCTCTATGTCTCTTCCCCTCTCCCTCTGTGCCTCTTCCCTCCCTCTCCCTCTGTGTTTCTTCCCCCCTCCCTCTGTGTCTCTACACCCTGTCCCTCTGTGTCTCTTCCCCCCTCTGTGTCTCTTCCTCCCTCTCCCTCTGTGTCTCTTCCCCCCTCTACCTCTGTGTCTCTTCCCCCCTCTCACTCTGTGTCTCTTCCTCTCTCTCCCTCTGTGTCTCTTCCCCCCTCTCCCTTTGTGTCTCCCCCCCCCCTCTCCCCCCGTGTCTCTTTCCTATCCTTATGGCTGACGCCACGCAATGTGCATTTGCGCGATCCGATCGCCTTTGGGATCGGATCGTTGGCAAATTGCGATTCGTCACAAGCATGACGACGAATCGCAGTTTACAATTATAATATGTGATGATAGTTTTTTTATTATATGATTTTGTATTGTAATTAAGGACATTTACAGCCTTATTAAATTGCAATTCGCCCGATTGAATAGGGCTCTATATAAGCACAGAAAATATATTTTTTTAACAGAAGTTTTTAGTTAGTGAACTTCTATCCAAAAGCAAGGACTTCACTAACTAAAAACTTCTGTAAAAAAATATGCTCTGTGTTTATATAGAGCCCTTTTCAATTGGCTGATTTGCAATTTAATAAGGCTTTAACCTTATAATATAACTGAACTTTAAGGAAAGCAATAGCCAAATTAAATATTTTATAACAAACAGATGGGCACTATAGATGTGTTCTGTTTGTAACTAAGTGCTCTATGTTCTTTAAACTATCATACAATATACAGTAGGTTGTATTCTCCACAACCTGACCAAATACCACTAGTTTGTTAGTTTATGACATGAGGTGCAGATACCAAACATGTAAAGGGACAATGTTCTGATCTACATATCACTGACGTCACTATAGTTCTCATGGGAATAAATGTAATAAGCAACAAACACACAAGCTGGGAATAAACAATGAGCATAGTATACCTATCTAACAAACAATCAAATAGGTAGCAAACATTCCATTGGTGATAACCAAACCTCCTTAGCCACTTGTCTAATGTGGCAAAGACTGGGAGTGAAGATGGGCCTGCCATTCCTCCAACAGCCCCCTATAGGAGGGGTATAACCATGGTCTAGAACACTATAGTGTCCTGGGAGGGGAAAGGTCCCTTAGGGGTCATTAAGTCAGTATTATAAGAATTGCCCTCTTTCTTTATTAATACAGTCTATATATTTATTAAACCTCTAGTAGTGCTATTCACACCACACCTTGTAATACTTAGTATTCTAGCAAAATCATTGCCTATGGAATATTTTGTCATGCTCCGGATATGTTTAACGGTACTTGCTGTATTGCTGGGCTCCTTCACTGCCTCTTATACCTCTGTTGCTGACCCTCTTAAAATTGGAGCTATAACTGCATTTACTTTTATAAGGATTGCCCTCTTTCTCTATTAATACAATCTATATATTTATTAAACCTCTAGTAGTGCTATTCACATGACACCTTGTATTATGTAGTATTTTAGCACCATCCTTGCCTATGAAATCTCTTGTCGTGCTCCAGTTATCTTTTAGCTAGGTTGAACAGTACTTGCTTTATAAATGGGCTCCTTCACTATCTCTTATACCTCTATTGCTGACCCCTTGAAATTTGGAGATATAACTTCAATTAATTTTACCAAGCTTAACCTTAGAAAAACTGCATTATAATAATTAACTTGTTTGAGGTACATTTAGTCTCTTATTGAATGCACAGAAAATGTATACAGTATACTTGTACATAATACTTGCAACTTGCAACAGTCTCAAGTAGGATCCATAGATTGCGATGGCCTTGTAGTTGGTGATCTTCCTTGCGAGGTTTGCCCTAGCTCACTATCTCTAAAGGGGCGAAGGCTTTCTCACTCGATTTTGGAGAGGAGCTTCCTGCCATTGTCTAGTTGGGCTTCTTTGATCTTGGGCTGTACCATGCTCCTCCTCAGATGTCAAATGCAGGCATTTAAGGACGGTTTGGCATTCATCCAGCGTATGTGCTGAGTACATGCTGCCTTTGTGCTGAAATAAAACCACAAATGGGAAGCCCAATCTGTACTGAACCCTATGACGATTCAGAATTTCTAAAGCTGGCTTTATCTCTCTGCGTTTAGTTAATTTATTAGGAGATAAGTCATTGAAGATTTGTAGGGTTGCGTTATCAGGACGCTTTACAGTAGATTTCTTCCTAGAAGCTGCGAGGATTAGGTCTCTAGCCTTCTGTCTAAGAAACCTCACAATGATGTCCTTCGGCAAGTCATGATTTTTTTAAGCCCCTAAGGCTCTATGGGCCCTCTCCATCTCCCAGACTGATTCATGGACATCTGGGATCATACCAGCTATTGTCCCTCTCAGGTACTGCCGAAGGTCTTGAACCGCTCTAGGAATTCCTCTGATCCTTATATTGTGCCGTCTACAGCGGTTCTCAAGATCCTCAAATTTAACTTCCAGGGCTAAAATGCGTGTTCTGCATTGTTGTTGCCTCATCCCTCTGCTGCGCTTCCACTATCTGGTCTGTAGTGTTCTCAAGTAAGTGAGTTCTCCGGCCCAGTTCATTCATTTCTTTTGTAAAGGCGTTGACCGTCTGAGAAAAGTGTGCCTGCAGCATTTTCTCAATCATTCCCATAGATTCTACTGATAGATGAATATGTTGTTGTTGCGGGGTCTTTTGGGTCTCTTCATTATCTGAAATATCAGACAATCCTGAGTGAGATTCATGTGACGGAGTATGGCACAAGTCAAAAGGTCTGAAGTGGTCAGTAATATGCTTGGTTTGCTTTTTTTATTTGGGTTTCCCCATTTTTATTTGTTTGACTCCAGGCATTATCTTATTTTGTGATAAAAATGTGGTAACGCTAAGAGAGAATTATGTGAGACTGTTGCTTGTTGTAGCTCTAAGAACTGTGATTTACATTTAGGACATTACTAGCTTAGGATTGTGTATGCAGTATTAATGACATTGACATCCCCCCCAGATGTCTTTTCAGGGTAATTTCCCTAAGTTCTGTCCAGTCAGCACTTCGTAGAGGGATTTAGTCAATTAAGCAATTGAGAGCAAATGCCCAGTTCAGTAGACCCCCTTTGCCGCTTTCCCAAGTGGTGTTAGATAATCCTTTGCGGGGCAGGGTCTTGTTTACAGTTTCTAGATGGTTTGTTTGCCCTATGCAATTATTGATATGGCTTGACAATGTTCCAGCTGAATTACTTTTTATGTTTATTTTTTGGAAGGAAGTATTTTATTTGGTGCGGAAATGAATTATTGTTGGTGGGGGTTGCACGTGTGCTATTTGTTCTCCACCTGTGATGATTCCAGCTCTGTTAAATAATTGCCCTCTCTCACCCCTAGAGTGTGCTGGTTTCTGGTATGTTACCGGGCATATTACAGTTTACCCTGCTCCTGTAGTGCTGGAGAAGCCGGTATAAATCAGATCATTTGCTTCCCCTGAAGCTCTTAATTTAGATAACGATGTTTGGAACAAATAGTTGAAACCGAAATCACATTCCAATGCACACCCAGTTGCACATAAAAACAATCTCTGCCTTATCTTTTAGGCTGTCTATGGAACATAAATGTCTCTAACTTAGCCTGCCCAGGTTTCAGTGTGTGGCTATTGCTATTGTTGTTGTTGGAGACCTCCAGGACAAGGCTCCGTACCCAGGCTGGGAGTAGAGCACCTCCCGTCTAGGCCTTAATCTCGTGGTTGGTAAAGCTTATCAGACCCCTTACTATCTGCTATATTTCTGCTCAGCGTAAGCTGCTGCATTCAGGTGTTTATTATTTGAGGGGTGAAAATGCCAATTTTGGTGCTATAACTCTTATTTTCAGAAGTAAGAATGGAGAGCTCTCCTCAGGCATGTCTGCTCTCTAGTGATGCTGGCCATGCCCCCCCAAAAATATTTTTTTCATGTTTAATTTCCGTGTTATATCAATCCCGGCAATCAATGTGTTAATACATATAATAGAACTCGCATGGACTAGAATATTATATTTATTGATTTTTTCATATTGCATTATTTTTGGAATGCGGGCTCAATCGCAACTCAGACTTCAAAACCGTAAGTGATTGAAATGTAACCTCCATGTTTTAGTGACGTAATTATATCGGCCTCTTTTACTATTGTCTCTGTCTAAACCTGTAACTATGGGTTTGAATAATTTATCATTTATCAGGTTCACGCCCGTAAATGCTACATGTGAAAACATGGTTTACGGATTTGTATTCTGGCCATGTCCTTGCTGGCTTTTCTAATTTATTTGCTCTGTAACTCTTGCAAATGTAATAGGGACCTTAATCTAGTTGTGGCCATCTCTAGTTTTTTTGCTAGAGTTTGACTATAGTTAAAGAGATCTTGATTTTTCTTGTTTAAATTTTCACATTGGTTTCATAGCTGGTTAACGCTTACTCACGGAAAATCGACTTCTTTTTAACACTATTGATTGATAAAGAGAGTTCCTCCTTTAAAGATTTCTTAAAATCTGATATAAACTCCTTCATTGTGTCTACCATTATCAGATCTATCTGTACTGAATAGTTATGTATAGCTGAGTATATTCTTCTTTTATTTGGGTCTTTATTTTCCTTGGTGTTCTCCTAGTGGATTTATGACTCTTCATAAGGAGACCCACTTTCACGAAGATAAGATAAGCATTTTTTAAACAGTAATTTAACCAATGTTATTAAAATAATATAGGTTTTGCCTCAATGGATGAATCATAGATTGCCAGTATACTGTATACTTCTCGTCCTCAGAGTTTCCCTTTACTGACAGTTGCCAATTTAAAAAGTAAGAGTTTATCCCCTAGATATCTCAATATTCAGGGAAAGTAGTTGATGCACTTAATCCTTGTTATTGCTACAACAACTTAATTATCATCAGATAGCAATTAATTGGCAGCTATTAATCTTGGCAGCTATTTTAATCTGGTACATAGTACAAATGATCGTTTTGGGCCATAATTGCCCTTGCTCAAAGTGCTCCTCTGTCATTTCTTACCCATTCACTTCAAAAACACATCAGAAGTATTTGTGGGCATGGTTAATCCTTGTTATTCATACAACAACTTAATTATCATCAGATAGCAATTAATTGGCAGCTGTTAATCTTGGCAGCTATTTTATTCTGGTATAAAGTACAAATGATCGTTTTGGGCCATAACTGCCCTTGCTCAAAGTGCTTATCTGTAATTTCTTACCAATTGACTCCAAGAACTCCTCAGAAATACTTCCGGTCATGGTTATCTTCCTTCATTGAGTTTCTCTCTGACCCACCAGCATACAAGGAATATGGAAGCTTCACTGTTTTTAATATAAAAAATAAACAAAGTTTTTGTGTACTGGCCAATGAAATGCTGCCAAGAGATAGTCTGAAATTTGCTAGTACATCTAGGACTACAGAGACACTATGTGCATGAGTCACAGCGACAGAAGTTTGTAAGGTTTCAGTGAGTAAAAACAGAATTTTTAAGCACTTGTTAATACAATGATGTTTAGATATGCAAACACTTACAGCCTTATTAAACTGCTAATCGGCCAATTGAAAAGGGCTCTATATAAGCATAGAGCATATTTTTTTATACAAGTTTTTAGTTAGTGAAGACCTTGCTTTTGGATAGAAGTTCACTAACTAAAAACTTCTGTAAAATAAATATGCCCTGTGCTAATATAGAGCCCTATTCAATTGGCCGAATCACAATTTGATAAGGCTGTTAGGTAGAATATTTTAATATTAAAAACAGGGAACTTCCATATATCTTTAAGCAATTCCCACCTTTGGCAGCCAGGCTCTCAGCACTATTCTTGGCAGCTTCTTCACCTCAGCCTATTCCCTGGTCCGTCGAGATCACGCCCCTCATTCCTGTGAGATTTCTCTAGCCCCAGTCATAGTTACTATTAAGTACACTTCCACTCCATTGCCAATGCTCAGTTTCCCATAGCAGTGTCGTACATTCACATTGTCTTTACCACGCACAAAGCATCAGGATAATCCATCCTCCGAGAGTAAAGCCCAATTAATTGTTGTTGGAGAAGAGGGAGAGCGCTTAGGCATCATGGAACCATCTTGGTTGCTAGCCACCCCTATTTTTTCCACCACAAAATGTTTCCATCTTGATTAATACAATGACTGACCAATAAATAGTGACTAAATAATTTAATCAAACGGGAGGAATCACAAGGCAACTGAAAAGGCATCTCAATGATCAGAAACCTAGACAACAATTAAAGGACCACGAGGAAGGAAAAAATAAATACATGTTTGAAAACTTGTTTTTTAATTGTGCAGGAAAAAAGTCAAACAGTTTTTAATTGTATAGTGTAGAGACCCAGGACAGTATAGTTTGGACTAATTGGGGAATATATAGTGTGGAGAGCCTGATATTTTATAGTGTGCAGATCTCTCGATTTATTATTAGGAGATCTGACATTCTAAATTGTAGAGAACTGACAATTGAATAGTATAGAAAGTCACAAATTGCATTGTATGAAGAGTCAAAAATGGAATAGTCTGGAAAGCTGAGTATTATATACCATAGTGTAAAGAGCTGGGGAATGTATAGTGTGGAAATCTGGGGGTTCTGTAGTTTAATATTGTGGAGGACTTGGGATTGTATAATATAGAGTGCCTGGCATTCTAAAGTGTGGAGAGAGCTAAGATTGAATAGTTTGGTGAGTCTCAAATTGCATAATTTTGAAAATCTAAGGATTCTATAGTCTTGAGAGCTAGAAATTATAAAGTGTGGAGAGCTTCAAAATTACATAGTGTGGAGAGTTGGAAATTGTATAAAGTGATGAGCTGGTCTTGTATAGTGCGGGGATCTGGGGATGGTATAGTTGTATTGTGTGGAAGAATTGGGATTGCATAGTGTGGAGAACCCTGTATTACATGTTATGGAGTCAGAAATTGCATGGTATGTATTGTCTGGAGAGCTATGGATTATATATTGTGGAGAGCATGGAAAGTTGTCTATGTGTCCCAAGTGTGGAGAGCTTGCATTGTACAGTGTGGAGAGCTGGGGATTGTATTGTTTTCTAGTTTGGAGGAACTGTGATTATATAGTGTAGAAAACAAAAAATTGCATAGTGTGGATGTGAAGATCTGTTTTCCCTTAACTAACATACTTTCAGGTTTTAAAAACAATTTTATAGAATAAGCCATCCAGGGTTCACATATTTAGCATTTCATGTGTGTTCCCACTCTTTCTACCGGTAGGTGCCTCCCCTAGATCCAACCCCAAGGAGGGCAAGCCCAAGCTCCAGGTTTCCCTGCCCCGATAGGCTATTTTTTTGGCCCAATCAGCTACATACCCCCGAGGCACATATGTTATTGGTTAGTTTTAAGCTGGGCAGAGAGTTTGCATATGTTCAGCCGACAAACATGTAAATCATTTGTCCTGAAATTGTATAAATACATTGCCTGTAAACAGAAATAAAAATGCTCTTCTTGGGACACATAGACAATTGTGTGTTTCATTTAGAGGGAAGTCTATTGAGCTAAAATCATTTTGCTGCCCCGAATCTCTACTCCTCTCTTGGGAGAAAGGATTGAATATCAGGTTGGACTTTTCAAGTCCAATAAGGAAGCAGAGGATACTAGTTAGCTGATCCAGTGACCCTGGGCACCTGAGCTGATGCTGATGATCCTGATCTGACTGCCGGGCACCAAAAGGCCCAGTCCTTCTGAAGAAGATTTCCTGAAGGATGGGGGATTCCTGTAGCCAAAGGCAGGAATTTCCTGAGCTGAATAGCGCCCCCTCCTGGGATCTTCACAATGGAGAAAACTATTTCAGTTCAAATTATACATTTTATTGGCTGACTGAGTAGGATTAGATTGCAAGTGTTCAAGGTCATAGCACATTAGGATTTATAGTTTGCATAGTTAAGGAGTATATTATCTCAAGAGCTAGAGCCTATGACTTGAATAATGTGGTGAGCTGGCATTACAAATGTGGAGGGCTTTCTGATGTGGAGCTTTCTAGAAAAAAAGGCATTTAAAAGGGGATATGATTACTTTATATAAATATATCCAGGGTCAATATAAGGCTTTGTCAAGTGACCTTTTTGTGCCAAGAGGTTTTCAACTGACAAGAGGGAAGCCTTATAGGTTAGAAGTAAAGAGTTTCCACCTTCAAGTAAGAAAAGGGTTCTTCACAGTAAGGGTGGTTAATCTGTGGAATTCTCTACCAAGGGAGGTGGTGACCAAGGATTCAATAGATAACTTTAAAAAAGGATTGGATATCTTTTTGAAAAAAAGGGCATTCAGGTTTATCCTGGATAATTATAGAGGAGTCTGATCGCCAGTATCTGGGATCAGGAATTAATTCATTTTTTTCCCCTTTTGCGACAATTGGCAATGTTTCAGTGTTTTTTTTTTTCTGTTTGCCTCCACTTAACAATTAATCTGCATATTGCAGATCACAGGAGATCTAAAAAGTTTTGAACTGAATGGACTAAAGTCTTACTATAATTACTATGTAACTATGTAGAGTGGAGAGCCGGGAATTGTGAGAGCTGGGGATTATATAGTGTGGAGATCTAGAGAATACACAGTATGGAGAGCCAGATATTATATTGTGAAGAGTCACTGATGATATCGTTTGGATAGCTGAGTTTGTTATTATATAGTATGGAGAGATGGGAATTGTTTATTTTGGAGAATCAAGGATTGTATAATATTAGATAATTTATGATTATATAGTCTGGCAACTGATGTTGTTTAGTCTGGAGAATCTGGGAAATATATAGTGTGGAGGGCACCCCAACTTCAGCTCACACCCCAAATGTGTGCCGACCACAGCGCGCCGACCACTGTGCATTTACACTAGTGCTCTTTTGTGAAGTAGGCAAAAAAGTGTGCAGACGAAAGAGGGCAACACTGCCTGGTGCAAGAGTGCAGCAGACCAGAGAAACTGGGGGGAGAGGAAGGGGGAGAGACACAGGGGGAGTGGGAGAGGAAGGGTGAGAGACACTGAGGGGGAGAGGAAGAGGGAAAGACACTGGGGGGAGAGGAAGGGGGAAAGACACTGGGGGGAGAGGAAGGGGGAGAGACACTGGGGGGGGGGAGGAAGGGGGAGAGACACTGGGGGGCAGAAGAAAGGGGAGAAACACCTATATTATTATTACATTGTGTGACACCCGGGTGAAGATCTACCTTTGTACTCGCTGCCTTATGTTACCTTGTATAAATATTTAGCCTTTTCCTTCACACCATAGTACATTGTGTGTACATATATATACATTTTCCCTTACATGTGCACACACGTGGCGGTGCAGGTGCACATGGGATCAGGCTGGGTATACAGAACAAAGACAGATTCTGCAGCATCATTAACCCCTCTCTGTCCGTTTGCAGCCGAACTCTCCTTTCTAGGCACAGATATACCCTGGCATGACTGTGCGTGTGGCACACCTGCTTGGTATGTGCAGACTTGGTGGGAGCGTGTTTTGTACAGGTGATGCTGTGGCAACACACCCCACTGCCTCTGTATGTGTGGGGTATTGGCGCAGCCAGGGGGCACTCACATGCCATGTTATGTGCAGGATTCTCTAGACATCATTTGTTTCTTACCATGTATTAGGGGGGGGGGGGGCTGGGTACATAGTCAGTGCCAGCAAACATTTGACACACCTTGCTGTTTAACCCATCAGTGTTCACACTCTGTGACGGCATTCATGGTTATGTCACTCCAGACACCCCCTAGCATAACCCTAAGCCCTCAGACCCCAAGCCTAACCATAACCCTTACACCCCCTAGCCTGACCCTAACCCCTCAGACCCCAAGCCTAACCCTAACCCTTACACCCTTTAGCCTAACCCTAACCCCTCAGACCCGAAGCCTAACCCTAACCATTACATCCCCTAGCCTAACCCTAACACCTCAGACCTCAAGCCTAACCCTGACCGTTACACCCTCTAGCCTAACCCTAACCCCTCAGACCCCAAGCCTAAACCTAACCCTTAACCCAAAGAGCCCTAATCCTAAAAGCTATCACCTAACACACCTTAGCCCACCCAAACAGCCCTAACCCTAAAAGCTATCACCTAACACCCCTAAGCCCACCCAAACAGCCCTTATCCTAAAAACTAACATCCCAAAGCCTAACTTACCTGAGGTTGTGCCAGAACAGTGCTCAGATGTCGGGTCGTGTGCAGATGTTGGGTTACGTAATTGACGGGCAAGCTTTTGAGGGTGTGCGTATGCGTCCGTGCTCATACTTCAGGCACTGTGAAGTTGTTCTACCAGTGTGGAGAGTAAGTCTAGGATGCCCATGGATCATAGTTTTTCACCTTTTCATTGATTGTGCAATTTTTTGTTTGGACCTTGACACATTTGATAAGCTGTTTTGCTTACCTTTGTTGTGTTTTATATAATTCTTAATCCTCCTCTGCATAAGTCTGTTATTTCAATAAGCTTCTTTTGCTTTTCTGTATACACCCAATGTAGCATTTAAAATTGCTTGTTTCAGATGTTGTCACTGTTCCTGCTCTACACTCCAAATTCTTTATTCTGCCAAGGAACAACTTCATTATGTTTCCAGGTTAGAAAAGTTAGCCTTTCGAAAATCAATGACTTTTGTTTTTGTATGATTAGACAAAGCATTTACTTGAATACTAAACCATACAGTCTAGTGATCACTAGACCCTAACTTCTTACCTGTAGATATATAGCTGAAACTGACTGATCCAGTAGTAGGAATCTTCCAGTCCACATTTCCCAAATTAAAATCTACTATTATTATTATTATTATTATTATTATTATTATTATTAATAAACACTTCACTGTCATTTTAGTTATTTCTTCCACTAGTGCTTTATCTAATACTTCGTCTTATTCCAGAGGCCTATAAATGACACCTGACCTAAAAAAAAATGTGACTCTCACTTTCGAGATGTACCCAAAGGCTCTCAATATTTTCTTCAGTATAGAGAACTACACTAGCTTTAATATTTTCTTTTACATAAAGAGCAACACCTCTTTCCATTTTCCAACTTTGAGCCTTTTTCAATTCCCCATTTCGGAAAGTTACACAAGCATAAAGGGCTCACTAACTTTCCCTAGCTATTCTATTCACCTCTCTGATCATCATTGCGAGTGTGCTATTCCCAATGCCTGCGTGTAACCCCTAATCACAATTTCACCTGCTTCTTCATTAATTTTCACATGTCAGTAATATTACAAATAGCCTTTGCTCAAAAAAGCTATTCAGTTCAAAATTATTTATTACTTGCAGCTGGTAATATTCCTGATTTTGGCAAAAAATGTTGTGACTACTGTAAAGCACCCACAAAGGCATAAAAATGCTTTTGCAGCTGCTGTCCTCCTCTCCACTCAATCACTTTGATTGCCCCCTTCCCCATTCAAACTTGATTCCCCACCAGAACCCTGTGGCACCTAAATGTTAACCCCCACACGATGGTCGCTAACGGACCCCTAAGAAACCTAGAGTTAACCCTGATGCCGCTGGGGTCCTCCACCACAGGGGAACTATTACCCCTGTGGTGGAGGTCTATTAAGGACCTCGGCAACATCTAAACATGATATCCATACTGAGCAGGGTGACAAGTGAAAACCTATGCATATTGGTTGAAATATGATTGACATGTATTCCAGCCAATCAAAATGCACAAAATATCTGTTTAAGCCAAGTAAAGCCCAGCAACGGCCCATTTGGGGTGGTTGAGTATTTTTAAGGACCCCCATGGTAGGAAGTTAATTAATTTGATGCCGCAAACTTGTTTTAAGAACAGCAGGGGTTGAATGATTGGGTGCCGAGGGGTTCCATTAAGGGCTGTGGCAGGTGTTAATCTTTAGATGCCATGGAGGTCCTTAATGAACCTCAATGGCAGAGGTTATTAGTTAGATGCTGAGGGGGTCCTACTAGGACCCCTGCTACATCAAGGTTGATTCTAGGCGCTGTGGGGTCCATTAGGGACCCTTGTGGTGAGGATTAACAATAAGGTGTCACTTTAATGACTCCGTGACACAGGGTTAATATTTTAGATGCCATGGTTATGTAGTTAGGTAATAGGGGGGGGGGGGGTGATTGGGTTACAGGGCATCAAGATTGAGCTGGGAAGGGGTGACGATCATGGATGGAGGGAGTTCCCAGGGATTTTCATTGGTGTCAGTGGGTTTGTAGGAATGCAATATTACTGAGCACAGCATTACTCATAACTTTACTTATTAGGCTTAGTTTCAGAAGTTGCAGGTGTGCTTTGTAATATTACTTCTGTGGAACATTTAATACAAGTGTAACATTACAGAAAAAAGTTCCTACAGCTGAAATTACGTTTTTAAGGAGTTTACTTGTCTCAAATTGAATGCAGCTCTTTTCTAAATAAACTGTAACCAGGTATAAATATGTCCCAGTCATGTGGTTCATTATACCAAAATTCTATCATACCCACCAGATCCAATTTTTTTCTAGAGATATTGAAATTAGTTCTGGAAGCTCAGGCTATACAATAATATATAAATCTAACAATAATGCAGAAAATGTACTCTGCACAAATGGACCAGAGTACCTTTTCTGCATTATTGTTAGACTTTAATGTCTGTACTATGTACTTACTGACTAGCAGCCCTATTAAATTGGAGCTACGTGTTAAAACATAGCTCGTAACTCCAGATTTACGTGTTCCGGCGATTAAATTAGCCCTGTAACATTGCTCGCAGCGGACTGGCGTGTCAACAAGCAAGACAGACAAAAAATGGCTACATGCCGAGCAACGTTGAACTTCGTGCACATAAATTGTTTGATCTGTTATGCCTGTTACCGCTACTTGTTCAATTCAGCTATTAGATTGCAATGTGGTCACTTGCGAGCAAACATGTAACATGCAAATGGAGCCCAAAGGCCTTTGTGTGCTCGAGAGCACCCGCAAGGGGGGAAAAGTCCAATACGTTGCACTCTGTAGGCAAATAAAAACACACTACTGTACATTTATTATAAGGAAAGGTGATGTTAGGTCTTAGAATGAATAGCTCAATATTCTCAAGCTCGCAAATCGGCCCACAATAATACTTTATTTCATGTTCATATTTTGTGTTATATCGATCCCTGCAATCTCAGAGTGGGTTATCATGTCCACAGAACTAAACTATTAAGGTTAGTTCGTTCTCTAATTTTGCACCTCTATTTTGTTTTTTTGTTTATTCAAATGACCCTTAGGGGTTAGTCTACCTAAGGGTGATAAAGAAATCCAGACGTGGACCCCTTGCTCACTGTGCCTTAGGGAGTTATCAGCTACACCTCACTGACGGGGCCCAAAGAAGGCCGAAACGTACGTCTGGGGTTTGCTGTTTCTCCTGTTCAGGGTAGAATTGCCTGGTATTTCAGGGCTGGACCACTCTAGTGAGTGGGACCAGACTGATATACTACAGGATATTTCTCCCTGTGAAGGGCACAAGTGAGCTAAAAGAGGTTGCTCTCAGAGTGGGTTATCATGTCCACAACCCAGATGGCCACAAACTAGTTTACGAAATAGCGTCTCTCGCTTGTAGCTCGCAGCCCTTTCTAATTTAATAGCAATGTAAGTAGGGCATTCACGTTGGACTCTCAAGGCTGGAATTTAATGTGGCTATAGTTTATCAGTCTGTTAGTATAGAAATGTAATAACAGAGTCAGAGGCTCTCAACCTGAGAATGAACAACACCTTAGTAGGTTTGTTCTATAGGCCTGGTAACCTACTCGTATAGAAACATATGAAGTTAAAATGTATAGAGTGGAGAGTTAACATTATATAGTTAAGAGAACTTGGTACAAAATGGTACAATACTAAAACATTTTTTTTTTATTAAGAAAGATCCCATTCTCTACATCCAAACCCATCACAGTACTAAGCAGACCATCATATAGTATCTCTGATGGCCAACCTGTAAATACACACATACAAAAAAGAATTTATTTCATGTAGAGTACCAGCAGTCCTGGGATAATATAGAAATAACCCTAGTGTACTAAGTCCAAAAAATAAGATTGCATAAATCCATAAGTATCTGTAAAATCAATATATCTGCCAAATCTCTTAATGCAAGGTAACATATCCATACTCTAGTCATAAATAAGGACATTTTACTTTAACCCACATTGTGGAAAAAATTAGTTCAAGCATATAATAGAATAAGGAATGTGATGGGTCCAAACATCAAGCAATCCAAAGTAATCCACTTTCAATAATTCACTCAGTGGTTTTGTGCTTGAATTAGAACCTTGAAGGACATCAATAGAGCAGTTCATAAGCAAGCTGCCAGCACACCCATGTCAAAACAATGATCTGAAAAGCACCAATGCATGATTCCTCCATACACCAATGGACTTCATCTGGACTAAATTAGAACTTCACAGAGCTCCTTTTATGGCCCCATCTTCAATCACTCACTTGAGGGAAATATAAAGGAATACCAACACATACTATTTCTTACATATTAAAACATACTAATAAAAGAATTGTGTGTATGTTAAATAACCGTTTTTATAAACTAGTAACTTGCCCGTCAAAAATGACGGGATTAAAATTCTAAGCATGGCAATTCTGTATGCCACACAATGTGAGGCTTTTGCTCCTCTGGCCACCGTCTGTGCTCATTGTGAGCCTCTCCCCTGTGTACTTCAACTTTCCTGCTTTGCACTGATCACCTTCGGCACTCATCACAAGCCCCACGCTGAGCGCCTTTGGCACTCATCTTGTGTTTTTTTTTCATAGTCCCACATGTCTGGCATTGTTGGAGTAAGTGTTACTGTCTTTGCCGTCGTGGCTTTGCTCAGCCTCGTTTTCATGCAGTTTCAGAATTTTTTACGTTTTTCGTCCGTCATTTTTTTCCTCGCTTAGCCGATTTTGGATTGATGAAAACCCACAAATATGGCTCAAAATCACTTTTAACCTCACTCCCAGGCTTCCTGGCTCTCCCTCTGTCCTGTGTGTGAGTGTTTTATTATATTTGTTCATTTTTTTTTGTTTTTAGGGTTTTTGGCTCGCAGTTCCGCCCCTCACAATGCTGCCTAAGTACTGTGCCTGCTGGGCGGCTGCTACGCCTCGATTTGCGAGGCTCGCATTTGTGACAGCGCCGCTGGCTTGCCTCGCTTCACAATTAAGAACGTTACGAACAGCGTTCTTGGTCCACAACTATATATGTGATTGTATTCCATTTGCTCTCATCCACCACTCAATACTATGCATTGTGATTTTTCCCTTTATTAAAGGAAATAATATTGTAAAATCTATTTTTCTGAGAAGTAACAAGAGGAGAATCCTATCCAATATCAAAAAATTTATTTCTCAGCAAAATACCTAGAGGCACGATTTTTCGACCATTAATTCCTCTATTTTTCAAATCAAAAGTTCCTCATTGAGAACACTTGGGAAGAGTACATAAGGTATTAATCCATATTGATTCCCTTTTCAAAATCTCCTTATTCACCTTATTCACTATTTCAAATCTATAGACAGCTTACGGATAAAGGAAATAATTACAAAAATGCAGCTGAAGCAAAAGAAATATAACCCAGCTGCAAACAGATCTCACATCCTATGAAAACCTGAAGAATAATTGGAGTTAGAGGTGACATATCTGAATTTCTCAGACTATTATTATGTGAATATAAAGTTCTGTTCAAGAGACATATACATACTAATACAAAGAACCCCCACATATTGATTCACAGATCTTCTCATATATATATATATATATATATATATATATATATATATATATATATATATATATATACAGTGCCTTGGAAAAGTATTCACCCCCCTTGGCATTTTTCGTGTTTTGTTGCCTCACAACCTGAATTTAACATGGATTGTTTGAAGATTTGCATCATTTAATTTACAGAACATGCCCACAACTTTGAAGATGTTTTTTTTTTTATTTTTTTTTAAGGAAACAACAAATAGGACATAAAACAGAAAAAGTCAATGTGCATAACTATTCACCCCCCTAAAGGCAATACTTTGTAGAGCGACCTTTTGCGGCAATCACAGCTCCAAGTCCCTTAGGATAAGTCTCTATGAGCTTGCCACATCTTACCACTGGCATTTTTGCCAATTGCTCCATGCAAAACTGCTCCAGCTCTTTCAAGTTGGATGGTTTGCGCTTGTGAACAGCAATCTTTAAGTCTGATCACAGATTTTCTATTGGATTGAGGTCTGGGCTTTCACTAGGCCATTCCAACACATTTACATGTTTCTCCTTAAACCACTCAAGTGTTGCTTTAGCAGTGTGTTTGGGGTCATTGTCCTGCTGGAAGGTGAACTTCCCTCCTAGCCTCAAATCACGCACAGAGTGGTACAGGTTTTGCTCAAGAATATCCCTGTATTTAGCACCATCCATCTTTCCCACAACTCTGACCAGTTTCCCAGTCCCGGCTGCTGAAAATCATCCCCACAGCATGTTCTTTGGGTGATGTGATGTGTTGGGTTTGCGCCAGACATAGCGTTTTCTTTGATGGCCGAAAAGTTCAATTTTAGTCTCATCAGACCAGAGCACCTTCCTCCATACATTTTGTGAGTCTCCCACATGCCTTTTCGCAAACTCAAAACATGCCATTTTGTTTTTTGCTGAAAGAAATGTCTTTCTTCTGGACACTCTGCCTTAAAGCCCAACTCTATGGAGCGTACGTCTTATTGTCGTCCTATGTACAGATACTCCAGTCTCTGCTGTGGAACTCTGTAGGTTCTCCAGGGTTAACTTAGGTCTCTGTGCTGCCTCTCTGATCAATGCCCTCCTTGCCCGGCCTGTGTGTTTTAGTGGGCGGCCGTCTCTTGGCAGGTTTGCAGTTGTGCCATGTTCTTTCCATTTGGTTATGATAGATTTGATGGTGCTCCTGGGGATCACACAGATTGCACACAGGTGGACATAATTTCACTAATTATGTGACGTCTGAAGGTAATTGGTTGCACCATAGCTTTTTATGGGCTTCATAACAAAGGGGGTGAATACATACGCACATGCCAATTTTCTGTTTTCTATTTCTAAAAAATAGTTTCATGTATATATTTTTCTCATTTCACTTCACTAACTTAGACTATTGTGTTCTGAATCATCACATAAAATTCAGTTTAACAAAACATTGAATTTAAGGCTGTAATGTACCAAATTAGGTAAAAAGTAATGGGGGGTGAATACTTTTGTAAGGCACTGTATATATGGCTCAAAACACAAAATCTGGACACATACATGGTTGGCTACACTAAGCAAACATTCTGGGCGCATACATAGGGCCTCATTCAATTGGTACTTTTCTGAGATCCGGGCTCGCAAGTAGAGGTCCCAAGTTACTTAGCTATTCAAATGCCTCCTACTTGCGGGCTCCGATTGGGTTGCTTGCTGTGTGCTACTTTCTTTTGCGATTCTTAAAATCGCAAGTCACTTACCTTTCATGTCCGCAAGAGTTGCGGCCGCAAAAATCACAAATCGCTTTTCAATTGCTCCGATTTACCCTTCCGTCAAGGCTGTAAATGGCTAAACTCGAACCACAGGTTACTAGTACCAAGGAAGTCTCGCAAAGGTCTTACTTACAAATCAGAGCACTTGAAATGCAAATACAAATTCAATACAGCACTGTAAATGATGGGTAACACAATGGGTGACATTAGAATTAAAAACACAACATTCTCAAGCACACACATCACCAAAATATAATACTATATATATATATATATATATATATATATTGTGATCAGGATGGCCGCGTATAGCGGTGGTTTCTGGAAATGAGGGCTGATACGGCTTGGAAGTGCAGCAAATTGGTTTATTTACAGGAAAGAAATAACTTCTCCGCGAGGTGGGAGAATGCCACCTTGTGGCCAGGTTGTAGACAGTCCTTTATCTTGGGTAGTCTGCCACCTGGTGGTCAGCTTGAAAACAGTCCTTTAACTTGGGTAGTGCCACCTTGTGGCCAGGAAATAAACAGTCTCTTTACAGGTGAGGGTCCCAGCGAGATTAGGTCGCCCTCTTCAGCAACCTCTGGGACCCCGCTCCACTCTGGGTCACAGCTCCGCTCTGTGGGACACAGCTCTCCTCTCTAGCTCCTCGCTCTGTGGGACACAGCTCTCCTCTCGGGGACACAGCGCTCCTCTCTGGGACACAGCGCTCCTCTCTGGGATACAGCGCTCCTCTCTCGGACACAGCGCTCCTCTCTCGGACACAGCGTTCCTCTCTCGGACACAGCGCTCCTCTCTCGGACACAGGGCTCCTCTCTCGGACACAGCGCTCCTCTCTCGGACACAGCGCTCCTCCCTCGGACACAGCGCTCCACTCTCGGACACAGCGCTCCTCTCTCGGACACAGCGCTCCACTCTCGGACACAGCGCTCCTCTCTCGGACTCAGCGCTCCTCTCTCGGACTCAGCGCTCCTCTCTCGGACACAGCGCTCCTCTCTCGGACACAGCGCTCCTCTCTGGGACACAGCGCTCCTCTCTCAGACACAGCGCTCCTCTCTGGGACACAGCTCCTCTCTGGGACGCAGCTCCTCTCTGGGACGCAGCTCCTCTCTGGGACGCAGCTCCTCTCTCGCTCTGTGGGACACAGCGCTCCTCTCTGGGACACAGCGCTCCTCTCTGGGACACAGCGCTCCTCTCTGGGACACAGCGCTCCTCTCTGGGACACGGTTGCGGGTGAAGCATAGGGCCCGCCCGTCTCTCCCGTATGCTTCACCCCAGGGACCCTTGCATACACAAACTCACTTGTATTAACTTCTCTTTATCTTCACTTCTTCCCTGGGGCATAATACTTCAGCAACAACCGTGCCTAGGCCTTTAAGGCAAACTCTGCCTGGGATTCCTCACTAATCCCCTTCACTTACGTGGCTTCCTTGTGACTTCACCTCCTGAGTCTGAAGTCAATCTTCCAGCTCACACGACTTGCTGTAGTCCCCATTCTCCCAGTAACAGTCACTTGGCAATCCTTTACAGGGTAGTTCACAACTTCACTGTATTTCCACACCAGATCACCTTCCACTCTGTGCTTGCTTCTCTCAGCAGCACAGCTGCCCAGGGCCTAGTCAGCCCCACCCCCCCTTTCCATGTCTGCTTTCCAGTCTTTTAAAGGGGAGTTGCTCCAATTAGGAGTTCTTCAGAAGTGTTAACTCCTTCACTTCTGACAAGAACTCACACTCCACTTGCTTGTCATCACTTCCGAGGAGCAAACGATCACACACACCCCCCCCCCTCAGCTCAACAACATGGTGTTGGGCGACATGCCGAGAGGCCGGACATCCGGTAGGGTCGCTCACCACTCAAGAACTCCTCGTTCTGTGCCGTCCGCATTGAGGTAGCAGGCTGCGATCGTGGCCGCCTGTAAATCCATCTTCTCATTTCCTTACTGGTCTGTTGGCCTTTTTCATGTGTGTCGCCTTTATCAGGAAGGAGTGAATCTCTCAACTTTGTAGCGCTGTCCTCGAACAGCCTTGCGATGGACTCTGTAGTCACATGTCTGGGTACAGATATAACAATATCCGTTGCACTCTCTTTGAGCCCGTACTAATTTCCAATCTCTTCATTAACTTCAACTCCCAGGAGATCTACTACAGTCTCAATGTTTCCCTCGTCATCCTCAACTTCACGGCCACCTTCCTTGTCCAACTTAAACAAAGCCTGGCGCTTCTGTATGATGCCGTTTCATTGCTTCCTGCAGCTTTGCTTTAAGAATTGGGAGCTTTTCAACTGGCTTTCTCTGAATTATCTCATCAGTTGTTTCAGCAGACATAATGACAGATACCACATCTGCCTTTAGCTCCTCCTTTCCATCTGCCGTTGTCCCTTTGCGGACGATATTTAGGTTAACTTTCCTCTCAAACACAGGCTTGGCTTTATGCAGGGAGTGCTTCAGAAAACGCTCTTTCCAAACTTCTAGTTCTTTATTTTGCTTATGTTCATCCAACTTAACAAATGAGCCATCATCGGGGCACCAACAGGGCTTTTCCAGCTTGGAAAGCTTTGCTTTATGTTGTTTTGGTACCGGATATTTAGAGGTCTTCTCAACAGTCTGAGAATCCAGTAGGGGCCCAGGGATTTCCTGCTGGACTTCTCAAGTAGGATCTACATCTTCACTTACAGGCCTCGGAATGGACTCTGGCTTATCCACCTGGTCCTCCGAATCCACTGTGTGCCAAGCCCTGGGTGGCTCATCAGAACTCTTGGCAGGCTCACTTCCTTCAACTTTAGTTCCTTCTAATACCTCGCCCGTACAAGCCTGTGATGCTTGGGTGGAATTATTTGCATTCCCTTTAGATTTTTCTGCTGGAGCAGAGTCTCTTGTTTTGACTTCTTTTTTATCACTCATGACCAACTTGCGTTCCAAACTGCATGGCTGATACTTTGTTGATTTAATAAGCGGCAAGTCATACCCTTCGCAAGGTGGCCTTGGCCGAGGCTTGAAGAAATCATGAATGCTTTCTGCAGGCAGTTCCTTTGCTGCCTCCTCCATCAGATATGTAAATTCTTCTTCTTTACCATCAGCAGGGATGATTTCAGGGAGTTTTTCGTCAAGTGGTGGCACATTTTCAATTGTGCCAATAATTTCAAAGCCCACAGTATTAGTTTCCATAATGTCTACTACATGATGTACAGTTTCTGCTTCTACAGACAGCTTTGTACTTTCTGCCACTGCTTGAAGGATGTGATCAACAGGCTTCTGTTGATCTTCCACCCTCTTTGCCTTGTCGCTTTCCTCTGGCACAGGTGTAGCTTCATCTGTTGTTGCAGGTGACTCTTCTAATTGGGGAACCGCCGACAACATTTCAGTGGTCTCTTCAGCACACAAGATTTCGATTGCCTCCTCCAGAGCTGGTAATACTCCTGAAGTTAACTCTACCTCATGGGTTAGAACATTCTCAGTTTCAAGTTTATTTTTGTTTGTAGACAACTGAAGTTCCTTTGCTTGCTTAGCCGCATCAAACTCAACCAGCGGAACTACGGTTGGTTCATCAGAGTCGTCATCAAATCCTTCTGCCTGTGCAGCTTGTCCAGCTTCCTTAAGTGGCGTGTGCTCCAGTTTTGATACAGGAACAGTCTTTTCTAAGGTGTTCATATCGGACACTGGCCTAGCAACACTTTCTAGCTGGTCTCCATTAGACGCCTCTTTGTTACTTTCCCCACTGTCTAAGGTCAACAGTGGTATTTGCCGGGGCTTCTGTCGAAATTGAGAGATGTTCTCCTCTTTATCACTGTGTGGCCGCTCCCACACCACTGATTCGTTCAGCTTAGGCTTTGGGGGACATATCCTCCGCTCCCAAATAGGCATCAATTTCTCATTCCTGTAGGACACTGGGTAGTCCTCGAATGTCGGCTTCTTCCGCCATTCAGGGATATACTCGGGCCTCATTTTACCGTGGGCTTGTCTTTGGAGCCTTACAAAACGCTGTTTCTCCTCCTCTAAGGCCATTCTATCTGCACCAGCAGGCTTTTTGGGGCTCTCAGCGACCTCTTTGGGGCTCTCAGCGACCTCTTTGTGGCTCTTAGCGACCTCTTTGGGGCTCTCAGCAACCTCTTTGGGGCTCTCAGCAATCTCTTTGGCTGGATCGGCCGACTCTGCGGGCTCTCTCTACGACTCTGCGGGCTCGCTCTCCGACTCTGCGGGCTCTCTCTCCGACTCTGCGGGCTCTCTCTCCGACTCTGCGGGCTCTCTCTCCGACTCTGCGGGCTCTCTCTCCGACTCTGCGGGCTCTCTCTCCGACTCTGCGGGCACTCTCTCCGACTCTGCGGGCACTCTCTCCGACTCTGCGGGCACTCTCTCCGACTCTGCGGGCACTCTCTCCGACTCTGCGGGCACTGGGGAGCCTTCTGCAGCGCCCTCTGCGGACTCTGGGGTGCCTTCTGCGGCCTCACTCGCGGCTCCTGCCGTCTCACTCATGGCACTGCAACTGGTGGCTTTTTCCACTCTCTGTTTCTCCTTGTTTACTACTAGGTGAGGTTTGGTTGGCCTTCCCTTAACAGGGAAACTGTATCTTATACTTGGCCCGACAAGTATGTCTCTTGGGTAGCGATACGCTTGTCTGGCAAAAAAATTCCAGGGGTGCGCTCTCTGTACTTTCTTTACTCCTATACGATCAAGGATCTCCTCTTTCAGGGTGCAATAATTGGTTGCCATTTCTTCAGGCAAAAACCCATACGCTTCCTGTGCTTCTCCACACAGATAGGGGCCCAGGACTGTGGCCCAATGCTGTTTAGGCCAACCTTCCCTGGTAGCAATCTTCTCAAAATTCAGGAGGTAGGTTTCTACATCATCTTGAGCTGTCATTTTCTTTAGAAAGCAATTAGGGTTCATAACCCTGCTTGATTTTGAACCCACATTGTTCTCTGTAGAACTCAATCGCTGCAGCTGCACTTTCTGTGCTTCTAAAGACTCTCTCATTTGGACCCTGTCAACTTCCATTTGTCTCTGCCATATCTCTGTGGCCTCTCTAAATCTTGCAGTAACCTCTCCAAAACCTTTATCTTCCTCTTTCACGGCTTGGATGCTATGCTCTGCAATCATTTCTCTCTTTTCTGACTGGCTCTGACCAAGCTTAGCAGCCAGCAGTTCAACTCGGCTTGCTGTTTGTTCAACCCCCGCTGGGCTTCTATAAAAGCTTTAAAGGCCTCTTCCATATTTATGCTGTACGGTGGGCTGTCTTCTTCAACACAGACATTTTTCAATCCCACAAATGACACCAGTGTGATCAGGATGGCCGCGTATAGCGGTGGTTTCTGGAAATGAGGGCTGATACGGCTTGGAAGTGCAGCAAATTGGTTTATTTACAGGAAAGAAATAACAACGGTAGCCGTAGCTCTGCTTAAAAAAAACAATAACTTCTCCGCGAGGTGGGAGAATGCCACCTTTTGGCCAGGTTGTAGACAGTCCTTTATCTTGGGTAGTCTGCCACCTGGTGGTCAGCTTGAAAACAGTCCTTTAACTTGGGTAGGGCCACCTTGTGGCCAGGAAATAAACAGTCTCTTTACAGGTGAGGGTCCCAGCGAGATTAGGTTGCCCTCTTCAGCAACCTCTGGGACCCCGCTCCACTCTGGGTCACAGCTCCGCTCTGTGGGACACAGCTCTCCTCTCTAGCTCCTCGCTCTGTGGGACACAGCTCTCCTCTCGGGGACACAGCGCTCCGCTCTCGGACACAGCACTCCTCTCTCGGACACAGCGCTCCTCTCTCGGACACAGCGTTCCTCTCTCGGACACAGCGCTCCACTCTCGGACACAGCGCTCCTCTCTCGGACACAGCGCTCCTCTCTCGGACACAGCGCTCCTCTCTCGGACACAGCGCTCCTCTCTCGGACTCAGCGCTCCTCTCTCTGACTCAGCGCTCCTCTCTCGGACACAGCGCTCCTCTCTCGGACACAGCGCTCCTCTCTCGGACACAGCGCTCCTCTCTCGGACACAGCGCTCCTCTCTCGGACTCAGCGCTCCTCTCTCTGACTCAGCGCTCCTCTCTCGGACACAGCGCTCCTCTCTCGGACACAGCGCTCCTCTCTCGGACACAGCGCTCCTCTCTGGGACACAGCGCTCCTCTCTGGGACACAGCGCTCCTCTCTGGGACGCAGCTCCTCTCTGGGACGCAGCTCCTCTCTCGCTCTGTGGGACACAGCGCTCCTCTCTGGGACACAGCGCTCCTCTCTGGGACACAGCGCTCCTCTCTGGGACACGGTTGCGGGTGAAGCATAGGGCCCGCCCGTCTCTCCCGTATGCTTCACCCCAGGGACCCTTGCATACACAAACTCACTTGTATTAACTTCTCTTTATCTTCACTTCTTCCCTGGGGCATAATACTTCAGCAACAACCGTGCCTAGGCCTTTAAGGCAAACTCTGCCTGGGATTCCTCACTAATCCCCTTCACTTACGTGGCTTCCTTGTGACTTCACCTCCTGAGTCTGAAGTCAATCTTCCAGCTCACACGACTTGCTGTAGTCCCCATTCTCCCAGTAACAGTCACTTGGCGATCCTTTACAGGGTAGTTCACAACTTCACTGTATTTCCACACCAGATCACCTTCCACTCTGTGCTTGCTTCTCTCAGCAGCACAGCTGCCCAGGGCCTAGTCAGCCCCACCCCCCCTTTCCATGTCTGCTTTCCAGTCTTTTAAAGGGGAGTTGCTCCAATTAGGAGCTCTTCAGAAGTGTTAACTCCTTCACTTCTGACAAGAACTCACACTCCACTTGCTTGTCATCACTTCCGAGGAGCAAACGATCACAATATATATATATATATATATATATATATATATATATATATATATATATACATACATACAGTTGTGCTCAAAAGTTTGCATACCCTGGCAGAAGTTGTGAAATTTTGCCATTTATTTTGAAAATGTGACTGAAAATTATTTTATTGAAGGATAGTGATCATATGAAGCCATTTATTATCACATAGCTGTTTGGCTCCTTTTTAAGTCTTAATGATAACAGAAATCACCCAAATGGCCCTGAACAAAAGTTTACATACCCTTGAATGTTTGGCCTTGTTACAGGCACACAAGGTGACCGACACAGGCTAGAATGTCAATTAAAGCTTAATTTCAAACACCTGTGGCTTTTTAAATTGCAATAAGTGTCTGTGTATTAATAGACAATGATTTTGTAGGCTCTCACATGGATGCACTGCACAGGCTAGATACTGAGCCATGGGGAGCATAAAAGAACTGTCAAAAGATCTGCGTAACAAGGTAATGGTACTTCATAAAGATGGAAAAGGATATAAAAAAATACCCAAAGCCTTGAAAATGCCAATCAGTACTTTTCAATCACTTATTAAGAAGTGGAAAATTCGGGGATCTCTTCATACCAAGCCAAGGTCAGATAGACCAAGAAAGATTTCAGCCACAACTGCCAGAAGAATTGTTTGGAATACAAATAAAACCCCACAGGTAACCTCAGGAGAATTAAACGCTGCTCTGGAAAAAGACGGTGTGGTTGTTTCAAGGAGCACAATACAACGATAATTGAGCAAAAATGAGCTGCATAGTCGAGATGCCAGAAAGAAGCCTTTACTGCGACAACGCCACAAAAATGTCCAGTTACAATATGCCCAACAACACCTTGAAATGCCTCACAGCTTCTGGCACACTGTAATTTAAAGTGACGAGACCAAAATAGAGCTTTATGGTCACAACGATAAGCGCTATGTTTTGAGCGGGGTCAACAAGGCCTATAGTGAAAAGAATACCATCCCACTGTGAAGCATGGTGGTGGTTCACTGATGTCTTTTTTTTTGGGGGGGGGGTGGGGGGGTTCTAAAGGCACAGGGAATCTTGTGACAAAATATGTTGTAGTAAATTTGAATAGGTGATACTCTTAATATATCAGAGTGAAACAAAGAAAAATAAACTTTTTCTTTGTTTCACTCTGACATATTAAGAGTATCACCTATTCAAATTTACTACAACATATTTTTCACTCCTATACATTTTGTGTATCACTTATTCTATTTATTATATTGAAATTTTAATATTAGTTAGACCAGGCGTCTTACACACTTTTAGACGTTGTTACCAATTTTCATACTTCCACATATAGATTCATACATGGAGTCTAATCATTTATTGATTTCACAATTCTCTTTTTTCAGTCCTGTTCAAAAAATATATATAGCTACTTTCCTCATTTAGCAAGCACATGTTACTATCTTCTAATTATTTAGCTAGGTTTATATCCCTCTTGTATGCGGCACATTAATTATTTAGGCTTTATGTTCAATAAATTCCTTTTTTCTTTTTTGTGGTTCTAATTAATGCAAGTGTTCATGCACCAAGGGATTTTTTAATGTACAATTTTTGGTTAATGTTTTCAAAATAAATGCAAACATTTCATAATTTCTACCAGGGTATGCAAACTTTTGAGCACAACTGTATATATATATATATATATATATATATATATATACATATTATTATTTTTTTAGCCATAACCTTATTGATCTTTTGGTGAGCCCTATCTAGCAACACGGGATCCCTTGCATTCCTCCACACCTGTCTCTTGAACATCTTGGACCAAATGATAAAGTGACCAAGAAATCTAGACATCCACACTTGAACATCCTGTTTCATATCCCTAACCATGGCCTTCATGGGGACCACCCCTAGGTCGTTGCCCCCCACATGAATAAGCAACAAATCTTGACTTCCAAAGCGATGGGCGTAGCTTTCAAGCAGCTTGCTCACCTGTGACTACGTTTAGCCACGGATGCAGAACCACCACACCTGCAGATTCGTCTTGGGAACACCCTGCTGCGAATTGCTCCCTGTGACTGCGGCAAACCTATGGGCCCAGTACACGTATGAGTGTCCGACTACCCATAACTGCTTCCTCTGCCCTGAAAGATAGAAAAAGACCTGTTAGGCTGCTGATAGAGGCCTGACATAAGAACTAAACTGACGAGACTCCCATCTACCAATCCGCTTAATCACCTCCTTGGATAGACGCAGACGTGACACCTCAGTAGCTGCACCAATCCTGAATGAATGTGTCCCAAAGTCAGATTGATCAAAACCCAACCGCTGTAGTGACCTTTTTAGCACCTTGGCAAACTGAAATTGGGATAAGGCTTAGCCGTTAGCGTGTATTAACAGTGGGCCCCGGCTTCAGGAATGACCGTACGCATTAGAAAGGACAGCAGTCCGTGCCTATTCGGTGTAGTACAACCTCCTTGCCCTTCCCTTCCTGGTCGTTTTTTAACCTCCGAAGCCAAATCACCACACTGTTGCCTTGCAGAAAGATGTCTACCAGCTGCACACCCCCCGAGACTCTTCTGTTGGCTGCCATCAATTTCCAATTTACAAAGAATACAAGGGAAAAGGCAGTCCGAAAAATCAGTGATTCGTAGGGTGACGAGCATAACTCTGCCAGCAGGGGGGTGCCAACCGCAACAGGATAGAAAAGGTGATTGTCCGTCTCGTATCCAAGGACTGATGAACCAACTGAGCTAACTCCCTGCTCCAAATACCCACAACTCCTGAGAGATGCTGTCCTCTTCCATGTCTGCCTCTGGCACCAGAACTCTGAACCGATCCTCCTGGAGGCGAGAGAGGGCATCAGGTTCTTAAAACCGGGAACGTGTTTAGCCCTAAACCAAACATTCAGACGAAGACAATGCAGCACCAAATGCCTAATGAGCCGCACCACCGGTGCCAAAGATGCCTTCAGACTGTTTATAGCCTGCACGAATGCCATGTTGTCCGTAAGGAAGACATCCTGGTGATCCCTAAATTCCTCGCCCCACATGTGGGTTGCCACCACAATGAGGAACAACTCAAGGAAGGCCAAGTTCTTCGTAAGGCAGACCGCTGACCATTATTCTGGCCACCTCACAACGCACCACCTCCCATGCAGATAAGCACTGAACCCGTTAGAGCCAGAGGCGTCTATGTAGAGCTCCAGCTCCGCACTGTAAACCTTTTGATACTGAATTAGAGCTTTTCCATTAAAGTCTTCAAGGAACGCAATATAAACCCTGACATCATCCCTCATGGCTGAGGAGACCGCAATGAAGTGTTATGGTCGCTTTATGCCTGCCGTTGCCATCCACCAAGGGAATAATCCTGCACTCAAAATTCAGTTTTCCAAAAATGGATTGAAGCCTCAGGAGTGTAACCCTCCATGCACCCGCCAGGGCCACCAACTCCGATTCCAAATTCTTCACTTTCTCCACCGGTAGACTGCATTACATCTTAATGGAATCAATTTGAATTCGAAAAAAAGGTCAGTGTTGTAGGTCAGTGTTGTAGTCGGCACTCCGTATTCTCTTGGGCTAGCGTAAACCCCAAAACATTGGCACAACCTTTGGAACGTTCTAAAGATGAAAGAGCAAGTATCCTCCTTCTCTGGTCCAACAAACAGGAAATCATCAAGGTAATGTATAATGCAGTACCGATTACAGGAAGGTACTGAAAGTCTCAAAATATGCACATGATATGGAACAGCCCATTGGATGGCATAGTTCCACGTAGTACATTTTGTTGAGGGTGCAGCCAAGGAGCAGATGACTGGAGGGGTGTACAGGCAAAAGCTAGAAAGCAGATTTGATGTCCACCTTTGCCATTAGTGCACCCTTTCCCTTCCTTCTCACAATCTCTGAGGCTGAACCGAAGGAAGTGTAAGTGACCGAAGAACTTGCCTTATCAACGCCGTCATTTACAGAACTACCTCTTGAATGCGAGAGATGCTGAAGCAACAGGAACTTCCCTGTATCCTTTTTGGGAACTATGCCCAAGGGAGAAATAATCGAGTCATGCGGCGGGGGATAAGAAAAGGGGCCTGCCATCCTCCCCAGCTGAACTTTGTTCCTTATCTTATCCTGCGCGACCCCCGGAAAAGCCCTTACAGACTTAAAATTATTAGACTGTGAACCCAAATGCTGAATATCGCACAGGATTTTTAAACCTTTTCGGAAACCTGAGAAGCTTAGCGGCCTTTGCCTTGCCCGGCACGCTACTGTAGCGTCCAAGCCACGACAGCATTGCATCCAGCTGTATTGGTGTCCAGTCTTTTGAGAGAGAAATTGTTGACCTTAGCGCCGTCACGTGCCGTCCCGCATTTCGCAAGAGGATGCTTCCCTCCGCAGTTGGAGCATGCATGCTTGAAATCCTCCTTCTGGGAGCAGCAGCCTCCCGGGGCTTCTGGGCCTGACTGCCCTACTACAAAAGGGCTGCACGGACCCTATGGGAGTCATTATGTTAAGCCAGTAGGCAACCGCTTTGTCACTCCAATCCATGGATGGCCTGGAGGACATGTACTGACGAAAGTCCTTATTGTACCTCCACCAAGCCATGCCACCGTAAGTCTGATACACACTCCGTATTTCCTCTAAGTAGACAAACAGCAGGGGGGCATTATTCAGGGTGAAGCTCACCAATCACGCAAGCCATGATTGAAAAAGCCTGGAGCCAATTGTCAAATGTGCGGGGGATTCACTGAAATAATTTACACCTCTAATCCCCGTCGCCCATGAAGCCCCTATCCGATGTGTCAGTGAATCTAGACAACAGGAGAAGTGAAAAAAGCTCCACGAATTCCCTCCACCAAATCCGCTCTTTTACCTCGGGGGACACATGAGCCCCCCAGGTTGGTGGGTCTCGCAGCTCGAACCCAAAGCCCCATCCGAGGGGTGACTAAACTGCATCCCCGAGAAGCCTGCGTGTGTGTGAGAGGTCGGGTCCACCAGGGCCTCATGGTTAGCAGGACCAGAGGTACCCTCAAAGTGACTCCACCACTGTGGGCAAGCCCCGCCACCCATTATACCATCTCCGCCTCGTAGATAGAAATATTGTACAGCGATAACAAATCCCTCAAGCCTACCCACAAGGGACGAGGACCCAGCACCTCCAGCCTGGGAAGTTGCCCCTCTTTCTCACCTGTATCCTCTGCTGCCGGTTTGGATGTCATGATTGGGGTCTCCGGCCTCTTCAGTCGCCTAGCTGGCAAGTGTGTAGTCTTCTTATGCCTCACACTGCACTCCCCGTCAGTCTCAGAACATGCACAGCTGCAACGGCACACCTTCTCACTACGGGACCTGGACCTGTCCCTAGACCTGGGAAGACAAGAGGAACTGTGACTAGTTCATCTGGGCCTGAGCTGAGGTGTCATGCAGATCGACTCCTCATCCAAGGAAGGTTCCTTGTCTGTAACTACAGTGGGGCTAGGCAGTAAAATATCAGTAGCACCCATTATCAAACCAAGTCTCCCGCAAAAGATTGTCTGAACCTGATTCTGAAGCATAGGTATCCTGGGCGAAGTTCCGCTGGCAGTCAAGGTTAGGGAGACTATGCTGTGGCCTATGCCTGGTGTCAGTAGTCACTTTCTTACATTTTTTATTAGACATAGAAAACAGTAGAGGACTATACCTGGCAGTAGCTTTTCTAGTCCTCCCCATGCAGGTGCTCCGTGAAGTCACAGCTGTCATAGGAACACCATCAATCACAACCTGGCTGTCATCCATAGCCATCTCTCTCGCGATCTGACTCCTTTTCTTCTGGACTGATTCCATGGTTCTGCCAAGCTCTGCACTGTTCTTGGGGCTCGCTTTAAAGATACCAACATTAGGGGCCACAGTCATGTCCAAGTGCGAAACTGTAGGAGCCGTATTTGAGCTCCCTGATTTTTTTTTACCCCAAGCGCCCTTGTTACGGGGCTGCAAAGGTGTGTCAGCTGGCCCTGAGAATAGGAGTAGGCTGGGTTGCAGGTTATTTGGTGAGGGCTGGAGTGGGCAGCCCCCGCCAGTTGCGTCTGCCTGCACTACTTACTTGCTGCACCTGCTTGCTGCCTGTCACTGAAAGCCATGCGGCTACTAACACTAGGGCCACTATGCTGACAGGCCCTCTCTAGGGCTGAAGAGACCCTAGGCCCGCCCAGGCCAGCAGCCACCACAGGCTGTGCCTGGGCAAATGCCAGGGAAGAATCTATGTTGCCTAACTCCTGGCGTCCACCCAGACACTCCTCAAGCCACCTTACCCTGTGACACAGAGCTCTGGAACAAGGGCCAAAAGCTATATAACTGCTCAGACTCATAGGGATCCATGACAGAAGACACTATAAAACTATATCAACCCAACCCAGAAAATGCAGCGGGAATGCGAGGAAAAAGAAGAAACAGATAACAAGCACAGGGACAGACAAACGAAAAAAACACTGCTGCACAAGTACTCGCAGAACCCACCCATCGATGCACACACCCGATCCACACTATAATATGCTGCAGCCACAAAGTCTGAAGGCCTCTCCGAAGGGAGCATCCTATTGCACGACCAAACGCTTCGGTGTCGGTCGTGGACTGCACAGAGCACACCAAACAGGAGGAAGTCACGCCCTCCTCGGCCGACCAGCCATTAGGAAGCGCTCCCCATGCTCTGCTGGGTCAAGCAACGCTACCTCAGACCCCTGGAAGCCTGGGGGGCTGACTGCGCATCAGACAATACATAGCATCTTACTTGCATACATAATATGACTGGCTTCAGTAGGCCATCCACTAAGAATCAGTTACCAAGGGCCCTATGTAAATCAAGTGCTCTAATAGTGTGATAGTGGAGGACAGGAGGTGAGGTAGAGGGAGGGTGAGTGGGTGGAGCCCATTGACTTAAGCACACATAGTTTAGGGCCAAGGGGGAGGGGCCTGATCTCAGGGGGGTAGCGTGGGGGAGGGACCTTAGGGTCAGAGCAGGGAGATGCAGATCCCAGTCCACAGTTGATAGGACAAGAGGCTAGAACCAAACACAAGGCCCCTAACTATAGGCCAGAGGAGATTGTGGTACTCCTCAATGCCATCTGTGCCTGCACACATGGTTGTAGGACCCCCAAAAAATCTGAGGGGGATAATTAAACTCTACTTCCAGGACAGGAAACAGGGTTGAATCTACCACCAGTGCTCCCGGGGCAAGGCATTGGGGCCCTACTCAGGGGAGCCCCATTGCTGCAGTGCCCCTCAAAAACTTTTTAAAATGTCTTTGTTTAAATTCTCAGTTCCCCCCAATATAAGTAAAAGTCAAATGTGTATATATATATATATATATATATATATATATATATATATATATATATATATAATATAATATATAAATTATAGGTCAAAGCTTTCATGGGAAAGACATACTGGTCCCTCCAGTATAATTAAGTTTAATTTTTCTATTTTTTTGTGTCCCCTATTCATTTAATCTGGCAAGTATTTGCCCCCCCTATCCCACATACCCCTTCCTGCGCCGTATTGTTACTGGGGAAGGGAGGTTAAGGCCCGTCCTAAGGGCCAGGCTTGGAAAGAGGTAGCAGCCACTGTAACAGAGGTGGGTTATTGCCATATGGATGTGAGGAGGAGGGAAGAGGAGCCGCATCAACAAGTGGTGACCCCACAGTGACTGTCCGCTAAAAACAGTGGGAGAGGATGCTGAAGGCAATGCTGCAAGCAGGGACCGTCCCCTGAGCTCCAGGCCTGATAACTACACTGGATCCAACGTCCTTGCCAGGTGAATATCATATACAACAACATACTCTCACATGTACACATGGATAACTCTAGTTATGGAAATGCTGTAAAATACTGGACATCATATGTCAGCTCCCTGGATCTGACTGGGGATAGATGGATCATTAATCCCTCATAAAATCCAGGAGCCTTACATATCACAATCAAAGTCATATATGTAAACATAAATCAACAAAACAGTTATGGGTATGGCCATTGCAGCATATGCAGATACTGCCTCTGTAGGGATGGATATGCAGTGTTGATTAATAGCCCAGCCGGGAACACCCCTCAGCAGCATGTCAACCACTATTGCTGAGAGATGCTCACTGATTGGTTAATACGACACAATGCATAGCAACTCATGCAGAGTATGTATATGCATGTGCTGCAAACGCCAGCCCGCAGCAACAAACTCCTGGACCTTGTGCTACACCTGTGTCTTTTGACCCCACTGGCCCCCTCTTTCCCCAGATAGATTTGCCACCCCAGCCCTCATATTGGACTGACACAAGGGCCCTTCCACCACAACCATCAGCTCCTCCCCTCACCACCAGCATGTTCTTACACCACCAGGCCCACTACCACCACCACCCAGCCCTCAGCACCTCCCCTCTGGGCCACCACCATCACCCCCTTCTCCTCCCACAGACATGCCGGCCAAGTGAGACCTCCATTCCCACTCCCACCTTTGGAGGCCACCATGGGGCAGATGCTGGTCCTGATGAGATACTGTAGTGACTCCATGTTTTTCCAGTTATGATTTTTTTTCTTTCTTTAGGCACAATTCAGGTCCATAATGCCATCCTCTTCATCTGCAAGCACTGCTACAAAATAATGTGAGTGACATATATATAAAGCAGTTATCAGGTAGTTATTCCATCAATGACATCCCCCAGCAGAATGATTTCCCAGACTATTATATATTCATATAGCATGTTCAATAACACATTTCTATTGCTCAGTTTAATGCAGATGCAGGATTGTCAAAGTACTAAAGAAGCAAGTTATTTCAAGCCAGCATTAATACATGCATTAGTAAACCATGTCATCCGCTCATCAATTTGAGAACACAAACTTTAGTCTGATGTGAGCAAAATACATTAGGGCTGCTGACCTTTCTCTACTCTCAGTATCAAAGGGTACGTGATCGGATATCAGATTATCCTAACAATCAGTTATAATCTGATGACACCTGTATACAGGATGAATGGGATATCCATGTGGATGAAATCTTCTAGAGAGATGATGATAGTAGTCAGGCCCCACTGACTGTGGTCACAACTAAGCATTCCTTGTGAGATGCCACATCATTACTCATGATGGCAAGTGATTTCTCATGACAGATCGAGTTTGCACTGCATGTGGATAAAATTCAGGTAAATTGGGTTATTGTTTCAGTTACAGTAGTAACCACTGTACTGTACATACAGATTTTTATAGATAGTTTTTTTCTCCTCCTCTTCCTTTATTAGCTTAGGACCACCTTTTTTTTTTTTTTTTTTTTTTGCCTTTTTTAACACACTTTATGTGTGTATTTGAATTGGATTACACAATCCTTGATTTCCAGCACCTGTGTAATGTTGCAGACATGATGTACTGTATGTGCTATGAGCATTAGTAGTTGCTTCCATTATATGGAGATTTTCTTGATGATGTTTTTTTTTCAATTGATTGTGGTTACTGTGGTGTAATGACCACATGTGAGCCTAGTAGATGCTATGCATCATTCTTATTATACAGAATTACTTTGACCCATATGGGTTTTGTCATGTTTCCCAGCCTCATGTCCTTTTGGATCCACTCACACCTTAAGTTTATGACGGTGCTCTTTGTATTCAATAAAGGATGTTATTGTTACACCATAATCCATGTTTCCATGTGTTTCTCAAGCTACTAGATTGGTGACATCCACATACATAACAATTATTTAACTATTTAGTTTTAGGATATTTGTCATCATCCTGTATTGGCATCCTATCATGCAGTTTATGAACGTAAACAAATGTTTGCCTGTCGCTAAACCTATGTAAATTAGGAATTGATGTGATTTTGGCCAAGTGTTTCCACTTTCTATGTTATATCTGATGTTATTATCATAGGGCCTCATTAAGTTATCTCTCGTAGTTCTCTCGCTCCTCGCAAAAGGCAGTGTTTTGCTGTTTGCAAGGACCGAATCCCTTGCACCCTGCTTTGCGAGATGACTCAAACGCAGCCTTAAATCTATGAGGTGAATCTCGCACCTCGGAAGAATCCCTACAGGCATCCTAAAGCCTCTACGTGCTGCCTCGGAGCAGCCCGAGACAGCTGTGTGAGGCTCCCCCTATAGGGACCCTTGAATCCTCCCCACATTAACCCCTTGCAGCGGGGGTCCCCGATCTGCATAGATCAGGCCCCCGCTGCATTTAAACAGTTTAAATTCCCCGCCGCGGCTCCTTAAAGGGCCCACGGCACACTATTAACAATCCCGGACACGGCAAATAAAATGAACCCCCTCTATGCTGGGGGTCCCCATCGGGACCCCCGAAGTGTCCCCACATTAACCCCTTCCATGGTGGTCCCCGATCTGCATAGATCAGGCCCCCCCCTGCATTTAAAAAAAAATAATTCCCCACCGCTGCTCCTTAAAGAGCCTGCAGCACACTATTAACAATCCCAGCCGCGGCACCTAAAATTAACCCCCGATCGTGGCCCCGCTGCATTTACATTTTTTAATTTCCCGCCTTGCGGGTGCTTAAAGGACTGCAAAGGTCCTGAAAGGACTTGCGCTAAAAAATATTAACCCCGGCCAACTAATATTAACCTCATAACTCATGGGGGTCAATACAGACCCCCATAAGCACTTAACCCTATAACTCATGGGGGTCAATACAGACCCCCATAAGGCCTTAATTAACCCTATAACTCATGGGGGTCAATACAGACACCCATAAGGCCTTAATTAACCCTGTCACTCATGGGGGTAATACAGACCGCCATAAGCCAATAGTTAACCCTATAACTCATGGGGGTCAATACAGACCCCCATAAGGCCAATAATTAACCCTATAACTCATGGGAGTCAATACAGACCCCCATAAGGAAAATAATTAACCCTGTCACTCAAGGGGGGCAATACAGACCCCCATAAGCACTTAATTAACCCTATGACTCATGGGAGTCAATACAGACCCCCATAAGACAATAATAAACCCTGTCACTCATGGGGGTCAATACAGACCCCCATAAGGCCTTAATTAACCCTGTCACTCATGGGGGTCAATACAGACCCCCATAAGCCAATAATTAACCCTGTCACACATGGCGGTCGATACAGACCCCCATAAGCCAATAATTAACCCTGTCACTCATGGGTCTCAATACAGACCCCCATAAGGCCTTAATTAACCCTGTCACTCATGGGGGTCAATACATACCCCCATAAGCCAATAATTAACCCTATAACTCATGGGATTCAATACAGACCCCCATAAGGCCAATAATTTACCCTGTCACTCACGGGGTCAATACAAACCCCCATAAGCACAAAATTAACCCTATAACTCATGGGGGTCAATACAGACACCCATAAGCCAATAATTACCCCTGTCACTCATGGGGGTCAATACAGACCCCCATAAGCCAATAATTAACCCTGTCACTCATGGGGGTCAATACAGACCCCCATAAGGCCTTAATTAACCCTGTTACTCATGGGGGTCAATACAGACTCCCATAAGGCCTTAATTAACCCTGTCACTCATGGGGGTCGATACAGACCCCCATAAGCACTTAACCCTATAACTCATGGGGGTTGATACAGACCCCCATAAGCCAATAATTAACCCTGTCACTCATGGGGGTCAATACAGACCCCCATAAGCCAATAATTAACCCTGTCACTCATGGGGGTCAATACAGACCCCCATAAGGCCTTAATTAACCCTGTCACTCATGGGGGTCAATACAGACACCCATAAGGCCTTAATGAACCCTGTCACTCATGGGGGTCAATACAGACCCCCATAAGCCAATAATTTACCCTGTCACTCACGGGGTCAATACAAACCCCCATAAGCACAAAATTAACCCTATAACTCATGGGGGTCAATACAGACACCCATAAGCCAATAATTACCCCTGTCACTCATGGGGGTCAATACAGACCCCCATAAGGCCTTAATTAACCCTGTCACTCATGGGGGTCAATACAGACTCCCATAAGACCTTAATTAACCCTGTCACTCATGGGGGTCGATACAGATCCCCATAAGCACTTAACCCTATAACTCATGGGGGTCGATACAGACCCCCATAAGGCCTTAATTAACCCTGTCACTCATGGGGGTCAATACAGACACCCATAAGGCCTTAATGAACCCTGTCACTCATGGGGGTAATACAGACCCACATAAGCCAATAATTAACCCTATAACTCATGGGGTCAATACAGACCCCCATAAGCACTTAATGAACCCTATTACTCATGGGGGTCAATACAGACCCCCATAAGCCTCTATTTAACCCCATCAGTCCCATAAGGGTATATTATGACCCTTATGGGGCTGTTAAAACCCTAACATTAACCACATAAGTGCCATGACGGTCCTCAAGGACCATCATGACACTAACTACCAACACTACACTATAACCCCCAATAAACCATTAAATCTAAACTAACCCCCTCTACATTAATCTATTAACACTTAAACTACCTAACTACACTACCTACCTACCCTGTAATAAACCCCCCCACACTAATTACAGAAAATAAAAAACTAAGTCACAAAAAATAAAAAAACCTACCTTACAGAAAATAAAAAACCTAAGTCACCGGAAAAAAAAAACAACGACATTACAGAAAAAAAAAAAAAAACATTACAACACCCCCCCCCCCCTGCACCACTACAGAAAAAAAATAATTACACACCTGAAAAGGAAAGACAAACATACACAATACAATACATTACATACAATACATTACAATACATACAATACATTACATACAATACATTACAATACATACAATACAAATAAAATACAATACCCCCTATCTATCTAACATACAATCTATTTAATATACAATAAATCCTAACTATATCAAAGACATCCCCCTGTCTATCTAATATACAATAAATCCTAACTACATCCAGAAACCCTAATACTAAGCTAAAATAAAATAATTAAGACCACTAACCTTTGTAGATGACCCTTCAGATCACCTTTAATGTGACTTATAAACTGTACAACTCAATTGAAAACAAACTGAAATCTTTTAGGTGGAGGGAAGAAAAAAAAAAAAAAAAATAATGTGGTTGCATAAGTCTGCACACCCTCATATAACTGGGGATGTAGCTGTGTTCAGAATTTAGCAATCACATTCCAAATCGTGTTAAATAGGCATCAGCATACACCTGCCATCATTTAAATTGCCTCTGATTAACCCCAAATAAAGTTCAGCTGCTCTAGCTGGTCTTTCCTGAAATTTTCTTAGTCGCATCCCACAGCAAAAGCCATGGTCCACAGAGAGCTTCCAAAGCATCAGAGGGATCTCATTGTTAAAAGGTATCAGTCAGGAGAAGGGTACAAAAGAATTTCCAAGACATTAGATATACCATGGAACACAGTGAATACAGTCATCATCAAGTGGAGAAAATATGGCACAACAGTGACATTACCAAGAACTGGTGCTCCCTCCAAAATTGATGAATAGTCGAGAAGAAAACTGGTCTGGGAGGCTACCAAGAGGCCTACAGCAACATTAAAGGAGCTGCATGAATATCTGGCAAGTACTGGCTGTGTGGTACAATCTCCCATATTCTTCATATGTATGGGCTATGGGGTAGAGTGGCAAGACGAAAGACTTTTCTTACGAAGAAAAACATCCAAGCCAGGCTACATTTTGCAAAAACACATCTGAAGTCTCCCAAAAGCATATGGGAAAAGGTGTTATGGTCTGATGAAACCAAGGTTGAACTTTTTGGCCATAATTCCAAAAGATATGTTTGGCGCAAAAACAACACTGCACATCACCAAAAGAACACCATACCCACAGTGAAGCATGGTGGTGGCAGCATCATGCTTTGGGCTGTTTTTCTTCAGCTGGAACTGGGGGCTTAGTTAAGATAGGGGGAGTTATGAACAGTTCCAAATACCAGTCAATATTGGCACAAAACCTTTAGGCTTCTGCTAGAAAGCTGAACATGAAGAGGAACTTTATTTTTCAGCATGACAACGACCCAAAGCATGCATCCAAATCAACAAAGGAATGGCTTCACCAGAAGAAGATTAAAGTTTTGGAATGGCCCAGCCAGAGCCCAGACCTGAATCCGATTGAAAATCTGTGGGGTGATCTGAAGAGGGCTGTGCACAGGAGATGCCCTCGCAATCTGACAGATTTGGAGTGTTTTTGCAAAGAAGAGTGGGCAAATCTTGCCAAGTCAAAATGTGCCATGCTGATAGACTCATACCCAAAAAGACTGAGTGCTGTAATGAAATCAAAAGGTGCTTCAAAAAGGTATTAGTTTAAGGGTGTGCATATTTATGCAACCATATTATTTTATTTTTATATTTTTTCTTCCCTCTACCTAAAAGATTTCAGTTTGTTTTTCAATTGAGTTGTACAGTTTATATGTCACATTAAAGGTGGAAAAAGTTCTGAAATGATTTATCTTTGTCTAATTTTTTTACAGCACAGAAACCTGACATTTTAACAGGGGTGTGTAGACTTTTTATATCAACTGTAGGTTATTTTATTTTCTGTAATGTAGGTTTTTTTATTTTTGGTGACTTAGGTTTTTCTATTTTCTGTAAGGTAGGTTTTTTTATTTTCTGTCATTAGAGTGGTGGGGGGATTTATTAGGGAGTAAGTAGTGTAGGTAGGTAGTGTAAGTGTTAATAGATTAGTGTAGAGGGGGGTTAGTTTAGAGTTAATGGTTTATTGGGGGTTATAGTGTAGTGTTTGTAGTTAGTGTCATGATCGTCCTTGAGTACCGTCATGGCACTTATGTGGTTAATGTTAGAGTTTTAACAGCCCCATAAGGGTCATAATATACCCTTATGGGACTGATGGGGTTAAAAAGAGGCTTATGGGGGTCTGTATTGACCCCCATGAGTTATAGGGTGAAGTGCTTATGGGGGTCTGTATTGACCCCTATGAGTTATAGGGTTAATTATTGGCCTTATAGGGGTCTGTATTGACCCCCATGAATGACAGGGTTAATTAAGGCCTTATGGGGGTCGGTATTGACCCCCATGAGTTATAGGGTTAAGTGCTTATGGGGGTCTGTATTGACCCCCATGAGTTATAATATAATTATTGGCTTATGGGGGTCTGTATTGACCCCCATGAGTGACAGGGTTAATTAAGGCCTTATGGGGGTCTGTATTGACCCCCATGAGTTATAGGGTTAAGTGCTTATGGGGGTCTGTATTGACCCCCATAAGTTATACGGTTAAATTATTGGCCGCATGGGTGTCTGTATTGACCTTCATGAGTTATAGAGTTAATTATTGGCTTATGGGGGTCTGTATTGACCACCATGAGTTATAGGGTAAATGATTGGCTTATAGGGGTCTGTGTTGACCCCCATGAGTGACAGGGTTAATTATTGGCCTTATGGGGGTCTGTATTGACCCCCATGAGTTATAGTTTTAATTATTGGCTTATGGGGGTCTGTATTGACCCTCATGAGTGACAGGGTTAATTAAGTGATTATGGGGGTCTGTATTGACCCCATGAGTTATGAGGTTAATTTTAGTTGGCCGGGGTTAATATTTTTTAGCGCAAGTCCTTTCAGGACCTTTACGGTCCTTTAAGGACCCGCGAGGTGGGAAATTAAAAAAAATTAATGCAGCGGGGTCACGATCGGTGCCGATCAGGGACCCCCGCTGCAAGGGGTTAATGTGGGGGGCTGCGGGGGTCCCCATGGACCCCTGCAGCAAGAGGTTAATGTGGGGACACTTCCGGGGTCCCGATGGGTAACCCCAGCATAGAGGGGTTTCATTTTAGGTGCCGCGGCAGGGATTGTTAATTGTGTGCCGCAGGCCCTTTAAGGAGCCACGGCAGGGAATTTAAAAGTTTTAAATGCAGCAGGGGCCTGATCAGTGCCGATCGGGTCCCCCGCTGCAAGGGGTTATTGTGTGGGGGCTGCGGGGGTCCCTATGGAGACCCCCGCATAGAGGGGGGTTAATTTTAGGTGACGGGGGAGGGTAGCTGGAGTACCCCCCACGGCAAGGCTTATGTGGGGGACTACCGTGGAGGTCCCGTTAGGACCCCTGCACTAATTGATGAAGTGTGGGAGCCTGCAAGATCATCTCGCAGGCTGTCACTCCGCATGTACATTATCGCAGTGTTCATACAGACGGCCCTGCTGCATAGCTCACACGTTGCTCGCAGCAGGGCTAATTTAATTGCGTCGTAACTTTGAGAAATTTTGCAGTACGTAGGGTTTAAGTAGAAGCCTCTTATTTACGAGGCTGGAATTTAATAAGGCTGATAATTTTAACATCAATTTACATATTGGTGCACACAACACCTAACTACTGCATGGCGTGTGACATTGTATTCATTTGTTCAACGTGTGCTCTAACACTTATTGCAATGGTATTATCACTGTAGTCTAAAACATGTCTGAACAACATGAATAGTGATTATTATTATCCAATAAAGGATTGTTAAACATATATTAGTAATTTATCATTAATTGTTGCATTGACACTATCACTTATTTTCACGTGATGTGTCTTGGTGTACATGTTGGCACTTGTACATCACCAAGGGCGTGGGACTTGCCAGGACAGGAGTAGCCATGATTTCTGTTGCCTCTCCGCAACCTTCTTCTGTGTTTTCTTTTAGGCCATCATGTAGAGCTTCAGGAGATGAGCGTAACCCCCCTTGTGATGATCTGTCCATATATGGCCATGTCCCTGTGTCTATGACACCCTGTTCCTTAGATGCTCCATTTGAATCTCCAGCACCTGGCCTGTGCCATCTATTGATCTATCACCTCTCCCATTTATCCAGCATCATTGTCAGGCAGTCCTCTTTTTACACCTCCTGTTGCCCATGTTGACATATCTCCACCCATCTCCCTCAGTGTATGGGACCCCATGTTAATGTGTAGATGCCATACCTTCCCATAGATGATCTTTGTGAGAACTGTACTGGGGTGCTGATCAGTACAGTTGCTGAGTATTGTTTATGGTGTGTGTATCCATTTAATGGTGAGTGCTTAATAGATTCTGCTGTGGCCCATTTGTGTTTGCTGATTGTTATTAACCAGTTGTGTACTGTGCCTATGTTACCCTGTATGTTTGATATATTGTGGGAAGGTGTGATATTTCCATTAGCAGGTGAAACTTATGTATATATATATATGTATATATATATATATATATATATATATATATATAATATGATTTTACTTTTTCAAATTTGTGACTCTGTGACTGTGAGATTTTATTTGTAATGGAGTTGTATAAGGTAATGAGGCTATTTCTGATCGTGCTGTGTCTTTAAAAGATTTATGCAACTTTGAGCTGATATTTCCATGTCTGTTAAGTCACATGTGAGTATTAATTAGTTTTCTATTGCTCATATATGCCACTAGCAGTGTGAACCCTTCATTTGCAATGATTAAGTAAGCTTTTGTATTGCTTTCCTGTCCCTTTAAGAGGTGTTGCGGCAGTCTGCTATGGTTTTCAAAGTCATTGCGAGTGGTGTTTTGTACCCATAATAATGTGTTCATTTGTTTGCAGTTATGGCAGTGCTCTTATTTGCGAGCTCTCCGTAATATTTTATTAGCGTAGGGTTTGGGGGTGATGGTCTTTCGGAGTAATTTATAATCTATATAGCCAGTGTGAAAAATCAATGGAAAAGTTATCCGTCATTTCCATTTTTTGCTTGCCACAGTGACTCTTAGCAGTTATCTCGCAATGTTTTAGGGATGGATTATTAACATAGCTAGGTAGGATTTCTTGTGCCACTACTGCACTCGCTGTTGTTTTTTCAGGCCTGCTTCTTCAATGGGGCTTGACAAGAACCTAGTTCAAGCCTACCGTGTAGTTCTTACCACCTCTGGCACAGAAGATGGCCTCAGGATATCAGGAACACCATATAATCCCTTAGAATTAGGATTAATGCACAGAATGAAATCTACGCAATGTCTGTGTAAGTTCAGATACCACTGTATACCTTTATTAATTGGCACATTTTATAAAATTTTCTGGCACACAGGCTGGCCAATCAGTAAGCCGCATTCCTAAATAATAGTGTGCCCTTTGTTTACTGGGAAAACCCTGTACCTCTGATGAAATCAGATCTTTTAATATCATCTGGGTGATTATATTAACTTTGAACAGTTGTTTTAACCACTCAGACTATCTGCTCAAGGCCCCTGTGAGGCCAGGGGAGTCTTCACCAGATAACAACACTGTAACATAATAGGCTGCTCCTGCTTACTTGGAAACCCTGTAAAAGGATTATCTATTAGACTACGGTCTTGGGTGTTGGCTGATGCAATAGCCTGCAGAATAGCAAATATTTTATGCAGAGCATAAACCAAGATACATACAGTATAACAGTGTAATCATATTTTAACCTTAAGCAATAAAAAAAAGCATAACTTTAACCATAAACAGGATAACTTTTCCCCAGCCCAGACCCAAGCCATAGTCCTAAACAGTCCAGTCAGGTCCTGGGCATGACAGCCCCAAGTAAGGAGGGTATTAGTCAGATAAAGCAACAAAGCTGCCAGTGAGCTATGGGACAATTATAACCCAGATGCTCTAGAATCCTGGACTTTATTTAAGAGTGGCAAGAAAAAATCCATTGCTGGAAAAAAAAAACGTAAAATGTTTGTCCAAAATCAAGCGGGACACGGCAAATGTGAAAAATCTGATCTGATGAGACCAAAATGTAACTTTCTGGCATTAATGCAAATCACTATGCTTGCCTTAAAACCATCACTTTCCTTCACCCTGAGAACATCATCACCACTGTGCATGGTGCTAGCATCATGTTGTAGGGATACATTTCATTGTCTGGAAATGGGAAACTAATCAAGATTGAGGGAAAGATGGATGGAGCTAAGCACAGGATGATTTTAGTGGAAAACCTGTTTCAGTCTACAAGCGATTCAAGGCCAGGTCAAAACTTTACCTTCCAGCAGAACAATGATCCTAAAAACACAGCTAAAGCTACACTGGAGGGGTTTTGAAGCAAAAGTCTGAATGTCAAAGAATGGCCCAGTCAAAGCCAAGACATCAACCCAATTTAGACTCTGTGGCAAGACTTGAAATTGCTGTTTACCAATGGTCCCCAAGCTGACAGACCTTGAGAAATTTAACAAAAAGAATGGACAAAAATTGCAGGATCCAATTTGTGAATTTGATAGAGACCTACCCCAAGTGACTCAGAACTGTAATTGTAAACAAAGGTGGCCCTACCAAGTATTACACCTGTGGGTGAATACATTAGTTTAATTAACTTTTGTGCCACAATACATGAAAATAGTAGCACAAGTAATTTTAATTTCCTGGAATAGTTAATGGCAGCAATAATATATATGGGATGAACAAAATCCATATGTTATTGCTGCCATGAACTATTCCAGGAAAAAAAATATGTCACACCCTTAAAGTGTTAAGTATGTTGTGTAAATCAAATGGTAAAGATCCCAATTAAATATTTTTTAATTCCCGATTGTAACACTACAAAAAGAGGAAAGAACCAAGGGACAGTTATGATTTTCATTTTACAATTTCACAAACTGATTAAAAGAACTGGCTAATCCCAATTACAATGTAACATCTTTTCATGTTGTGACACAGTTTATGGGATCTTTTACCATGTGAATCTGAAACTGCTGCAGTATCTTTTGAGGTTTTCTCACTTAATAAATATAATCTTCTAAGTAATCAATTCCCACATAGCACTCTGGGGAAAACAGTCCTCTTTCATTGTGCTGCCACAAACCAAAAATGCAAATTTTTATTAAAAGTATATGACCAAATTAGGATAGACTGAGGTTTTCCCTTGAATATATGTATAAAGTAGTATATAAGTACTATGCTATTCATTTGAATTTATCAGTTGCATCAAACTTATTTTTTTCTCTGTAATTAGAGCATTTGGTTAATGTTCCTGAGCTTGTAAATAGTCATAAACTAGCAATATGTCTTGGATGAATATTCTTCACATGAATGGATGTTCTGAATACCAAAGGGTGTTTCCAGATGTGGCTGATATCCATTTACTTGATGCCTTGTTGTGTATCAAAAACACTCAAGGCGTTGCTGAGATCTTTTTTGTTCTCTTTTGAGTGTTTCTTATTCCTGTATCATTTTATCCTCTATATGTACACATGACACTTCTTGGCAGATCATTCCAGCTCCAGCTTTGAAATAACTGAATCTTTACATATTTAAGGTTCATATAAAGTTTATATATTTTTCATTTTCAATTTGAACAGCATTACTGGGGGGGGGGGGTTATATAATAACCATCACCCATCCTATTGCCTGCATTACCACCAATCACCTTGAGTAGACTATCTACACCCTGTGGAAAGCAGAGTGGAAGAACCTTGGATGATTATGTGTGTTCTCATAATATCAGCTACCATCTTTATATGTATTTTAATAAATTCTAAATAGACCACTTACCTGTCCAAAATGCCCATCCACCGATGCCCCGGTCCTCCTCGAAGTCTTCGCAGGCAGGTCCCCTCCAAAAAAAACCTGACGGTCTAAAAAATAAAAAAAATCTAATGGAGCTCCTCCCTTGAGGAGCTCCCCGCTGCAAATGAGGGATCGTGCGCATGCTCCGTTACAATTTTGAAATGGCGCCTTCTGATTGGCTGAAAATGCTGTAAATTATATTTCAGCCAATCAGAAGATGCAAAAGTGAGCCAATCAGAATGGGATACACCCTTATATACCAATCAGATTATCTCATGTAACTGTGGGGTGAATTCCATTGTGATTGACTGAAGGCAAAATCGCCTTCTGATTCAATTAGAAATGATTGCTAGTTACATCGGCCAATCAGAATGGGATATTGGGGTGTATCCCATTCTGATTGGCTCACCTTTGCATCTTCTGAGTGGCTGAAATATGATTGACAGCGTTTTCAGCCAATCAGAAGGCTCCATTTCTAAATTTTAGAGGAGCATGTGCAAGAACCTTCATATGTGGCGGGGAGTTCGTTTTTAAATTTTTTAGACTGTGTTTTTTTTGGAGGGGCCCTGCTTGCGAAGACTTTGAGGAGGACGGGGGCATTGCTGGATAGGCATTTTGGACAGGTAAGTGGCCTATTTACAATTTATTATATTACATGTTATATGTATTTATGTATTAATTGTACTGTTTCTTTTTTTTCTAGGTATGCCGGACCTGGGGACAATTATGGAGGACCCTTGTCTGGATCGAAGCACAGAAGACCATCGTCTCTAGAGGGTTATTTGGAAAAGGTAAGTGGTTTAATTTAACCTTTTCTAGTTTTAGTAAGGGGGGTGTTTCAGGTGTAATTTAGGGTTTTTAATTATATGTAATGTAGGATTTTATTGCATATTTATTTTCAGTAATATAGCTTTTTTTATTTTTTGTAATGTAGTTTGTTATTTTCAGTAATCATGTTCTATTTTCGGTAATGTAGTGTTTATTTTTTTCAAGTAATTAGTTGCTTTATTATTTTTGGTACTTAGTGGGGTGCTAGGGATTTTATTAGGGCGTTAGGTAGGTAGTGTAGAGGGGGGTTAATAGTGTAGAGGGGTGTTAATAGTGTAAAAGGGGGTAAATAGTGTAGACGGGTGGGTTAATAGGGTAGTGGGGGTTAATAGTGCAGAGGGGTGGGTTAATAGGGTATTGGGGGGTTAATAGTGTAGAGCGGGTTAATAAGGTAGAGGGGCGGTTAATTAGTTATAGGGGGTTAATAGGATGGGATAGGTAGGAAATGGTTAATAGTGTAGTGTTTAGACTTTGTGTCATGAGTGTCCTTGAGAACCCTCATGGCACTTATGGTGTTAATTGGGAGGGTTAAGCAGTGTCCCAAAGGTTTATTTTTAAGCACATGAGAGTCTCCCATTATTTAGACCCCCATGAGTGATGGGGTTAATTTTTGGTGCGGTGGGGAGGTACTTATATTACCCCCGCGGCAGGGGTTAATTTTTTATTTAACGTGGGTCCTTTCAGGACCCGCGAGGTGGCAAATTTGTTAATTTGGGGACACTGCGGGGGTCCTGATGGGGATTTGAGGCTGAGGTCGGGAACCTGCGGGGATTACCGCAGGCTTTAATTAGCCAGGATGGCAATCACTTTTGCCATTGGCTACGTCTAACCCTTTACTACCGGTTAGACTAATTGATCAAGTTACCCCGGCCGCACATCCAACATGCGACAGACTGCGTTGTGGTTTTGTGTTGAGTACATTCAGAGAGAAGATGTTGCAATTAAAACTGGCTTTTACCAGTACCTCTAATAGCGCATCATAAATTGCATTAAATAGGTGCTGGTGGAGTTTAAAGTTTCAGAGAGCTACCAAATTATTTTCTATTTGACTGCAGAATATTTTGTACAACAGTTTCCTAGCTTCGCCCTGTGACTCCTTTCCTGGATATGACCAAATAAAAACATGTGGACACTATTGAAAAGAAGATTATGGCAGCAGTGACTGAATAACTACAGAAAGAGGAATTTGGGTGTAGAAAACAAGTGCTGACATTTTCATTACAGTTTAGCTGTCTTTTTTTTTTTTTTACGTGCATGAGATGTGATTAAACAATGGACTCACTGTAAAAGTGCAATGGAACAAAAGTTTCCAGAAAAAAAAGTGATCGACTGCTGTCTGTGAATCAAAGTTTACTATACTAGTATAAACATAAACACATCTGAATGGCACTGTACAACTGCTTATTTTTAATTTATCTACCCCCATAGAAATAATACCTCTATATTTATATATAGTGCAATATTTGGTTGTTTTTAGTTCCCATGTTTATTTTAATTTGCAGTTTTAAACAAAGCTAAATAAAATACTGTAAGCAGATTTGGGCTAAAGCAATCTAAAATCAGTGTTATGTTTTGCTGCAGTTGAATTGATGGGACCAAAAACCTCAATCTGTAACACTATTCCTTTGCATTGTTGTGGGACACTCCCTATCTACTACATAAACCTACTACAAATGTGCACTGAGGTTTGTACTAGCTTATTTATGCATCATTATTAAACTATACCTAAATCTTAGTAGCAAACAAACACCACTGAGCATTATAGTTCTGGACTGTTTTACCCAATTCAATTTAAGGAAATAAACAAAAGGAAAAAAGCTCATTTAGAAAACAAGAAGAAATAACAGGGTGAGATAATAAAACCACAATGCACTAGCAGGCAAGATAGAAGAGCTAAATAAAAGATAATGTTAGTACAAAATATATAAAGAATAAGATTGCTTAGAATGATAAATTAAATAGAGAGGGAGAGAACAGTAAACATAGCTTGCATCTGATGTACAAAGAGAGGAGGGGTGTAGAGGTGGGTGTGGGTAGGCACAGGGAGGAGACCTCACGTCATGGGTGTTAGTGTCTCCAGCATAGCACATATAAAGCCCAAACTGAGTCATTCATCCATCACATCTGCCCTGAAGAAATCATCTCTGCAGCACCAGAGTCCACCAGGGAGCCTGAGACTTACTGTCAGCACATAACAAGCAGGGAAACAAGCAGCTACCTGGGAGCAAGATGAATAACATGATCACATTGTGTCTAGGATTGGTCCTTATGGCTGTTATCTTACCCCAGCAGGTGAGCCTTAAAAGTTTATTGTGATCATTACTTATCTATCTCTTTATAAATATATATATGTGTGTATATGTATGTATGTATCTATCTATTTTATATTGGATGTTGTGGTGGTTCTGCTTTAAATTAAAAAGTTACTGTTTCAAATATACTTGACTATAAATGATGGAGTAGATATGAGACTGAGATGAATGGATTATAGGAGATTCTAGGAGAGTGTTGCTAGTAAAATAGTGCTCTGTACTATAACCTAAGGGTTTAGTGGCAGCATTTTTTATTACAGGTATGAAACATGCAATGTATTTCAATACCTAAGTTAAATAATAAAGAAACATATAAATATATAAAATCTACATATATGTGTGTGTGAGTGTTCAAAAATGTAAGTTGACTGCTGTTATTGAGCTGCCTATGAATTATTTTTATTGTCAGCTATCAGCATTTGGACCTAGAGCACACAGATGTGACTCTAGCAATTTAGCTATTATTTGTTTTGTTTATCTTAAGACATATTTACATTTTATTTTTCACATTGGACCATACAGTTCCTACTAAGATAAAACAATGGTATTCTTAAAAAGAAGAGGACATTTGGGTAATGAAATGTTTTAAACATGTACAATACTTATAATCCCTCTACAGAGGATTAGTATTCAGAGGATCAGTGTTAAAATAAAATAAAAAAAATATTTAGTAGAACTATAGATGGCTTACAGTTTACTCTCTAGAATTCTATATTATGTTATCACAACCCAAGAGAAGGAAATACTTTACTTAGTCCAGTAAGAAAAGTATGCGTTTTAACCCATCAGTGTATTATGGAAAAAATGACTGGGATTCACTGATAAAGGGTGGGGCACATGCACTATATTTTTTGGTAACCTGGAAAATCTAAACATAATTTCTGATTAAACCATGAATTTGTGGGATTTAAACGTTATTATTATTTTCCCAGAAGTTAACACAACATCCTATGCTGTTATTTGGGACTTTTTCTACTATCTCTTTTAAATTTGGATAAATAACTTCTCTATAATATTTATCTTCTGAAATTAATAGGAATCCCTTGCATTTTCCCTATTATTTTATTGTGAATAAAAGTGGATTAGGAAATTACCAAAACCCTATTAAGTGAGTTAAAGAATAGGATTTGGATGACCTAGTTTGTGGTTCCTCTTTTTTTATCCCTATACATTGGTGACCAATACCTATAATATAACAAAAATAAGAAAAAAGAAACTCTTTGTGAAACCAACTCTTACCTACATAATTATTGAATATGTACACATATTTCATTGGTATAAACTGACCAGCACTCTAAGGCATTAACAAACCAAACAGTTTACAATACCTATACTATGTCAGCAAGTTTAGCTCAGTGATGATGTTTCAAGAAGAATTCATATTTGTAATCAATTTATTAAATATGCTTATTTACATTACCTGAGATACATAAATGCAAAGCAACTTTAGATGTTATTCTTGGAGAATAGTCATCAAAGGTTTTAAAATATCACGTCATCTCGGGAATAAGACCCATGCAAAACTTCCATTAAACTCACATGAGATACACAAAACCATTATTGACTATACCCTGAGGGAGTAGTGCATTGAAGTCCTCTAATAAAAAGACAAAAGGGTTATATTTATCAAAGGACTTTTCCGTATCTCATGTGAGATTATTTTTCCCACATCAAAACAGGAAATTTCCTGTGCCAAACTATAATTGAACAAAGCCATTCCTTGCTTTTATATATATATATATATATATATATATATATATATATATATATATATATTTATTTATATATAGATATAGATAATGACCTAGAGTATTTTTAGAAATAACTATTTTGTAATATTGTTATGTTCATTTATACATCTGATTAGCCATATAGGCCAAAATTCACTTAGATTCACAGGCACTGTGAATTTGTTTAAAGAGGCTGAAATGACCGCTTCCCCATAGAAAACAGCCATAACTGTCTCAGAGAAGCATTTTACAGCCTTTGTGAAGCTTAGTGAATTTTGTCCCTAGAAAGGCACGGCTAGAATAAGTGTACTGCACAGGCGAGGGGCTCTTGAAAAATTAATTAACTGAACAAATTATTCTTTATGTTTTATTTATAAAGTGCCGACATCTTCCGCAGTGTACAAAATATCAATGTTTACTTCATCATTTTTTAGGTTTTTTTACATGGTAATCACAACTTTGCTTGAAGACAGATACAACCCGAGTGTTGTTTTTTTAATGAGTATATAACCCAATAATTTTTGTATATCTTTTTTATATATAAAAACAAAGAGAAATTATTGTATCTCCTTAAAAAACTTTAGTGAGCTATACATTGTAGTAGCCAATGTTTCTCGTAATGAAAAAAAAATTCTGAGATACACAAACTTTTCTCAGATTGATGTATTATTTTAATTAGTGGCATATTTTTCTAATTATTTTCAGCCAACATAATATCTACTCCTCTATTATCTTCCACATCGGACAGTTGGGTCTCCTCCCACACACTAACCAAACAACGTGCCATGCACAGAAATGGTGCATATATAAGAATAATATTTTTGTTATGAGTACAACGTACAACAAGTTTTTAATGCATTTAAAAAGAATCAGAATTCTTATGCATTATACTTTAACTATACAGGGATATATGAGTTGAAATGAATATATACTTTATTATTACCGTAACTTGTGCAACTTTTATAAAAAGCAAAAACATTAGTAATTTTTTTTAATTGTTTTTTTTTTTTTCAACATATCAGTGCTACTAAGAAAAAGGCATATGTTTTATATGAGCTTGGTAAAATAAAATTATAACATTGTAATGGAAGATAATACCGAAGTGATCCAGTAAAGTCCTTCTGAAATGTCGTATACCAATACAAATTGGACTTTTACCAGATAAAGTTAAATTCACAGTACCTTGTTAGGTTGCAGGTGCAGTAAGTGAAAGCTTTATGAACATATCGCCCACAAAATTGCAGAGTAGGCAGAATATTGCTTTAATAAAGCTAATAAAAATAAGTAAAAATAATTTGATCACTTTAGGAGAAATAAATCCAGGATAGAAACATAATTTAATAGCCTTTAATCCATTAGATACATGCCTGATAATACCATTCTGCATCTGACAAAATCCTTGAATCTAGTGGTCAAGCCTTGTTTTCCTTTATTTCTCAGTATGTATTTTCCATACATGGCAATGTATTTATTATGTGTTTATTAGAGGTGGGAGATAAACCTCAATCTGCTATTGCAGAAGCAAATATGAGAGAATGTTGATAATAGTGTTTCTTTCTCTCTTTGCTAACCTCATTCCACCTACTTGGGCTTCTTTTCCACTCTCTGCCAATAGCCATATAAAATATTATAATAATCATAAACTATGTTTATATCTTCTAAAATAATTTTGAACATGTAGTGTCCACTGTCCTGGACTATCAGAGAAAAAATATGTTTTATTAAATATTTCAAAACTTCCATTCATTTAAAAGAGCAGGCTTTATACATTAAGACAGTTATTGGTGTAGAAAATAAATTATAGTCATATAAGGAAATTAACACCAAATCAACACAGAAGCAATGAGTTTTGATTTGCATTTGTCTCATCAGTAAATTTAGAGGAAGTGTACACAAAGTCTTATAGAGGGCCCGGTAATCGTATTTTCTTATCTGATTTACATTGTTGCTGTTTAGACACCATGAGACTCTTTCATTCCTCTGTTTCCTCTAAGATCAGAGCAGAGGAGGCGAAAATAAACCCAACCCTCACTTTAATGTAATTTTTCTACAATATAGAGCCCTTTTTTTTTTACACAAATTTTTTTTTGTAATGTTCACAAAATGAGTATTTAATGAATAAAGGAAAACTGTAACTACAGCGGCACTTTAGGTTGATTTTTATGTTGATCAATGAGCTGATCTTATTTCTTGAATGGTATCAAAATATATGTAAGTGATAAATAACAAAGTCTGTGTTTTTTTTGTTGTTTTTTTACTCATTTTGTGTACATTTGTTTACTTTAGGTTTACAGTGCAGATAATGGAACAACGGTGAGCCAAAATGTAACTGTGTCGAATACCAGCGGTGTGTCAGCTGTTACAACTTCAACGAACACTACCACTCATGGGCATGCAGAGTCCTTGCATGTCTCTTCTACTTTGCTCCTTAGCATTGCCTCAGTCTCTCTGTTACACTTCTGGTGCTAAGAGACTTCAACCCAAATGCAACTACAGCACCCTCTGCTCTCATCTCTTCTCTCTGGCCAGATAATTAAGCACAGCAAGGAAGAGCATAAATAATCCTTGCACCTCTTCAATGTGTCCCCCAAACTTGCACTGCTAGCACTACCCTGATTGAGGGACTTGCACTGACAAACTGATGCTCCAGAAGCAGAATGACGTGTCAAGGCTCTTACCTGCTACAGGGACAGGTGCACGGTGGGCTCCTGTGTCAAGTCCACCGAGAGTCACATTACTTAAATGGACGCATTTGAGACACAGTGAAACCCGACACAGATCCCAAGGCATAAATTATGAGCTAGAAAACAGTAGAAATCGAGAAATAGAGTGGAAGGGGTCATCGAGATCCTTGATGAAAGACACAGAGACTGTTTTGCTCATCTTACCATAGTAAAGCATTTAGAAATCAATGTTTATATATATATATGGCATAAGATATCAGTTAGAGAAATACATTTATACGCATTTATCTATCTAAATAAATTAGTTAAAAAAAGCAGGCTTTCATTTTCTAATGAAAACTTCCACTGGTATTTCAAATGTCTTAAGGTAACTATTTGCATCAACCATATAATTAAACGCATTCAGAATATAATGTACATGAAGCAAACTGGAGGAGAAGAATTAACAATGAGTTCAGGTGTTCCCCTCACAATACACACATTCATTCCCCTGTATGAATAGAGGCCAAATGTATCCTGCTTCATACAGCCAACTTGATGTGGAAGTACTACCTGGTCACCTTCTAAATAAACATCAGTTGCCAATACATACTTGTAGGCACTTATATTTACTTTGCAGAGATCCTGGTGGGTTATTGTGGGGAATTAATACTGGAGAACAACAATAATTGTAACACTGCACCTCAATGCTAACCTAACTAGAGAAACTCATAGGATTGTTTTGCAGTCATGTGGTTGGAATGTGAAAATAAAAAGATTAATAAAGAAATGTCATGCAACTGGTTAAAAAGTGAATTGTATAATACCTAAAATTACACAACTGCATGAAAAGTTAAATTTGCATTAACCAAGTGATGATGTAAACTAGTCAGCCTGTTTCTTTCTGTCATTTTTTGGTTGTAAAGATTGTGAATGATATTACAAGGCCCAGGAAATATGAAGCAGTTTTAGCACAATTAGATATACATAATAGATTTACACATTCAAGTTTCTCTCTTTATGTCATACACATTTCTGAAGTCATAACTGGTGAGTTAATGATAAAATATTTTGAGGTCTTAACCTACCTCTTTGTCCTTACAAATATATAAAACAAAAACAGGGTACTTAGTTTATACAATAGATTTCCATTGGTTTATTTGATAACTGGTTAGCAATTAAGTCAGTAATTAAAGGGAAAAAAATCATTGGAGTTTTCAAAAATATAGTTGAACTTTGGTGTTTAGACATCGGCAGATATCCAGGGGTGGGTGGGTTTCCATCTGCCCAGAAGACTATCTTTACATGAAACTGTAATTTTACTCTGGTAGCAGTCTATTCTGCCTATTATTTTGCAGTGGTTATTGCAAACAAATGTAGGCTGTTCAGAAATAAAATAAACACAGAATATACATTGATTTTATTTTTTAAGTACTAATTATTTTTGCAAAACTTGTTAAATAGATAAATTACACCTTATTGTATAAGCACTAAAGTGATGGAGAGATTAAAATGATCTTACAATTTAACCTACTTTGTCATGCAATTTAAAATCTATAATTAATTTATTACCAAAATAAAATTGTGGTTGTGTTAACACAATTGAAACTCAATTTAGCAATTTTTAAAGTAAACTAAGGACTATATAACCACATTAAATCTTGAATTCCAAATTAGTCATAACAACACTTTTATTGAACGCATCAAAGGATTATTGATACCGAAACTGGCATCCATCTCATATTGGTACCACTAGGACATAGCTTGATAATACTGCTTCATCTGCATAATACTATAACAATGTAATTCTGCACCACAACAGTTGTCTACAATTATTGAATAGGCTAGTTAGAGTGTGTTTACCCCTTCATTGTCAGTGGCACCACTGCGTGGCAGTGAGGCTGTTTAGTAGCTTCTATTTAAGTATGAACGCTTAGCCAATGGGTCTTTGGATTTGATTCTGTTTGGGTTCTGTTTAAATGACTGTTACCACATGTGCCAGGATATATGGAGCCTTGCAATAATGAGGAAACATTTTGTAAGTTTAATTTAAACAAAAAAATAAAAATAAACATGAAGAGACTAAATGTTTTACTTTCCTTGTTTTTCTGTTTACCGTTCACTGTTTTTTGTTTGTTCCTTTCATTTTTAGGTACAAAAAAAAACAAAACAGAATGACATAATACTGTATAATCTATCAATATATGAAATATTCCCATTTAGTGAACTGGGTATATAAAGTACATACATGTTTTACATTATATATCTTTTTCATTCATTCTTATTTTTATAACGTAAATTATTAAATCAAAGTCCCTGTTATAAGATCTTGCAGGAAATGATGTTTGATAATGTGTCATGAAACTACTGTTTTGTATGTTCTCTATATATTAGTATGACCATTTTACTATCTGTTATCAGTCACTTGTTTTTATAGGAGTGCTTTATTGAACAGTAAAATATGAACATAGAAACAGATTTCACGGCAGTTAAGAACCAACATTTTTTTTTTATATCTAGAAGGTTTGTTTAAATAATTCCAGGGAGTATGGTGGGGAACACTGAAGATGCATATGAGCTGGTATGGTTTTTTAACATTGTACAACTTTGCTCCTAGTTATCAAGTATTTGTGCTTCAAAGTTCAGAGGCAATGTTTAATGTTAATTAGTTAATAAGGAATCGCCTATTGTGTGTCTTATTAGTATATTTATTTACCCTATTAATCCTTGGTAAATAGAATGGGAGAACCTAGACATAGTTACAAATTTTATTTTTCTGGGAATAAAAATTAGGGCCAGTGGTGACTGCAGTCAGGAAATCAACAGACATTTGGACTAGGTATTAAAGAGCACACACATCACATTGTTAACAAAGGTCTCTATAGTCAGAGCTATTGTCTTCCCAATAACATAAACTGTGAGAGCTAGATCATAAGGAAGACAGAGTGCCACTGGCAGGTGCTACTGAACTGTGGTGTTGGAGGAGACTATTGTCAGTTCCGTCTATACCCAAGGAAACAAAACCAGACTGCTGACTGGAAGCATTTGATAATAAAGCTAAAAGTGTTTGGTCACATAATGAGAAGACAAGATTCACTAGAAAAGAGTGTGATGGTAGGAAAGAGGGAAGGCAAAATGAAGTGGGGGCAGAGCATGATATGGATTGATAATATGGAAACCAAGAACATTGACAATAGTTCAGGGAAGCAGTTGCATGATAGGCAGAACTGCTAAAGACCAGTGGTCACAAAGACTCAAACCCAACTGAACTACTGAACAACATGCATGGACATAATGACAAAGCACATCTCAGAAGTCAGACATACTGCATCAGCCCCTCCAAACCCAACCAATCTGCTCCAATTGTCTCACCCAACATACATTCCATATAGAACATTGTAAATAAAAGGAACACTATACAAAATACAGTGACATTTCTTATGAAGCAATAGTTTAAAAAGATATACCATAATTACTGATTGAACAAAGGTCCCTACAATGTTGATCTTACTGAAAGAAAAAGAAAATATGTACAGTAGTAGAGTGCTTATAACACATGACCCATGCATGATACATTTAGGCTAAAGTGATGAATAAAGGACACGACGACTGAAATGGGAGAACAACGGGCCACAGCTGTATTATAAACAATAGTAAACAACAACACATAACTTTATTTACATGAACTACTCTAATCCTTTTTCCGGGGGAGGAGCTCGGCCACGGACAGTGACCTCATGCTTTGGGCTCTGCCCAAAGCCCCAATGCTTATATTAAGCACGCCCTGTGAGGTACGGCCAATGCCCACTTAGGCCAGTGGGCCGGGCAACTCACCTCCCGCCATGGAGCACGCGAGGGACGCCTGCCGTGACTGCGATCCCCCCCTGCTGGACATCAAAGCCAAGGCCCATAATACGCTCTCCCTAAATTCTAACATCATTAACTCCAGACCGATTTCCGTAAGGTGAACCTTGTCCTTTACGAAAAAGTCGCCAGCACCGACCGGCTTGAACTCCTTATAACGGATGGCGACAAACCCCAACTTTCTAATGAAACTTGCAAGCTGCTGGTTGATCTTCTGTCTTGATTTATCCAGACTGACCGAGTCGCTCGCGTTACGCCAGGATCTTATTTTTATCATCTCAGACCAGATAAGAAACGTTCCCGGGAACTTCTTCATCCATTTCTCCACATCTCTTTTCATGACTTTTAGCATCCTTCTCATGGGCACCGATCCCAGATCGTTCCCGCCCGCATGAATTAATATAACTCTGGGCTGACCGTAACGCTGCGCATATGTGTCCAACAGCCCATCCAACTGCGCTCATCTCAGCCCCCGAATCCCGCACCACCGAACGTGCAAGTCCGTAACAGGAAAGCCCAGTTGTGTCTTTTCTTCAGTAATTGCAGCTAACCTGTGGGCCCAGTACACATACGAATGGCCCACGATCCACAGTTGCTTCTGTTCTCCTGAAAGCAGAAAGCAACAACCATTACACCACTGCCCTCGGCCTCACATAGGAACGAAAACGCTCTGACTCCCATCTACCGATGCGCTTTACTGCAGCGTCGGGCAAACCCAGTCAGGCTGCCTCCGTGGCTGCCCCAATACGGAAAGAATGTGTCCCAAATTACGACTGCTCAAGCCTGAGCCGCTGCAATGCACTTTTTAACACTTTCTTGAATTGATAACGTGATAGTGCCGTCCCATCGGAGTGTACCAGCAGCGAACACCGTCCCGCCGGTTGCTGCGTAAGGTACTCCTCTGTACAAGCATAGGGGCAACACTCCGTGCCAACCTGATGCAGAATCACCTCTTTTCCTTTTCCCACTTGGTCGTTCTTAGACCTCCGTAACCATATCACTACGGTGCCTTCCTTCAGGCAGGTATCCACCACTTGCAGTCCCCCCGAACCGTGTCTAATGTTCGCGACTAACTCCCCTATCCTAAACGCTACGAAGAACACAGGGTAAAAGCCATTCGGAAAAGAAGAGATTCAAAGGGGTTTCTGAAAACCACCACCAACTCCTGAGCCATTCTCAGTAACAAGGAAAAGGTAATCGGCCACCTGTTATCCGGTCTGCGATCACCGTTGAACATTCCGCGCACCACCTAGCACACTAGAAACTTCCTTGTAAGGTCCCTCTGCCCGGCAAGCTTAAACATGAAAGCCAGCGCCGTTACCTGTCTCCCTACTACGGCTCTTGTTTCGCCTTGCTCGGCGCACCGCAGCAGGTACCAAAGCAGGATCCCTATGGTCTTATCTTCCGTCGTAGTACCACCGGCCATTGCCACTAGGCCATCCCATTTTGCCCACACACGTCTGTACGTGGTCCATGTTGCCGGGGCAACAGACTGTCTAACGAGTTTCGTCACCTGGCAGCTCCAAGCTCCCAGAGCTCCGCGGGAATGCATTCCCCCAGGGCGTTCGCCTGAGGGGCCAATGCCCTGAAACGTTCCTCCTGAAACCAAGAAAGGGCATGAGCAATCCCGTTCTCTACCACTGGAACATGTCTCGCCTGGAACCATATGTTCAGGCGGAGACAGCATAGAACAAGATGACGTAGTAATCTTACTACTGGTATGGATGTTGCCGTGATGTTGTTTACGGCCTCCACCACCCCTATCTTATCCGAGTGGAATATAACTCGCCAGTCCCTGAAAGCCGGACCCCATATGTGTACTGCCACGACAATGGGGAATAACTTGAGGAATGTAAGGTTCTTTATTAAACCTGCTACTCCCCATTCCTCTGGCCAAACCGCGGCGCACCATCTCCCCTGGAGATATGCACCGCAGCCAACCGGTCCGGATCCATCCGTTTAAAGCTCTAACTCTGCATTGGTGGCGCTCATCTTTTGAAGAAGCGCCCGGCCATTAAACTCGGCGAGAAAAACTGCCCAAACCCTTGCGTTGTCCCGCATGGCCCTGGAAACTTTTATGAAATGCTGCAGTTTCGCAATGCCTATAGTAGCGAGTGACATCCTTCTGCAGAATATCCTCCCCATGGGGATAATTCTTCATGCAAAGTTTAACTTCCCTAAAATAGATTGCAATCGTCGCAGGGACACCCTCAGCGCGCCTTGCAGCGCACTGAGCTCCCCTCGCATGTCCACCACTTTTTCCCAGGGAAGACTGCACACCATTGTCGTGGAGTCGATCCGAATCCCCAGGAAGGTCAACTGATCCGTGGGGCCCTCCGTTTTGTTATGGGCCAGTGGTACCCCGAAATCTTGACAGATTCCAGTGAAAACCTCCAGCATGAAACGGCAAGCGTCGTTCCTAGCTGGACCAACGAACAGGAAATCATCGAGGTAGTGCGTAATGCTCCTGTACCCCGCTTACAGGCTCGCAACCCATTGCAAGAATTTGCTGAAAGCCTCGAAGTAAGCACATGAGATTGAGCACCCCATAGGTAGGCATAGGTCGATGAAATAGCTGCCATCGATGAAACATCCTAGCAGCCGGTGGCTCGACGCATGGACCGGCAGCAACCTGAATGCTGCTTCGATGTCCACTTTCGCCATGAGCGCCCTGGCGCCCGCCCGCCTGACCGCCTGACCATTCATAAGACACAGTAGCCTGGTCTTTTGATATATCGTTGTTCACCGAACGGCCTCTGGGATAGGAAAGGTGTTGGATTAATCTAAATGTACCCTTCTCCTTCTTGGGGACAACCCCGAGCAGAGAGACAATCAAATCCTGAATAGGAGGGGATGCAAATGGCCCTGCCATCCTGCCCAGCTTGACCTCGTTAAGAACTTTGGCTTCAGCTACCCCTGGGAATTCCCTAGGCGAGCGCAAGTTCGGGACCAAGAGACCCTGAATATCTATACCGCATAGAATACGGAAGCCCTCCCGGAAACCTTGTTCCAGGAGGCGCACGGCGTTGGCGTTGCCTACCAATCTACCGTAGCGTTTTAGCCACGGTAGCATGGCGGGGAGGCGTATGGGCGTCCTGCCCTTTTGCAGGAGGCTCTCCCCCTCTACTACCGTCTTTTGCTCTACCGCATCTGGCAAGGGGATGCTCTCCCCCGCAGTTTGAACATGCGTGCTTGAACCTGCAGTTCGGGGCCCATCTACAGACCCCCTCGTTGTATGCGAAACAGGTCTTGGGACCCATTCCCATGGTGGGGGTGGGGCCCTTTGCTCCACCGGCCCTGCTCCGAAAGGGCGTCGTGACTCTCATCGGTGTCATAATGTTCAACCAGTATGCCACTGCTTTTTCACTCCACGCCATGGTTGGCCTGGAGGCCAAGTACTGGCGGAATTCCTCGTCATACCGCCACCAGGCCATGCCCCCATAAACTTTGTGGGCGTTACGAATTTCGTTCAGGGTGTCGCTCACATAGTACGCAGGCCCAGATGGAGAAAGCTTGCAGCCATGTATCGAATGTCCTAGGTAGCCTCCTAAAGGACGTCCGCCGATCATCTCCCTCCCTGAGGCCCCTTTCGCCCACTTCCAGTTGTCTGGACATGGGGAGAAGGGAGAACAATTCTCAGAATTCCCTCCTCCAGATCTTTTCCTTAACCTCTTGGGTAAGATGCGCACCTAAGTTATCCAACAAGCACAAGACTATGGGTCTCATGGCTGCGTCGGTAACCCCTGCGTTGGTACTGCCAGCTACTGCAACCGGAACGCCCGATGGCTCAGGTGACCCGACGGTCCCTATGGCCTCGGCCGGAGCTGCGTGCGCTGTCGCCACAATAGTGGATGGCTGGGGCCACGCACTCTTCGCTAGCCCGCCTATCCATGATCCCATCTCTTGTTCACTGACCGTAATGTTGTGTGCAGCTAACAGGGTCTTGAGAGACCCAAAAACCCGGCCTTTGTGTGCAGGATTTCTCTTTCTCCCTTTTCTGCTGCTCAACTCAACAGTGTGCGCTCACCTGCTTCCGGAACCCTCGGAGTGGAAACGGCCAACGGGGTATCCCTATGTCTTTCCTGACGCTCCGGGACTCTGACCTTCTGGCCCTCCACGGGCTCCTCATCTTTGATCCGGTGCAGGCACAGCTGCACCGACAGGATCTCCTGCTTCTCAATCTGGATCTCCTTCTGGACCTGTGGGTGCAAGAGGAACAGTCACTAGCTCTCCGTGACCTGCATATCATCCGCTCCTCCTCTGAGGAGTGGTCCTGGTCACCTATGCTTGCGCGGCTGGAGTAAGCTAGCGCCGCAGCCTCTGCCGCCCCCCGTAGGGGTTTCCCTTGAGACTTCATTAGGCGTTTGTAGCGTCTGGCTGTTGGTCGGTCTTAGACCCCTTTAGCTGTGGCCTAACCTTCTCGCCTTCAGTCTCAACTCTGGTACGTCTTAGTGGGGTGTGTGTGAATAGCAATGGACTGTACCTGCTTGTAGCCTTCCTAGCTTGAGTGGGGCGCGCCGGGCTCGCCACTGCCGCTGTTACTGTCACGTCATCGATTATGACCATGCTGTCCTGGCTGTTCATCTCGCTGACCACTCTGTCCCTTCTCTCTCTCGTCGTCGCCATGTTCCGCTCACTGCCTAATGGGCATCCCTGTAAAGTATCAGAAGCACTGTTAGTACGGGAAGTCCTAGGGACCTCCTGGTCAATGCTCCCGGCTAGGGCTCCCGGCTTTTTTCTTACCCCCTGCACCCCCTCTATGGGATGGTAACGGGGCATTTCTTTAGGCAAAATGACCAGTGGTGGCCGGAGTTCTAGGCCCTCACCTTCACCGCCCGTGGGCCTGGCGCTCACCTGTCTGAGGGGTATGGGGTCCTGGACGCCCTGACCCGTAGCCCCCTTCTCTCTCGTGGCTTTGCCCACTGATGGACGGGGGTCTGCTAGCCCTACATTGATGGGATGGGAATATGTTTCCCTGGCACCTCCAGTATTGACCAGGCCACCAACCACCGCAGGCTGAGCCTGTTCAATGTGCTGCGGGCCAAGCGCAGAAGGCATGGGAGGTCCCAGCCTGTCCTGCACCCACCTGACCCCTTGGCTTAGGGCCCGGCTCCTAACCTCGGCCAGTAAGGCCTCTAAGCCTTCTGCATCCATAAATATAACTAACAAGGAGGCACACAGGGGGAACACACCAGACAGCAGCAACCAGAGACAAGCACACAACACACACCACGCAGCACAGAAAATAACAGGACAAGACAGCACAAACAGAGGGAAGAAAGACACAAAACACACAAGAATAGCCTGATAATATTGCCCCTTATGTACTAGTAAACTGGGGATAAATTTTCAGTATTTAACCTTCCTACTGTGATCCTATAGCTGCAGGACCTTAGACCCCATCTGTTTCAGTCGGGAGTCCGCGCTGCAGTGAGAAACGGCGCAATCGCGGACGACCAACACGCCCCGGACGCAGCTGATTGGCTGAAAGGCCTCACAGGCTCCGCTGGGTCACGCAACGCTGCGTGCTGACCCAGGAAGCCTGTGCATCCTCTGCGTCATACAATACATATTTATCACTTGAATTTCTTTAAAAACACTTAGAGGGACAAAGAAAGCAACATTGTTTATCATGCATTTAAAATAGCATGTTTTAAACATTAGAAAGAGTTGTCATTTGCATACAAAACATAGTAGTTTGGTAAAACCTTCACATGCTTGTGAAGTATGTAACAAAACAACATAAAGCAGATATACAAGACAGGAATATAAAAGCATTTTTAGAGTAAACCTTATATTTAATTAACTCTCATTGCATCATGGGATCCCATCTTACACTGCTAGAATGTGTTTAGCTTGGGGGAAGGGTTATTCTATGGGACCTTACTCTGCCAAATAGTTCTATTTGGAGAGGACTTTATCAATAAAAGAGATTACAGATTGTTAATAAATCAACGGTTCCTCCAACTCCTCCCAGTTTTATAATCCTTTTAGGAAAAAAGACAACATGCCTGTAACCTTTAATGCAAAATTGAACACAATAATTAAACATTTAATTAATTATTTTATAATGTGTAGAAACATTTACACATTATCAAAACAGCATATTATAAATATGACAGTTCAGTGGTCCTTCAAGTAATTCTTGTTTATACTTCCATTGAAACTAGCAACTAACTCTCTCCACACACGTATAGTTTAAACAATTAATTTTTCAGTTCCTGAATGTTAATGCCTGTGCAATAGTTGACAGGAACCAAGCCTCAAAGAGCAAATATACATTCAAAGCAGTTTATTTTGCTTTAGAACCCGTGGCAGTTAATAAAGAGATAATTAATGAAAAATATAAATTAGGTGACAGGAGCTGCAAATTGCTGGGACTTATTTGGGAGTAAGAATGTATAATGTGGATAAGGGGACATGAGTAGGAAGGAGTGCAAAGGCATGTGGCTAGAATTTTTACGTTTTCATGGACTGCTGCCATTTAAATTACCAAAAAATCCAGGACTGTTAATGCTAATAAGAATTTATGGCTGAAACATGGAATGCTAAAGTGGGAAATATACCTGGAATAACTGGCCAGATTGGCCTTGGTGTACAAAATGAAGCAGGTCATAAATTAGTAGAATTTTGTCAATATAATTCTTTCGTCTTAAAACACCCTCTTCCAAGAGCCTCAGAGATGACTCTACACATGGACATCACCAGATAGACATTATAGAAATCAGATTGACTATATACTTTGTAGTCAAAGATGGAGGAGCTCCATATAGTCAACAAAACCAAGACCAAGCGCAGAATTAAACTGAAGAAAAGAGGAAAAATCATCAGACCAATCAGATATGAAATAAAGAATACCCCTTATGAATATGCAGTTGAGATAAGGAACTAGACATGGAAGATAGAATGCCTGAAGACCATTGGACAGAAGTTTGTGACATTGTCCAGAAAACAGCAACAAAAATATCCCCAAAGGAAAGAAAACTAAGAAGGTATACTGGCTGTCTGATAAGGCTTTGAAAGTAGCACAGGAAAGAAGAAGAGCACAAGATAATGGGGACAGAAAAAGATTGTATACAGAATTCCATAGGGAAGCAAGAATAGACAAGGAGACACTCTATAATAAGAGATGTAAAGCAATGGGAGAATGGGAAAGTCAAGAGAACTGGGAATCTCAAAGGAAACTTTTCTGTCAAGTTGGCATGATAAAAGATAAAGATAGAAGGGACTTAACAGAAGCAGATCAGATAAAGAAGGGAGGGACAGGAATACCCAGAGGATCTATACAGGAAGGACCTTTAAAGCATTCATATCCCCAATAGTTTGTACCAACTGAACTGTTCAAAATTCTAGATGATGATTCTGTGAAAGTGTTACTTGCATGATGCCAATTTGGAAAGTTCAACAATGTAGACTAGAAAAGGTCCAGAAGACTGGAAATGTTAGTCTATTACCTAATCCCAAAAAAGGCCGTTGCAATGAGTGCTCCAATTATCGAACACCTGCCAGTAAAGTAATCCTTTAGGGCCTACAAGTTCAGCAATATATGGACTGAGAATTACCATATGTGCCTGCCGGATTTTGCAAAGGCACAAAAGGATCAATTTGCCAAGATCCACTGGATAATAGAGAAAGCAAGGGAGTTCCAAAAAAACATTTACCTCTGCTTCATAAACAATTATAAAGCATTTGACTGTGTGGATCACAGCAAAATGTGACACGTTCTTAAGGAGATGGAAGCACCTGATCATCTCATCCACTTCCAGATGAATCTATATGTGGATCAAGAAACTACAGTCACAACTGAATATGAAACAACGTGGAATACGTCATGCGTAAGACTGGAAGAATCCAAAGCTGGAATTAATATTGCTGGAAGAAATAGAAACTAGGAAAATAGACTGCGGTGTGTGAGGGAAATCCGACACTCCCATAATCTACAGAAAGTAGAATTTAATCCAATAATGTAGTGGCAAATCAACAGTGATCTAGTGTGGTACTAGAGGCAGTATTAGTAAATTGAGCTCTCAAATGAAAGCTGGAGTCTCGTATTGTTAAAACATAACCTTTATTGTGAAAACAAATTTAATATAATAATCAACACCTAAAACAGAGGTGTGAAATAAAATATTGATAATAAAATCTGCAGGTGAAGGAAGGATAGCGGGGATTAGAGTGAGCGTTATTATACTGCAAATTAAGACAAACCTGATGAAACTCTAGGAAAAACAAAAATTGAATTGAATCTATGGTTGGCTGATATTCAGAACTTCAAGAGTGACGTTAGATTTCTCGATCTAGAAAAGAAACTACAAAACAATATAGATAAGTTCAAGAAGGATTTGAAAGAATGGAAACACAAAAAATGTCAAAGAGATCAGAAAGATTTTGATACAAATAACGTCTATAGGCATTCCCGGATCCCCAGAAACAAAGGGAAAGAGAATCCTCATCAGACTACACTGTATCTGATACAGACACTGGATCACAGAGAAGCTGTAGATACCCAAATAGACCGCCCACAAGGAGTAAACAGACGGCACCAGCTACCAGATCAAGAACTCAAGACCACACAGCGAGTTCAATACTTGATTATCCCGCTACCGCTTCCACTTCAACTGCCCCTTTTTTAGAACAGGGCTATCAGACAAAACCTTACCATACAAGGAGAGGTACAAGACGGGATCACAGAGGGAACCAACAAAGACAATGATAGAAGTCAGGGCCATGCAGGTTGTGAATTTGTCCAAAATCCAACTGAAAGAAGGCCATATTTCACATATTTCACTACTTCAAAAAGGCCTCTCTTTTTCCCCTACAGTGAACATTGACCTCTTTGAATGGACTATTAATACCAATCTATTTGCACGGAAACTGTTGCTACATAAATAACACAAAATCAGACAGTGACAAGCACACAAAGAGATGGAGTTAAAGGAAGAAGAAATCAGTTTTCTGGCTGAATTTAAGATGCTACTTGAGGGCAACCTCATTGAGGCGCAGAATGAACTGGATCCCTTCACTACCCTGAAACCGCAAAGTAGATTCACCCCCCCCCCCCCCCTCAAACTAAGTCCTCAAATTGAGGTATTCACAAAACTAATGGAAAGTGATTTATGACAAATATCTACCAGAATTAACAACGATAACTTATCAAAAGTAGAACATGAGGCCCTGGTGGACCTAAGGAAGAACAAAATTGTTATTAAACCCTCTGACAAAGGGGGGAACATAGTAATTGAAGACATAGTGATGTATGAGATGGAATGACACCGACTATTGGAGGATGACCTCAGGACCTATCAAAAACCGTTATGTGACCCAACCAAGAAGTACCAACTTGAACTCTATGATATCCTGGACAATGGCCTTATGAAGGGCATGATAAACAAGCAAGAACACGAGTATATGTGGGTGAAACACCCCACCATCCCTACATTCTACCATCTGCAAACAATCCATACGAAAAGAATGCCCCCACCCGGAAGACCTATCGTGTCCGGGAACAAAAGTGTCACTGAACATATCAGCCATTACGTGGATGAGATACTGCACCCTTTTGTGATCAGTCTCACATTATACGTAAAGGATACCAAAGACACCTTGAGCAAATTATATGACATAAAGGTGTCTAAAGAAACCAAATTTGCGAGTCTTGACGTTGAAGCCTTGTATATCAGCGTTCCTCATGATAAAGGAATCAAAGCTGTTGAATATTTTCTTTCAATGAGAGGAAATCATCTTAAAGGCTTAACTTTTTCATTCTGCTGCTTGATTACATCCTTAAACATAATTACTTTCTGTTTAATAAGGTGATATACAAATAATGTATAGGCACTGCGATGGGCAGTTAACTAATGGCATGGCTAATCATAATACTAACGTGGTAACATGGATTTGCTATATTGACGATATCCTTTTAATTTAGAACAGCACTGAGGAGGCCTTCAAGAACTTTGTGGATGTCCTGAATGATAACTACATAGGCCTCAGGTTCACACAGAATATCAGCAGTGACAAGTTGGAATTTGAGATCATGATAGATGAGATCATGATAGATGGGAACCTCAATTTACAAAGGAAGACTTTCAGAAAGACCATGGCTACTAATTGCTTGTTACATTTTGACAGCCACCACCCAACATACTTGAAAACAAGTATACCATATGGGCAATACCTAAGGATCAAAAGAAACTGCAGTACCCCTGAAGACTTTAACACGCAAGCAAAGGCTTACCATAAAGCAACACAGCAGAACTGGGGCTGTTATAACTGCAAGAAGTGTAAAGCTTGCTCATTCATAAAAGAAACAAAGAACTTTGAAAATAGTACTAAAGAAATGAGCTATAGAATACAATCAAGAACATTGTGCTTCACAACTGCGGTCATCTATATGATGCAGTGCCAATGTAAGAAACAATACATAGTCAAGACCACCCGCCAGATGAGACGAAGAGTTCTGGAACATATCTGGTCTGTTCTTGACAAAGATGATGTTCCAGTGGCAAGACACATCAACATTGAACACAACGGAAACATTAAGGTTATGAGATTCATTGATATTGATCACATAAGCATTAAAGAAAGGAAGGGAGATCTGGACCAAAAACTCCTACAGAAAGAAGCAGAATGGATTTTAAGTTAAATACTCTAAACCCGTATGGACTCAATCAGGGGTTCACTTTTGCTCCCTTCATATAAAGGTGACAATCCTTTTTGGCCATGTATAAAAAAATGCTTCTCTTTTGAAGTAATGTCATCAACTTTTCAGATCTAATAAACAAGAGCTAACACCGGTTCTTCCTTCCCTAGTTCCACATGCGCTTTGCAGACCAAAATGTGCTGATTCCTGTAAAAAATATTGCAAGTTTTTGGTTCTATATTTACCCAAAAGAATATTGCTATTAGAAGGGGGATAGAAACTAGGGACGGTAAAAATGTGTTTCTTCGTCTAACAAATGGACTTCCATTAATTAATTATTCCTGTGTCTTGCAGATTGTAGCCATGACTATGCTCCCTATTATCAGTGATATATCTCTAAACTAATGCACTTTGGAGTCTTTCAACTGTTTTAACTCCTCTCTGTTTTAATTTCCTAGGGACTTTATTGGTGCATTATTCTCATCCACCATATCACAGTTACATATAAACGTTGTATACTGACATGCCACCATATCACCTGAATGCCGGTCCTCAAGTGGTAGAGTAGTGTAATGCAGCTTTAAGACAAATAAGAAATGCCCTGCTATACCACGAGGCTCCTACACGAAGGGATGACGCTGTGAAAAGCCGGTTCAGCTGAAACGTTCAGGCATTCAACGCATGGATGAGCCTATGACATAGTCAATATGGGACTTAGTACCTGACACAGAAAGTCGGCGACTACCGTTCCAGACACAACAAATAGAGGACCCTGCTGGATCTACTGCCATAATCTTCCCCTGAGGAATCCTTCATCTGGAAGGGGAAACGTGCGTCGGGCAGCAGTTGAGAAGGTTGTGCCATGGCATGCAGGATTGAGTGAGCTCTTCTACTGGAAAACAGCAAGTTCTTCTCAATGCACCGCAAGTGTAGTTAGGGTAAGTCTAGTAGTGAGGGAATCTAGTAGGCCAATTAATGTTTGTTATATTCTCTCGCCTACTGTCACTTTATACTGCGGTACAGTGGGACACACTTGGATTTTCTGCTCTCTATTTCTTTATGGGAAATTGTACCCTATTGTATTACTCCAGCAATGTGTAGGCAGCATTAGATTCAGCCCACATGAGACTGGTCCTTCATTGATTTATACTGCAATTCCTGATTTCTAGCATTTTCTAGCATTTACTATATCCTTGCATATGTGATCATTTAGTATCAGGACCCACATTAGCCTACCACGACCATTACCAGGTTGGATGGTTATAGATTTTCTGTGCATTCATTATGATACTGTCTGGCTATGTATACTAGGATCCTTTTCTGACCTGTGAATTAGACATCTGCACCATTATAGTATTCTTTTCATAAGGTTGCAACCAGGACGTGTCTGAACATACAGACTACCAAACCTCCTTTACTCTGTGCCAATTTGAGCACTGAAGACACACAGCCACATTCATATCATCATTTGGCATTTTATCTTAGTGAGGAGAACCTCATGTATCACATTATTGTTATTGAATGTTGCAACAAACATTCTATTAGCATCAATATCTAGTTACATGTTAATACACATTGACCAAGGATATAGCGCTGTCTCTTTGGTTCTCTAAGGCTCTACAGCCATAGACCCTAGGTTGAAAGCTCCTTATGCTGGTACTACTGCAACATATGTCTTCATTGGCAGTATAATAATGCTCACTCTAATCCCCGCTATCCTTCCTTCACCTGACGATTTCATTATCAATATTTGATTTCATACCTCTGTTTTAGGTGTTGCTTATTATATTAAACTAGAGAATTGCCCGTCAAAAATGACGGCAATACAAGCAGGTAATGCTGTTTGGTCCAGACATAAATTTTGTTGTTGTTCCGAGATCCTTTGTCGCTTATTGCGAGCCTCTCGCTGAGCGCCAATGGCGCTCATTGCGTGGCTCGCAATGAGCACCTTCGGCGCTCATTGCAAGGCTGTTGGTTGTTGTATTTTTTTTTCTGATAGGTGCTTTTGCTGTTATTGTTTGGTCGGTGGTGATCTGCTTTTTGTTCTTATTGCAAGTTTTTTTTTGCTATGAGCAGCGTTGGCGCTCGTTGGAAGTGGCGCCGTGAATGTATTTTGTGTTTTGTGTGAGGTACGCGGCTGTGGATGATTTAGCTTCCTTGCTAAAAGTGTATCTTGTACCTCGTACGTCTTTATTGAAAAGCCGTATGTGCTTGGTTGGGTTTTGCGTCTTTAGGGTCCTGTAGCCTCGTTTTCGTTTTTTTCGGCGGCCATTTTTTCTCTCGTTTAGGGGATTTTCGTGTGTCTAAACTTGGGAATATGGACTTAAATTGAGGTGTAACTTCACTTGCAGAGGTCCTGGGTGACCCCCCCCCACCCCACCCCCTTGGTGTGGGTAAGCTTTTTATGTATTTTTTGTGTGTATTTATTGTGTTTATAATGTTTACAGGTGCGGGCGGTTCCGTCGTTATGGTCATATTTTTGCGAGGTCGTAATGTTTTTTTTCTAAGTCCCGCGTCTCATATTTTTTTATGCTAAGTCCGTAATTTTTCCGTCATCTCGTATTTTATTTGGCTAAATCCCGCTAAAAGTGCTCCGGGTTTAACGGCTCATTACGGGAGGCTTGCCGGCAATGAGCACCTTCGGCGCTCATTGCCTAAGTGCTCCCGGTTTAACGGCCCGCCTCGCTATGCGAGGCTCATTGGCAATGAGCGCCTTTGGCGCTCATTGCCTAATTGCTACGGGTTTAAGGGCAGCCGGCGATGAACGCCTGCGGCTCTCATTGCTAAGTTGTACGGACCCCGCAAACAGCGTGACGACTACTTGTAGTTGGACAATTATAATATGTGATTTGTTTTCCCAATAAAGGTTATGTTTTAACAATACGAGACTCCAGCTTTCATTTGAGAGTTCAATTTACTAATACAGCCTCTAGTACCACACTAGATCACAGTTGATTTGCCAAGAAATCGAAACAACTTCAGATATGCAGATGATACTACTCTGATGGCTTAAAATGAGTAGGAATTAAAGGGCCTATTGATAAGGGTGAAAGAAGAGAGTGTGAAAGCTTTTCTCGGCTCCAAGATCTCTACAGATGTGAAGGAAACCATGAAATTAAATGACGTTTGCTTCTTGGGAGGAAAGCTATGGCAAGTCTGGATAAGTTATTCAAAAGTAAAGATATATCACCAAAGATCTGCATTGATAAGACTATGAAAGATGAACCATAAAGAATGCTGAGCACTGTAGAATTGACGCATTTGCAATGTGATGTTGTAGAAAACTGCTTAGAGAACCTTGGACTGCAAGAAGATCCAGTTAATCCATACTACAGGAAATCAAGTCAGTTGTTTACTGGAAGCTATCATGAGGTTTAAGCTCAAATATTTTGACCATATCATGAGAATGCAGGATTCCCTATAGAAGACTCTGATGCTAGGATTAGATTGAAGGCACACAAAGAAGGGGATGGCATAGGCGGAGATGGTAAGATCAGGTCATTGAAGCAATGAGCATGAACTTGATGGAACTCAGAGAGGCAGTGAATGACAGATGTGCCTGGCATGCTGAGGTCCATATGGTCACAGAGAGTGGGACATGACTGAACGACTAAACAACAACAATGTTTTACTATATAGATTTATAAAAAGTAATGCTACAAGAATGTTGTGTATCTTTTAATGTGTACTTCACTGAGTATGTGGTATACTGTAGATCATTATGTATGAGTACATATATGTTGTATATTAGTTATAGAGTGTGTTTGTAAAAGTTAAATATTAATTACGGGACCAGCATTTAGTATATGTACAGTGCCTTGCAAAAGTATTCACCCCCTTAATGTTTTCCGTATTTTGTTAAATTAAAGCCTTGAGTTCAATGTTTTGTTAATCTGAATTTTATGTGATGGATCAGAACACAATAGTCTAAGTTGGTGAAGTGAAATGAGAAAAATATATACATAAAACTATTTTTTAGAAATGGAAAACAGAAATTTGGCATGTGTGTATGTATGTATTCACCCCCTTTGTTATGAAGCATATAAAAACCATTCATCTTCAGAAGTCACATAATTAGTGAAATTATGTCCACCTGTGTGCAATATAAGTGTCACATGATCTGTCATTACATACACACAGCTTTTTTGAAAGGCCACAAGAGGCACCACTAACCAAACACTGCTATGAAGACCAAGGAACTCTCCAAACAAGTAAGGGACAATGTTGTTGAGAAGTACAAGTCAGGGTTAGGTTTAAAAAAAATATCCAATTCTTTGATGATCCCCAGGAGCACCATCAAATCTATCATAACCAAATGGAAAGAACATGGCACAACACCAAACCTGCCAAGAGACGGCCGCCCACCAAAACTTACAGACCGGGCAAGGAGGGCATTAATCAGAGAGGCAGCACAGAGACCTAAGGTAACCCTGGAGGAGCTGCAGAGTTCCACAGCATAGACTGGAGTATCTGTACATAGGACGACAATAAGCCGTACGCTCCATAGAGTTGGGCTTTATGGCAGAGTGGCCAGAAGAAAGCCATTACTTTTAGCAAAAAACAAAATGGCACATTTTGAGTTTGCGAAAAGGCATGTGGGAGACTCCCAAAATGTATGGAGGAAGGTGCTCTGGTTTGATGAGACTAAAATTGAACTTTTCAGCCATCAAAACCCACAGGGACTCTTTCTGGCCACAATAGTGATGGAAAAGTTGTTTTAAGGGGACTAACACCTGGACTGTGGCATGCCGGAGGGGGATTAATGTCAAAACTCCCACGGAAAATGAGATAGTTGATGCAGAGTCTGGTTTTAATCCATAAAGGGCATAAATAACCTAACATCCCCCTCCATCATCATCCTCCCCTGTATCTCTTTACCCCCTCCCTCATCATCCTCCCCTGTGTCTCTTTCTCCCCTTCCTCATCACCCTCCCCTGTGTCTCATCCCCCCTCCCTCATCATCCTCCCACCTCCCTCATCATCTTCCCCTGTATCTCTTTACCCCTTCCCTCATCATCCTCCCCTGTGTCCCTTCCCCCCTTCATCATCATCCTCCCGTGTCTCTTTCCCCCCTCCCTCATCATCCTCCCCTGTGTCTCTTTTCCCCCTCCATCATCATCTTCCCCTGTGTCTCTTCCCCCCCTCATCATCATCCCCTGTGTCTCTTTCCCCGCTTCCTCATCACCCTCCCCTGTATCTCTTTACCCCCTCCCTCATCATCCTCCCCTGTGTCTCTTTCCCCCCTTCCTCATCACCCTTCCCTGTATCTCTTTACCCCCTCCCTCATCATCCTCCCCTGTGTCTGTTTCCCCCCTCCCTCATCATCCTCCCCTGTGTCTCTTCCCCCCTCCCTCATCATCCTCCCCCCTCCCTTGATGATAAGGGGGGGGGGGAAGAGACACAGGGATAAGTGTGAGGGGTGTTAGGGTAAGGGGTGTTAGGGATAAGGGTGAGGGTGTTAGGTGTTAGGGTGAGGGGTGTTAGGGCTAAGTGTGAGGGGTATTAGGGTGAGGGGTGTTAGGGATAAGTGTAAGGGGTGTTAGGGTGAGGCATGTTAGGAATAAGTGTGAGGGGTGTTAGGTCTTAGGGATAAGTGTGAGAATGTTAGGGTTAGGTGTTAGGTTGATGGGTGTTATGGATAAGTGTGAGGGGTGTTAGGGTTAGGGTAAGGGGTGTTAGGGATAAGTGTGATGGGTGTTAGGGTTAGGTGTTAGGGTGAGGGGTGATAGGGATAAGTGTGGGGGGTGTTAGGGTGAGGGCTGTTATGGATAAGTATAAGGGGGTATTAGGGTTAGGTGTTAGGGTCAGGGGTGTTAGGGATAAGTGTTAGGGTGAGGGGTGTTAGGGATAAGTGTGATGGGTGTTAGGGTTAGGTGTTGGGGTGAGGGGTGTTAGGGATAAGTGTGGGGGTGTTAGTGTAAGGGGTGTTAGGGATAAGTGTGAGGGGTGTTAGGGTTACGTGTTAGGGTGAGGGGTGTTAGGGATAAGTGTGATGGGTGTTAGGGTTAGGTGTTAGGGTGTTAGGGATAAGTGTGCTGGGTGTTAGGGTTAGGTGTTAGGGTGAGGGGTGTTAGGGATAAGTGTGGGGGGTGTTAGTGTAAGGGGTGTTAGGGATAAGTGTGAGGGGTGTTAGGGTTAGGTGTTAGGGTGAGGGGTGTTAGGGTTAGGTGTTAGGGATAAGTGTGAGGGGTGTTAGGGTTAGGGTGAAGGGTGTTAGGGTTAAGTGTGAGGGGTGTTAGGGTTAGGTGTTAGGGTGAGGGGTGTTAGGGATAAGTGTGGGGGGTGTTAGGGTGAAGGCTGTTAGGGATACGTGTAAGGGGGTATTAGAGTTAGGTGTTAGGGTAAGGAGTGTTCGGGATTAGTGTGAGGGGTGTTAGTGTAAGGGGTGTTAGGGATAAGTGTGAGAGGTGCTAGGGTTAGGTGTTAGGGTGAGGGGTGTTAGGGATAAGTGTGGGTCGTGTTAAGGTGAGGGATGTTAGGGTTAGGTGTTAGGGATAAGTGTGAGGGGTGTTAGGGTTAGGGTGAGGGGTGTTAGGGATAAGTGTGAGGGGTGTTAGGGTTAGATGTTAGGGTGAGGGGTGTTAGGGATAAGTGTGATGGGTGTTAGGGTTAGGTGTTAGGGTAAAGGGTGTTAGGGATAAGTGTGAGGGGGTATTAGGGTTAGGTGTTAGGGTGAGGGGTGTTAAGGATAAGTGTAAGGGGTGTTAGGGTGAGGCATGTTAGGAATAAGTGTGAGGGGTGTTAGGTCTTAGGGATAAGTGTGAGGGGTGTTAGGGTTAGGTGTTAGGTTGATGGGTGTTATGGATAAGTGTGAGGGGTGTTAGGGTTGGGTGCTAAAGTGAGGGGAGGATGATGATAAGGGGGGAAAAGACACAGGGTCCTTGCAGCAGAGATCAAAAGAGTCCTTCAGGACTGTATTGCACACTGTGTACAGTAGCCTAGCTATGGTTTTCCCTATTGATGCAGTATCACCTACACTCAGCCTCCTCTCAGTAAGACTGCAAGTTAGTTATGATTCTAAAATGGCTGCTGTCCATGAGGTAGAAGGCTCTGGAAGGGAGTGTATGCTGCTGATTGGCTGGAATGTGTCTGCTGACTGTGAGTTGCAGGGTCAAAGTTTGCTCAATGATAAAGTATAGGGAGCAGATCGAACATTGCATATGTTCGCAGTTCGCGAACGCGAACATGCTATGTTCGCCGGGAACAGTCCGCCGGAGAACAGTCCGCCGGCGAACTATTTGCGACATCTCTAGCTGTGATATTTCAGTCTGTAGGTGTACTTGACACTTTCTGACATATCATATATAGTATATACATAAAGTTTTTATTATAATTATAGAAAGGAGAAAGAAGGAGAGATCTGAATGGCCTAAGACTGCATCATACCTTAATACACCCAATCCCCATTGTATATTTATACACAGCATCACAAAAATACATCCTTAAAAATATGGATGCAGATTTAAGATTGAAGTGCTTAAATGATCCTTTTATAAGAGGAGATTAACATGTTAGGAAAACAACCATTATTATAATTGTATTTATTATTATTATCTTTTATTTGTAATGTGCCAACATATTCCGTACCTCTATTCAGGAGTTAAATACAAGGCAAAAACAAAATTAACACATAGCAGAGAATGGAAGGTCCTGTTTTTGAGCATAAAATCAAACGTACTGTACATAGTTCTTGTTTTCAAAGCACCGACACAAGATTGAAAACTCGCAAACCTATAATCTATTATGCTAATAAATATGGCCCTCATTCAATTGCGATTTGGCCAATTGAATAGGGCTCTAAATAAGCACATTAAAATAAGTTTTTAGTTAGTGAAAACCTTGTTTTTGGATAGATGCTTACTAACTAAAAACTTCTTTAACAAAAATATGTTATGTGCTTATTTAGAGCCTTATTCAATTGGCCAAAATGCAATTGAATGAGGGCCTATATGTTTAACACTTGTCAGTTTAGCTTTGCAACTAATTTATTCTTCATAGCTCTGTGACTCTCTGCCAGCCATGCCATGATGTGTCATTATATTCAAACTAATTATTGACTTTAGAATCTGGAGCAGATCCAGTAGAAACGCTAGAATCTTTCACATTACTGTCTTCCATGCGCTGATTTAGGTTTTGATCTATTGCTGACTTCAGCATTGATGTCTATTTCCTATTAAATTACATAAAAGCAGAAAATGCTTAATTTTTCCATCTGCCAGCTCTATATTTAGATGTTACCTTATGCAAGTGTTGCAGCAAATTTAATTTTTGCACTCTCTGATATATCTTTGCTCACATTTGACAGTTTCACTTTGCTGCACTAGAATATGAAATGGCTACTTTCCCTATGATGCTCTATGTGATTTGTTTTACCAAGAATAGCATAAACAAACATGTAAACACTAGCCAACTTGAGGCACATATAAACTTCAGGCAATCAGGTTTAATGCTTCACACAGACCGGGCAGGTACAGATGAATGATACACATCACAAAGCCACCTGTTCAGCAAGTCTTGATGTTTTAGTAATGCCTAAAAATGACAACAATATTCATTAATAATGAAAAGCATGTCACATCAGCAGGTGGCGGGCAAATGGGATTTGAATCCTAAATATTTAAAACTTATCTTACAGAACAGAGACCATTGGGTGGATTGCTGTTGTTAATATTAAAATATTTAGACATAGAGGCCTCCATTCAATTCCAAGCCCGCAACTCGATCGCAGATAGCGGAATGTCTGCAAGTGAGTTGCGGGCTCCTGTTAGTCTCTGATTGCGATGCTATTCAATTGCTCAAGGCAGCAAGTTACAGGCCCCAAGCCAAAACTGTAAACCATGCACTGGTTCAGAGCAATTCTGGGCGGGAACCTGATCAATTCAGAAAGCCCGTAACTGCCCATTTCAAATCTGCCAATAGAAAATGAGACTGTCATTATTACGACAGTAAAACATGGAGGTTACATGTCATTCAATTAGGATCGGGGGTCCGATATGCGATCAGACTCACAAAACATTAAAAATAAAGAATTATGAAAATGAATGCCAATACTGTTCTAGTCCATATAGGTAGCCTGATATGCATTAACTCATTGATACCCGAGATCGATTTAACCCCTAAATGACACATAAATTAATTTTATTTCCTACCGATTTGCGAACTTGAGACTGTTGTGCAATTAATTCTAATGTCTATCATCGCTTTTCCTGTTATTTACAGTGCAGTATTGATTTTTTATTGTATTTACAGCTCTGCGAATAGGTGTTTAACCCCCTTGCGGGTCCTCTCTAGAACTCGTAGGATTTTTTCCTTCATTTGCCATTTACGGGTGTGAAAACATTTGCGGGCTTGGGAAAATTGAGCAATTGAATAGCGATTCGCGATTTTAGCCTTGTGAAAGTCACAGATCAAAGGCTTTTGGAGGCTGTACATTACGAGTTTAACCATTGCCATTTTTTCAAGCTCGTAACTCGGAAGCCAATACGAGCCAGCAAAAAGACACCAATTGAATAGCAAAATAACTTACAACCTTACTTATGGGCATCCGAATCTCCCGAAAGCTCAATTGAATGGGGCTCAGAGTGTTTTAAAGCTCCGATTTTACTCACTAAAATCTTCCAAACAACCCCTGCAAAGGTCCCCCCATGGCTCATGCATAAAACGCTTCTATGATACTAGATGTACTAGTTAATGAAAGCCTGTGTTTCAGCAGCATGTTACTAAAATGATGCTGAGGCACATTCTTTCTTTGGCTAGTACATCTAGTATCATAGAAACAGTGTATTACGCAAACATTGAAAAGAGATGTTTGTGCTTCAGAAAAATGTTTCCTTTGCCTTACGTTGAAAACAATTATTCAATTCCAGTTTTTCTGCCATAGGCCTGTGTGGTGGGAGTGCAGTAAGTGGTGTCTGTGAAAACAAATGCTAATAACCTTATACTCATATACAAATTACCAGCCTTCCTGCTGTGCAACAGAGCACATCCAGTCATTGAGAGGCTGTGAAGCATTTTAAGCAAATTCTTTTAAAGATGTAGCTTGTAATTTACAATGTAAACATCATTTTAATCAAAATTGCTTTTTAAGAAAAAAAAATTCTGAGAGCCACACAAAACAATTTCCTTTATACTATACTGATACTCATGCTCTTACATTTAAAAAGGACACTGCCATTCACTAATCCTATAGCGATTTAATGTAGGTTTTGTATTAAAATTGTCATTATATCAAATTATTATCATATAAAGATGAGCAGACACTGCTGTACCATTTTGTCAAATAATAGAGAATTTTGAAATCACCACAGCAATCCTGGCTCACTCCCCTAGGCCCCCCCCCCACCCCCAGCAGGGCCTCAGTGCTTTGCACCGGTGCATCGAAGCTGGACTCCTATGGCCATGCATATCAGTGATTTTCCTTAGTTGATTCTTTATTTTTAGTAGCTAATCAGAGACAGGTAATTCTAATAAGAAGCCATATTTTAATTTTTGCGTTCTAATTTGATAAACTTTTAAACAATCAGAAGTGTGGTGATAGCCGTCTCTACTTTGTTTGTAATATTTTTTTTTATTGAGAGACAGGATTTTCTAGCTGGAGGCCCTTTTGTTGGGCTAAATAGTGAATCAAAGGTCTTCAATCAAGACAGAAGAGGATCAGTTTATTCAAGCAGGATGTGCCTCCTTATTCATGAATGAAGATTGAGGATCCCAAGGGGTGGGGGGACCCTTATGGTATAGGAGTTAATGGCAGGTGCCAGAGGTGTCCTTAGAGGTGCCATGGAGGTCCATATCTTTTAGTTACCCACAATGCTGATATTCAGCATTGTGTGTTTACATTGCACAATAACAGTATATTTTATATTTAAATAAAATTATGTAATTCACGTTAGCACATAGTAACACATGTTGTGTGTTTATGACTGAATATTGGTAATATAATTTTATACAAATGATGCTGCTATCGTAGATTAGAAACATGCAATGTTGAATATCAGGATCTCGAGAAGTTAAAAGCAGTATGCATGTTTAGTAAATTTGGAGAACTTAGATTTTCACGGTATACAAAACATATAATTCCCATACCACGCCTCATTATTCACATTAAATATCCCGTTCATGATAACTTGTGATAGACATGCATTAAGTTAACTGTTACAGGAAAGAAGGGCTACAAAAAATCACACAATGAGCTGAGAAGTGGGACCTTGTTACAATGAGTGAGCTGAGAAGTGGGACGTTGGGTTTACTCAGCCTATCACAGATTAACCTGCGATTCCATAGTAATACCCCCTTACCCCCCCAGATTGTAAGCTATTTTACCATACATTGGTAGGGTAAGTTACTAGATAGTATTACATGTTTGCAACTATTACCGTGTTCAAAAAAATAGTAAGATCAGATCACCAACTAACTAATACAGCCTTATAAAATGCTTTTATGACCGTATGTTTTTGATTTCACAATGAACAACTCAGTTCAATCAGAATTACTTAAACTTTTTCTCCATTCCTTAAAGCTCAGCTAAACAATTAGATTATTTTAAACTCAAACAAATGGTCTATTTACAAAGAGACGTGAGGTGTGTTGCTCATTTATTAGTTTGAATGACAGAAATACTGTATGATTAACAAAATGTTTCTACAAATCAAATAATACTTATTTATCAGATCTGACTTTCATGTTTATCACTATATATGATATAATATAATAATAGTGTATATGTTTATAATTATTTCATAGGCTCTACAATATGCATACAAAAAGTGAAGGGGCTGAAAGCAGATAAATAGTGTTGTTGGTTGATCTAAATTATTGTAAATGAACATGGTTTGTATTATTCACATATTATCAACTTGCAACAACACCCTTTATTCTGTATGTTGTTTTAAGAGCTGGAAATTCTGATTAATAGTTAATCAAGTGTAATGTTTTTCTTGATTCCACATTCTTGTGACCACAGAATGATTTTACTGGTGACAGGGACTAGAGGTTTTACATTAGCAAGTCATCTACAAAATGGGTTCAACTGCCATGTGCTAATGCCTGATTTTGAAATGGGAAGAGTGAAAATAATAATTGTTAATCTGTAACACCAAGATTCCTAGGGGAGATATTCTGATCTGTGCTAAAATTCGGACACACTTTGTGATTAGTCATCTGATACAGTCAGTGCAAATCTGTCCATTAGTCCAGAGGCTTATATACTGTACCTCAGTTTGGCTAGTGGTACCTGCTCACTCATGATAATATTTAAATCACTCTTACACACTCATTTATATACACTGCTGCAAGGTAAAACATGAATTATATGACTTTTTGTGCTATTATGAAATCTTGGCTTATTAGATATAAGCAAAGTATGACTATTACAGTATATAATAATTCAAAGAAAAGTTACCTCAATCCAGTAAGCCAGTAGGACAAGTTCTGGAGTGGCATGGGTCATCTAAACTTCAGAAGGTAAGGGAGGTGGGGAGGAAGTTTGCCATGCAACAAAGAGGAGAGCTACCACTACTGCAGGGGCATGGAGAGCTGAACACCTCTCCATTAAGATTATACATTGTTTGGCTATTTTTCCTTCCTAAATGCATAACTTTACATTTATTCATATTAAATCTCATCTGCCATTTAGTTGCCCATTTCTCTAATTTAGGCAAATCCCTCTAGAGGGAAAGTACATCCTTTTCTGATGTAATTACCTTGTACAACTTCATGTCATCAGCAAAAATGGAAACAATACATTCCATTCATTAATAAATATGTTAAAGAAGGAGAGGACCTAATACTAAACCCAGAGAAGCCCCACTTACCACATTAGTCCAATCAGAGTATGTTCCATTTACAGCAAACCTTTGCTTCCTGCCTTTTAGCCAGCTCTCAATTCATGAGCAGATATTTAATGTAATTTCTGCATCCCTTAGTTTGCACAATAGTCTTCCATGTGCCACTGTATCAAAAGCCTTTGCAAAATCCAAGAAGACTACATATACTGAGTTGCCTTGATCCCTGTTCCTACTTACCTCCTATTGGAGACTAATTAGATTTGTTTGACATGACATATCCCTCATAAATCCATGTTGACTCATACTTATAATCATGTTTAAATAGACATATTCTTGTATAGTATCCCTTTTAATGCTTCTAAAAGCTTTCCCACTACAGAAGTGATGCTCACTGGATTATAATTCCCCGAATTTGCTCTTGCTCCCTTCATAAATATAGGTATCACATCTGCTTTTCTCCAGTCATCTGGTAGCAACTCTGCGTTGAGTAAATCTTGAAAAATTATGTATAATGGTTTGGCTATTACAGAACCCAGTTCCCTCAAAACCATTGGGTGCATTCCATCAGGAACTGGGGCTTAATTATCATTTAATTTTTTCAACCACTTTTGGATTTCTTCCTGCTTTAACCAATTATTTGGTGAAGATAGTGTAGCCCCATTATGTTGCAGTGTCCCAACCTCCCTTGTGTATACCGAAGAAAATAACCTATTTAGCACATCTGCCTTTTCCTGTTTCACATTGTTTGACATAGCTTCCTTCCTGTCCTTCTTCCCATTAATATAGTTTACAAATATTTTAGGGTTAGTCTTAATATGATAGTGAAATGGGAGGAAGCCTGTGTTATGCAGTGATATGATAGTGAGGTCGGAGGAAGACTGTGTTATACAGTGATATGTTAATGGAATAATACATTGACAAGACATGACAGTAGATTCCAAACCATCTATTACTGCAGGCCATATTCATGTCAGCATTTTCCTCTGAATCAGTTTTTTTTGTCTGCTTTGCATACATGTTGTTTTTTTACAGTTCTATGTGTATAATGTCAAGGGGGACAGTGGGACACATCTAGCAGCATAAACCCTTCTGTAGCATATCTTGCTCCATTCTCTCCATCTTATCTCTTCTGTCCCCGTCCTTCTATCCACTCTCCGCCTCCCATTCTCTCTCCCCCTGCCCTTTTATCTGCTCTTTAGACTCCCCCCATTTTCCTTTCCCTTCCCTTTTTCTCTTACTCCCTCCCTCACATTCTCTTCCATTTTCCCAATATTCTCTAATTCTGCCTCTTCTCCCTACTGTCTCCTCGTCCTTCCTTTTTTATTTTCTCCTTTCTCTCCCCGTCACTCCTACCCTAACCCCCCTTTCTCTCTCTCTTCCTTGTGTCTTTCTATTTCTTTCATTGCCTTCTCTCTCACTCTTTCATTCCCTTGTCTGTCTATTTTGCTATCTTTTGTCTTGCCCCTATCCTTAAACATTGAAACATTGCTTTGATGATAGATAATAAAAAAGGCCCATCTAGCTTACCCATTCTATCAATCCAAAAGCCTGGCTTATTAAGCCCTAAGGTGGCCTTATGCTTATCTGAGGCATGCCTCACCTTCTTAGCTGTGCTTGACTCTACCACTTCCATTTGTAGGGTTATTCCAGTTATCTATAACTTTTCTTTTCTTTTTCTCTCTTAATGTCTAAGGCCCTCATTCAATTGCGATTTGGCCAATTGAATATGGCTCTAAATAAGCACATAACATATCATTTTTTAAGAAGTTTTTAGTTAGTAAGCATCTATCCAAAAGCAAGGTTTTCAGTAACTAAAAACTTCTTTAGAAGAAATATGCTATGTGCTTATTTAGAGCCCTATTCAATTGGCCAAATCGCAATTGAATGAGGCCCTAAGTGATGTAAGTTTAGGCTATTTTAATACACACATGAAAAAATGTACTTACAACATATAAAAACTGCAGGAACATGCCCAGAATCTGTGACAGTACACAAAAGTCTTGTTAAGTCTTGTTAAGATTAATAGACCTTATAGACACAGGGTGTAAGATTAATCAAAGGTTATCTACTTAATACTAAAAAGTCAATTATCTGACATAATACATATGTAGAACCTCCTTTTTTTAAATAGAAAAAATCACAAAAAATATGCCATAATACATACACTAAAAAAATATTCTACATGTTTTATGCCATATGATTGACTATTTTAGTATTGTTTAGATAACCAGTTTTTATGTTTTGTAAGTACAATATTTATGCATATATTAAAATAAGCCAAACTTATTTTACCATATATTTTTCTGGGGGGGGGGGGGTTCTCCCTATTTTGACCTCTCCTCCAAATTATTTTTTATCAAGCTGCAGTGGTGTCTTTTAAAATCTTCAGGATAGCAGCTCATCATTCATCCATACTTGGACTTGGACTGATACCATTCGAATTGAGGGATAATCTGTATTGCCCCCCAATGACTGGTTCCATAGGTGGTGAATAATATGTTTTCTTTATACTTGTTGGTTGGCCTGCTTTCTCTTCCCATGAAGGCTGCTTGCCCTGGGTGTAGAGTTACCCCACCCACTACGCCCATGGTATTAACACATCTTTCTCCACATTCCATGCATGCTGACCCCCTAAACCCCCCCCCCCCCCCCCCTCAGTGAGGCACAGAGCAGTGGTCAGCAAACTTTACAATGCACATTACATTCACATACTTGGCCTTGAAAGCAGACCACATTTATTTAAACATGATTGGCTCTCTGGGGGTTAAATGTTTTAAAAAGATTGTCAAATGTTTGTTAAGCATGTAACAAATTAAAATCAGCAGCAATATAAGGCTTTTCCTTCTGGATGGTTTCATTCAGTCCTGTGGTCAAGTAATATTTATAACGTAGTCTTTCAAATGAACACTAAATATATGTTATCTGCAGTGTTGGAACTAGTGAAGGAGGGCTTCAGTGCAAAAGCATGTGGGGCTCTCCTCACAACTTCTCTGTCTCTCTCTATGTGTATGTCTATATATATACATTGTTGGTGCACAAGGGGATCGATAATAGAGCCAACACATTTTCTAACTCTCCCCTAATCATTTAGGAGCCCCATTTACCCTAGTAAGAGAGTATCCTGTGAGAGGAGCAAGCCAAGCTATTACTATTTGTATGCAAATAATGCAAGATATTTGTGTAGATCGCATGCATATTAGTTCTGATCTGTATAGCAAGTATGTGTAATCCAAGGGGTCATTATCTGACTAGCAGGGATTGTGTTGCATTGTGGTGTGGTCTCAGTGGTCAGTTGAATACATAGCTTTAGTTGTGTTGCATTGTTTTGTGGTCTCAGCGATTACATGAATAAATGTGAGGATGGAATTAATTGCATGCCAAGTAATGGTCCATGTAATTATTCCGCCTGTGTAAAGTGAGGATGCTTGTGCTGCAGATATCAAGCAAACCCTAATTAGAAGTATGCAGTCCAAGTTTCAGAGAGGACAAAGCTGTTAAAAGAGTGACTCTGTAGATTTGAGTGGATGGTCTAAACCAGAATCATGTCAACAAGACAGACAATTAATCTTGGAACCCTTCTCAAAGTCTAACCTAATTCCACTAGAAAAATAAATCCACCTTATCAAGACAGAAGGAAGCGTCCTGCTGACCTTGGCTTACTTGTAAGCTGTACAGGCGATTCAGTTACTGCACTTGCTGTTGCTGGCACTTATAAATAAGTCAAGTAGCCTGTTTCCTCCAACCACCGCTCTAACAAGTCATCACACATTTGAGATTAAAAGCTTTTTTGTCTGTTTATTGAAAGCAACTTATTCTACCCCACATTAGTGTTTTCCTTTTTATTGCAAAGTTGCCCAATCGGAAACTCTTTTAGAGTCTATTTTCACTGGAAAACATAAAAACTATAATTTTCCCCTGTGTATTTTGCAGGAGGCATCATTTGGATCTTGCTTGTTCAATTAGCTGCTTAGTATGTTTTCTTGTCAGCATTTATCGCAAGAAAAATAATCAGACATGTTATGCTTTGCTCTTACAATTTAATTACTAGACTACTAGAGGAAAACAGCCCTGAGAACAAGTTGCTTTTAATTAACTGGCAGAAAGTGTAAAATAAGGCTTAACTATTCAGCAGCAACTTCCTCTGGATCAAGAGAACAGAAAAAGCACTCCACACAAACAACGTAGAGTGAAATGAAAATGCTCTCTTTAGTAATCATGTTTGTCCAGTTCGTTATAGAGTACACAGGAGTCACTAGTTAAATGTGTATAAATAATACTAATATCTAATTCTCTTTGATGGCCCCTAAATACACCAAATATCTGTCTTTTGGAGGCTAGTTCATATTTTTAGAGAAAAACTACATCAATTCTGTCTAGAGGGGCTGCTACTGGTAACCTTATTCTTCTTATATTCTAATAGTAAAAGCAACACACTCCAAAATGTAGTGACACCATCCTAGGTAACCTTCCTGGCGGTGTGATTATGTCAGTATTTAGAATGTTAAAGCGGTATATTCTAAAATACATAATCATATCGCCTTTAGACACCATTGCCCCTTCCCGCTCTCCCCCTCCCTTTCCCCTTATCCTCCTCCTCCTCCTCCATTTCCTCCCTCTCCCCCCTTATCTGCCCCGCTCCATTTCTCCCCTCTCCTCCCTTATCCATCCCCCTTCCCCCCTTATCCTCCTCATCCCCCTTATCCTCCTCATCCTCTCCCCTCATCCTTCTTCCCCCTCATCCTCCTCTCCCCTCATCCTCCTCCTTTCCCCTCATCCTTCTCCTTTCCCCCTCATCCTCCTCTTTCCCCTCATCCTCCTCTTTCCCCTCATCCTCCTCCCCCCCTCATCCCCCCTCACCCCCTCTTACCTCCTCATCCCCTCTTCCCCATAATCATCTTTCCCCTTTCCCCATCATCCTCCTCTTCCCCCCTTCCCTCATCATCCTCCTCTTCCCTCCTTCCCCTCTCACCCTCCTCCCCACACCCTCCTGAGGAGGATGATGGGGAAGAGGAGGTTGAAGGAGGATAGGGAAGAGGAAGATGGAGAGGAGGAAGGAAGAGGAATGGTGTGCTGTGGGGGACCAGGCAAACTCGGCAGCACTGGGCCTCCTCCAGATCCTCCTTCAGTAACCCGAGCATTGCTCAGGGTTACCGATTTAGGAACAGGAAATTAACCCTGAGTCACGCTCTGGATTACCGCTAGGAAGGTTAAAGGACCACAAAAGTCCTCCATATGTGCTCTGCACCATCAGATAGAGAATAAAAAGGTATGTGGAAAAAGTGTTTTAATTTTTAAAATTGATGCTGAATTCATGGAGTTATGATCAGTTGAAGTCAGGCAATTTCACTGAGATGCCTCTGCCTGAATAAGTAAGGAGCCCTGTACCTTGTGGAACATAATGAATATTAACTAGCAACATAGCAGATGGCACACATCTAATGTTCTGTCTTTGGTGAACAAGTTTCTGGGTTCAATACCCACAATGAGTAATTACATTTTTTACTGTCTAAAAAAAATCAAAAATATGTTGTGTAGTTTATATAATAAAGCATTTGCCAATATGAGGTAGCTGTCTTTGTTTTTGAATAATATTTGAATAAATATGTGAATATATACACATACACACACATGTATATGTATATATATATATATATATATATATATATATATATATATATATATATATAATTTTAAATACAGTTCTACAAATAATTATTTTATATATATATACTAGCGACTTGCCCTGTGTCCCCCCGTGTCTCTTTCCCCTCCTGTGTCTCTTTCTCCCCTCTCCCTATGTCTCCTCCCCCCCTGTGTCTCCTCCCCTCTCCCCCCATGTCTCTTCCCCATGTGTGTCTTTCCCCGCCTCTCACCGCTGTGTCTCTTTCCCCCCTCTCCCCCCTTGTGTCTCTTTCCCCCCTTTTCCTCCCATGCGTCTGTTTCCCCCTCCCCTGTGTCTCTTTCTCCCCCTCTCCCTCTGTGTCTCTTCCCCCTCTCCCTCTGTGTCTCTGCCCCCCTCTCCCTCTGTGTCTCTTCCCCCCTCGCCCTCTGTGTTTCTTTCGCCCTCTCCCTCTGTGTCTCTGTCCCCCCTCTCCCTCTGTGTCATGACCCCCCTCCCTCTGTGTCTCTTTCCCCCTCTCTCCCTCTGTGTCTCTTCCCTCCTCTCCCTCTGTGTCTCTTCCCTCTCCTTAGGCGCCGCACATGAGCGGCTCTTGCCATGCAATGCGCATGCGTGCGATCGGATCCCTTTTGCAATTGACTCTTTGTCAAACTGCGTTTCATTGCAAAGCGTGACGACGAATCGCAGTTTGACAATTAGAATATGTGATAATATATATAAATAAATAAATATATATATAAATATATATATATATATATATATATATATATATATATATAAATAATGAAGAGTGAGGTAGCCATGAGTGTCCAGTAATCCAGATGAATAATCAGAGTTTTGCAATGTATAGTAATACCTTTTTTATTGGAAAAACATATTCAGAAATATATGACAAGCTTTCGAGAGAGAACCTCATTAGTCTAATATATTAGCTGTAGAAGAGAATGCTCTAGCCCAAACCTTCACAGAGAGTCTTACAAAGACTCTCCTGAAATGGTCTGGAACCTGAAGAAGCATTAGCATAGAATTAAGAGCTTTACCATTTGTTCTATTTCCTGTGAATGCCAGAGAAGCTGGATAGCCCAGAGGTCTTATTGCACATGGGCAGCAGAAGGCTTATTCCTCAATTGAGAAGTGACATTCAGGAAATTTATAGAACAAGTTACAGATGGTCCATGAGGAGTGATGTAAGAATATGTATTTGTCCAACCAGACTGCTGTCAACAATACCTCTTCCCAAGACTATCATCAGGATAAAGAGAAGCTAAACTACAAGAAGCCATCCAGCCACTGTGGAATAGCTTAATGCAGGTGGCACAGAAGAAGATGGTGCACATGATAATGGAGAGGATTGGAGGGGTGAGCTATTACACTGTGTACAGAGTTTATTGGAAATGAATGGCAGTATCTACTCCAGAACTATGGTCACACCTCCACCATAGCTTTGGAGACCAGAGCTCCCTTCTAAAAAGAATGAAGAAGGTAGTGACAGAGGAGAAAGAGCAGAAGCTGCAGTAGCTACAAGACAGTCTCACTAGTGCAGAGGAGAAAGGAAGCAATCAGAGAGATGGAAGTCAACATGATAATGTAAAAGCATTGTCCAGAATGCATTGCCTCATTGTGCTGGTCGCTTAGCCACAGTGTGTGCCAAGCTGAGGATTTGTGTGAGCCACAGGCTTTGCAATGCTCTCTTTCATGAGCAGTTGATTAGCTACACCTGAGAAGAGCTGATTTAAGACTGCTCCTTGAATTTGGGTGAGGTTTCTGGTGGACTGTGTAGAGTCGATCTGGGCTAAAAAAAAAAGAGACACACAGAGAGGAGCGTGTGCAGAGATTATTTTGTCGGAGAAAGATACACACACACAGAAGTGAGTGTACATATCTAATATTGGAAAAATACACAGACAGAGAGAAAGCAGCTTGGAGCTTATGTTCACTTGGAGCAGAGTGGAGACCTGGAGATCTGAAGAATACTGGCCAGTGATAGTAAACAAACTATTGGACTGTTTGTTTTGTTTTTGCTTCACCCAGGTTTAGCTGTACGGAGTCTGGATAGTGAGGGAACTACATTTAAGTAAAACTTGAAAAGTATATAAAACTCCTTGTATTGTGTTCCTCCCTCAAAGTGCTGGAAACAGAGGCACCAACCCAGAGGAGACGGGTAACTTTTCACACAATATAATATATATATTTTATACTCATGGTTATGTTTTGTAACATGTAAATAAGGTGCTATGTTACAAGTAAGCTGTGGTCACTTACAACACTTTCCCTGATTGAGCAAAATGTGGAAACAGTTACAGTATCATACAGTTTGATAACCAAATACCAAAAATGTCTTACAGAAACAGGAAAAACAAAGAATTAGGACCTGGATGATACTGAATGGTCATGGGCCCAATGGCCCATATATGATTATATATTATTTTAATAGTAGATTTGGTAAGAGATCAGGAAAGTAACTAGAAATTGCTTGGTCCCAGAACCAAATGCATTAGTGTCCATTACTGCTCTCTTTATATGGATAATACTGTGGATGCTATAAACATACACATATTGCATCGCTTAGTTTACCTGAATAGAAATATATATTATAACAACATAAAAGCAAACAAAAGTGAAAAACCAGGTCACTTATTCAGACCTTTACATTAAGAGTTAGAAATAATGGTTCAATGCTAGCAACAACAGTTAATAAAATCCTTGATGTGCAAACAACACACATTCACTTCAGCGATATTAAGCTGGTATTTTCTAAATGCCATCATATGAGAACTTGTGAGGCTGCGGAAAATGCAGCAGAGGAACCGCATGGCTGGCAATCCAATATGCAGCAATTATATCATAGTACACAGTATAGAACAATTTCAGCCCAATGCTCAGTTATCAAGGATATAGCTAATGCATACTGTTGAGATTTATCTTCAGGAACACTGACCCACTGGAGAACCTGAAGACAGCTGTGGTAACAAGAGGTCCTACATGTTAAAATTAAGAAACACTTGTTGTAAAAGGGAACTACAGGTGGCTGAAGTGGACATGTTTCATTTGGTGACTAAGGATTTTATCAGCTTTTGTTGCTACCATAGGAAAAAGTTTTACTTGTTTTTTTTATTTTTAACTTTTTAACTTTTCTGCTTGTTTCTGTTTGCTTTTCTAAAGATAATTACGCAAGAGACAGTATGTTGGCTTATTTTACAGATTGTTTTGACCTATCTACTACAGCTATAGCTTTCACTGAGACAGGGAGTGAAAGAGGGGAGGATATTTGGGGGATTTTGGCGATCGATAAAGGAGTGTACATTATCTCATAATACTCCATATATATAGGTCTTTTTTATACTTTAGTTTCTCCTGAGACTGCCATATGATACATTGGGAATAACTGTTAGGTCTGATTATATAATATACTAAAGAATAAATTGATATATTCTTATTGCTGCTATTGTGGGGATATTGTGAGCATGATTTTTGTTTTGCATTTGCTGCTTAATGCTTTTGAGCAGGAGTGATGGCTTATAACTTTTAGCAATATACTGTAACAAGACTATTCAGATAAAAATTACTAGCTCAATTTAGAAGGTTACTGAGATCAACCTGAGACAGTGGCATTTTGACAAACTTCAATTTAACGCATCAACCACAATGGTCAAAATAGTATGACAAACGAGAATATACAGTATGTAATTGTAGGCAATATTTATAAACACTATATTAAGACTAGCGACTTGCCCATCAAAAAATGACAGTCAATAAAATTGTAAAGCTGCAAATGCTGTTTGTGACACAATGGGATTCTCTGAGACTTTTAACCTTTCTGTTATCTACAAAGAAGTACAAAAATGTTATAACATTTTTTTTAATGATTTTTAACAATGAACTGTTAAACCATCTTAAACTTTTTAATTGTCATGTATACAGTAATAATATAGCAAACATGACATTTTATGAATATGTATTGTGAACCATTACATACATTTTCTAATATGCAACTTATATTGTAAACAGTGTTGAATATTATTTTTTTTAACAATACTAACATAAAATCGCTGAACTGTGTATAAATTAGTATTTTAAACCACTACAGAATGCTTCTTAACATACAACTGGTATTTAAACTCCTGGGCCCTCATTCAATTGCAATTTGGCCAATTGAATAGGGCTCTAAATCAGCACATAACATATTTCTTTTAAAACATTTTTAGGTAGTAAGCATCCATCCAAAAGCAAGGTTTTCACTAACTAAAAACTTAAAAAAAAATAATATGCTATGTGCTTATTTAGAGCCCTGTTCAATTGGCCAAATCGCAATTGAATGAGGGCCCTGGTAAAGCACATAGGAATTGAATCCAAAGGAAGGAACAGTAAAAAAAAAACATTGCAACTTAGCCAATTGTCTCAAAAGGGGAAACAATTTAATTCCTTCCTGACTCCCTGGATGAATTTTCTATTTAATTATACATTGAAATGTTTTAACACATGTTTATGCTGCTACTGACATAAATCTTTACTAACATTCAATAAATGAACTTTTCAAACCTTGTGAAATACAATGTTAACAATGCAAACGTTAATGTAAAATAATAACATTTTACATGAATTTATTTAAAAATATAGTGATCTTGAATATTGAATCCAGAGGAAGGCAAACCCCCCAAAAAAGCCCATTTAAACTTGGTACATTTTTTGAAAGTAGTGCAAAAAAATAATTCCTTCCTGACTCCCTTAATTGACAATCGGGTCCCTCCCTGATCAATAATCTATATCATGAAACATTTACATTTTTCAACAAATGATAATGCTGCTACTAACATTAAACCTTAATTACATAGGGCCTCATTCTATTATCGGCCGTAAATCGGCCGTAAGGCTGCGATTCCTTGCGAGGGTTCAGTTAACTCGCGATTCTATTATACGGCCCCGCAAGGATCTCCTTTTACGGCCGGCCGCATATCTTGGAACCGGCCGTAATCTGTGAAATCTAAAAACTCAAAAATAAATTCAAGCCTGCACTGTACATCTCTGTAAATGCTAGGGATCATATTGGGGGACATGAGGATTAAAAGTAACCCACTCTCAAGCTTGCACATCTGCCCAAACCCGAGTTCAAATTAACTGTTTATTTGCCGGCTGCGGCGTGGGCGTGTCTGAGGTGCTCCAAGCACTCTGGACTTTTTACATGGATATTTTACGGATATTAAAAATGAAATATTTTACGGATTTGAGTACAGTATAATTATGTGCTATTTTTTCTAACACCTAAAATCCCTTTATAGTCTTCTCAAAGTGCAGGATGGCTTTATTTGAGCTATTTTATGTGCTTAATTGGTGCTAGCGAGACCTTTTTCCTGCAAGTAACTGCGGCTCGTTTTTAGCCTTGCAGAGAGGTTTCCCGGAGCAATTGAATTGCAAATCTCTTGCGGCCGTTTTAGATCAAAGGCTTTCCTCCGGCGCGATCGGCCGCAAGAGATAGCAAGGCACCGGCCGCAAGCCTGCCGGAATCCCCGGCCGTAAGGGAATAGAATAGCAGAATAGCTTGCGGCCGGTCCTTGCGGCCCCGCAGCGGCTGCGGCCGATAATAGAATGAGGCCCATAGAATGAAACAACTTTGCAGTCCTTTGCAAACAGACTTTTAATATTACAAACATAAAATAAAATTATTAAAATTGAAACAGTAAAGGTAAAAAGATGCAAGCTAACTGTTTTGTGGGCACAATCCTGGAAAAAGTGACTTCCAAGACATTCCATTTTGTTTGTTTTTTTGTATGTGAAAGTGGTTCCCTTTCAAAGAGCCCAGCAGACTTTTAATTGTGTCTATGGGATGCAACCACTGTTTTTTTTTTTTATTTCTTCCTTTTTTGTTGGTAATTATTGTAGTTTTCTCAAATTGTAGAAAGAGTTTTGTAAGTGAAATAGTGGTTTTCTAAGAAGGGCCAAGTGACATTACATTTCTTCCTGGAAATGAAACCACTATTTTCTCAAAACCTTATAGTACACAATGTTTTTTGTAAAAATACGTCCATCGTGTAGTAGATCACCCTGACTTGGGTTGTCTTCAATTGAAACTTTAATCTCATCTGGATTTGTGCACCTTGAAAAAGCAACATAGGACCATGTCCTGGGACATTTTCTGCTAATGTAGCACCCATTGAACCAAATGAACAGTTATAAGACCTTATGTTTTTTTTAAATTGATATAATTTGGAAATGTTGGATCGCTCATGATGTAAGTACTTTGTAAGTAATCTGGAAATGTGTGACTTTGTGGAAGTCTTACCTTTCCTTTCTGACAGCAACTAAAGAAGTCTCCATCAATTGGTCTTTCCTTGAGAAAATGATAGGCCACACAAAACTGACAAACAACATTGAGTAATACACAATAATGAGTGTCTACTGTTTTAATAAACGCATTATCCTGAGCTTCCTCAACATAGATATCACTACAACATTCTATATCTACATTGGTGTCATGTGTATGAACATTGGTGTCAATAGGCAATATTGGATCATTCGGCAATGTTTCACAGACATGTTTTTGTTTACTTTTTCTTTCTTTGAAGATACAGCGCACTCACTTTGTGCTTTCTAACTCATTTTTCTTTTATTTAAAAGTCTCTGTCGGGCTTCTTCTCTTAAGTGTTGGGAAGTTTCGGGTGACTGTGCATCTCTCCACCTTTGCTTCCTTTCCCTTGCTTCTCTTCTTTTGCATTTAATCCTGTCTTCTCAGTTGTCCGCCATTCTAATCTGTAATTGTAAATACAGGTGTAAGATGTAATGTTTTTTTGTACTGTACATATTGTTCTTAGCTGCTCTCAATCCAAAGCTAAATAGCATTAATTAAAGAATGCAATGATTTGAAAAGCATTTTGAATTTTTCCATGAAGTATACATGGGGCTTAAAATAATGTGCAATTTTGTAATTTTCATAATGCTGAAATTAATTTACTTCTGAGGACTAATTTATGTTCTTTAAGAGTTAATTAGGTAAGCATATATACAGTATATTTGCCTATTTTTTGTTGTTGCACATTTATTGGTTTAACGGCCTGCCTCGCTTTGTGAGGCTTGCAGGCAATAAGCGCTCATCGCCTAAGTGCTCCGAGTTAACGGTTCGCCTAAGTGCTCGGAGTGCTTCGTGAGGCTCGCTGGCGATGAGTGCTTTCATCGCTCATCGCTAAGTCGTAAGCACCACGCAAAGCTTGACGAAGTCTTGTAGTTCGACAATTATAATATGTGATTTGTGTTGTTGTTTGGTTGTTCAATCATGTCTGACTCTTCATGACACTCTGGACCGTAGCAGGTCAGGCACAATTGTTATGTCTCTGTTTGTGCTTATCCATAAGTTCATCTTGTCAAAGATACTGGAGTGGATGCCAGTTCCTTCTCTAGTGAACCGTGATCCATCTGACCTCTCTGGTATGACTTCGGTGACCCTATATGGTATAGCTCACAGCTTCACTGAAGTGTTTATTTTCTGTGTGCAGTGACTTTGTACAGGTGAGAGGGGAGTGTTTTTCCCTGGGTTAAACTTGCATATAAGTATGGGCCTTGTGTGTGACTTTTGCATCTGATTTACACAGACAAGCAAAGTGTGTTTATTTTCTGTGTGCAGTGATTTGGTACCGGTGAGAGGGTAGAGTTTTTTGCCTGGATTAGACTTGCATATAAGTTTTTGCCTTCTGTGTGACTGTTTGCAGGAGGGGGTTCAAAGAAAAGGATCAAATTGTAGTATTTTTTTTTTTCCCACTGATTTTTTGTTATTTGTAATTATGAATCAGTTCAGTAGCAACCTCACTCAGTGTACATCCTGTCACATGTATTGTTATGGATGATAATTAGGAAAATGTATTTTCATGTTAATATGTTTGTCTGGTTTCCTTACTCACTTATATATTTATTAATGAGAAGAAGATTACCTAAAATGGAGGATGGACTACAAACATGGCTACAGAACTACAAATGGGAGTGGCCTGATGATGCAAACATCCGTGACCAAATAAGGACAAATGAACAGTTCCTCCCTCTACTGACCAGTATGATGACGACACACTGCAGCAATTTTGAACCAATCAATAAAGCTATTAATTCCTAGACAAAGGAATCATGTGACATTTGATCAGATAACGTTTTTACATATAACTTGTAAACTGCCATTTTAAAATACAGAGCGCTTTGAGAACTACTATACAGAAACACCGTGTCTGTGTCTTATTTCTCTGGAATGTGCACATTCCACACTAATTGGAAAAGCAACAGATATCTATACAGACTCTGCCGTCTAATCTAATTCAGTTGGCGCCCAATGTGAGGCCTTGAGTTTATGACCTGACAATAGCAGAGAAGGAGCGAAGTGGTGACTTTCAACAGCAGAAGGAACCTTCATGAAATATGTCTGGTAAGGTCGATAATTAGTACTGTGCAAGCCACTATCTTTGACTACCACTCGGCTATTGACAGGCATTCAAAGCACAGGTGGTATAGCTTGCTCAAGGTCCGTTTAAAAAAAAACTGTGATAATAGATATCTGTTGCCTGTGTGTGTGTGTGTGTGTCTGTTGGTATTGGGAGTTGAAATGATTTAGATTCCTTAGACATATAATTCAGGACACACACGTGTATTTGTGACTCTCTGGAAGACGGATGACTTGTACCCAGAGACGTACATAAAACCAGAGGTCACACATACGGGCTTGCATATATGTGCCCTGGGGATTGAGATTGTTTTATATACATATTTTTTTTTCTTGGGAAATGTCTATGCATGCTGGATGGACGATATCCCTTGAAGGTCATGATGTTCAGGCTGTAAAGTAGCTTGAAAACTTCAAGGGACGTCTGTCATTCACTGCGGGTGGTTAAAAAACGTGTGTGTGACGCATAATTGTATAATGCGCATGATCTTGAAATCACATGTCTTTTGAATCTAAAGTTTTCTGCAGAAAAGGTTTGATGATTATAATGTTATATGCTATGTCATTGCTGGTTGTGATGCATGTTTTGATAAGAAATGCAGCTTAGAACTTCTCTCCCTAAAAGCTACAAGCTGATCTCTCTCTGTGTGTTTTTTTGACCTTGATCACAGCTGTAGAGAGAGACAAAGAGAGAGAGAAATTCCTCATCCACCCCCTCCCATCTTGTTTAACTATTTGAAGGACGAATCTTAGAATTCTTCCTACGCCAATGTTAGGTCGTATTTGAAGGTGTTAACATATTTTACTGTATTGCTATGCTGTTTAAGGTATGAACACAGAAATATTAAGGAACTTTTCCTTACATACATTTATATAATATTCTGATTGCTTTCGTTTATAAAGTAGATGGATTGTCTTGTGTTTTGCTGCAAGTAAATGTGTGAATATTTGCTGTAATTTCTTTTCTTTGCAATACAATTGAGAAATGCAGGTTAGAGAATTTGTGTCCACCACTGAAATCAGTGGAGGATTTATAGTTTATCTTGTTTGTAAGTGTAAGACAGGTGTGTTTGTGAAGTACATACATATGTATATGTATGTATATGCGTGTATTCTTTTGAAATATTTTGTCTGAAGTTTCTGTGTGTTCGATACTGTACTTGAAGAGGGAGGTGACCGGTTTGCATTGTATGAGAGGGATTGGCCACCCCATCTTATGACAAAGCAAAGCAAACCACTCCCTTCTCTCCTCCCACCTTCTCTGTGTGCGTATTAGGGTTTTATGTGAAAATATGTCTGTCTGTATTATTGAGAGAAGAATGGTGTTTGCTACATTTTAGTGGTTTGTGGAACAAAGAAACCATGAAATTCTTAACACACAGCCACCGCCCCATCATGGCTCCCAACTTAGGAAAATGGGAGTTGACTATAACTTTAGGACCAACCCCTTTTAAAACCTATGACGAAGCATTTATTATGCTACCTCTGCTGGAGTCAGTGCCCTGTATCCACTACTCCTTGGGAATATTAATCTTTCTTAAAAGGAAGGTATAGGAGACATTCAATGTTTTATTAAGCTTCCCTGCTAATCTCTGCTCATGTAAATCAGCTCCTACATGCCTGTCTGCAACGGTGATACAGAATTCTGTGAGTTATTAATAGCATGCGCTCCGGATCAAACAGTAAATCAGGCTATTAATTTGTCAGATATTATACAGGTTAAAACAGTCAGTGGTAATATATAATTCCAGAGACGAGTCTCAGATGCTGGGAGCAGCCTTTGCGGAAGGATTGAAGAGAATCCATCAGGAAAGATTTATAAACATCTTGTCCTGAGTACAAGGAGTTGCCATTAGAGACAGTAAAAAAATAAAAATAAAGGGTTTTTATCTTATGCCCAAGAATAACACTGTTGGGCATGGGGTGCACTCTCTGGAGGGAAGTTTTCTCTGTCCCCTCAGGAGATCCTTATTATCCTCAGTAATTGAAGTTTAAATCTGATGTATTTGTTGATTATGTGATTGCTTTATCTCAAGCACTGACAAAAATACATGCACAAGTGTTTTCTCCTATTCCAGATCCAGAAGTAGACACTGGTACTCATCAACTACTTCCTGGAGCTTGGGTCCTGGTCAAGAGATTTGTGAAAAAGAATCCTCTGGAATCCAGATATGAGGGTCCCTTTCAAGTTCTTCAGTTAAACTTGAAGGACGGCCTACTTGGATCCATGCATCTCATTGCAAGCAGCACCAGACCCATAGCAGCCAACATCATGATGATCATAACACATATCCTTTTCTGTCTGTTCTTAACTAAAGTAGAACCCTCTGCATTCATTAGTGAGAAGAAAGATGGTATTACATTTTGGTACAATCCATCTAAAACACATATGACCACATTCTCCTTTGATTATTGTCATGTTGTATGTTGCCAACAGCTAAGCGTGACTCAACAATGTAACTTGTACAAAGACACTCACAGCACATGTATACACATATGTTTTACAGACCAGACTTGGGGAAAAGATTGTAGTCATTAGGAAGCTGTAGGATGGAACACTGGGACAGCTTGGGGCTACAGACCACAGAGTGCCTTACATAGAACAGATTTGAGTGGAAGCCCTTTACTTGAACGTATGACTCTAATAAAGCCAGGCAAATGCTCGCCAAATGGCAAGACTGGAGCTAACATGCGACTTACCCACAGACCCACAGACGCAGGTACATACCTAATGGGTGGCTGGGTTAGAGGAGAAGCAAAAGGACGGTTTGGTAAATTTATGCTCAGAGATCTAAATGCACCACTCATATCAGAAGGACTAATGCAAGTACAACACACTCAGGCATTACCCCAAACGACTGATATCAGTAAACCTACGTACGAAGGAACCCTAGCAAATGAGACTGGGTTCACAGACCTCAACTTATGACTGGAATGGACGAAATATAACGTAGAGTCACATAATAAGACTAATTGTTATGTTTGTGTAAGTGCCAGACCTCACCTAGGCACTGTTCCACTTATGGTAACTATGAAGGAAGAAGTGGAGTGTTAGTTGGGAATTATTGTAAGTTAAGTATGGGACTGAAGCAAATAGTTCCTAGAATGTTATAGTAAGTGATTTGGAAGAGAGATTTTGCATGTGAATTTGATCCAAAATGGAGTTTGTTTTTGAATAGTTTGCAAATTTTAAATACAGAAAAAGAAAACAGGCAGCCCTTAACCCCCGAATTAATCCTTCTACACATATGATGTATATAGTCCGTGGCTATCCTCTGACAGTTCTGGCACCACATAATATTGCGGCCATCATACAGCAGACTCAACCTAAGCACATGACTACAGCCAGACACCTCCGTCTGCAATGTTCCCTCCTTCTGCCAGACAATTTTACAGAGATGTTATGTTATGTCAATCCAGCCACTCTCTTACCATTTCCAGAGGGGGGAGATGAGGAAGATGGATACTTTTGTACAGCCTGATTGTACAACCTGATTTTGAACCCAAACTCAGGAATAACCAATCTATATGTAAAAAGAAGTCTACTGGAAGGTGGTGGAAACGGCCAGACGCTCACAGATGAGACACAAGACCCTCTATATTGCACACTGTGGAATAAACATTTCCAGGCCGAGATTTCCAATATGAAGCAAGACTCACTAAATCGAAGCAGGTCACCTTAAACCTAAAGACATTGTACAATAATGCAGCAGGTGATAGTGCATTTACGGTGGAGCTCCCACAAGAAGCAGAAGCACTCTACAAGCATTGGGATACAGAAATTCCACATGTTGCAATATCCAAGTTCACACCGGATGGATGGAAGACATTAGGAACTGCATTAAAATGGTGGGAATCTGCAGAGAAAGAGGAAGGAGTGGAAAAGAAAACTCTCCACTGGCAAGCAGACAGCACTCCCAGTATACAAGCCAGAGACCCATATGCAGTCCCAGGACTCACAAATCCACTGCATGACTGCTTTCAACAAATGGAAATGGAGACCTCACACCTTGCGAATGTAAAAGACCTTGCCCTGACAGACCCAGACATCACTCTGTATGTAGATGGATCAAGGTATGCTGATGAGAATGGAAAATATCACACAGGATATGCTGTGACTACAGAAAAAGATGTGATGCGAGCCTTCTCACTACCTCCCTCCATGTCAGCACAAGAAGCAGAGTTGATTGCATTGACCAAAGCCTGTGAGGTTGCGACAGGAGTCCGAGCCAACATCTACACAGACTCAAGATATGCTCTAGGAGTGACTCAAGACTTTGGAGTAATCTGGAGAGCTAGAGGATTCATGACAGCCGCAGGTACTCCAGTGAAGCATGACAAAGCCATCCGTGAACTACTAGATGCTTTAGCACTCCCAAAGGAAGTAGCCATACTGAAAGTAAAGGCACATGGGAAGCTAAATTCAGACGAAGCACGAGGAAACCATCTAGCAGACCAGATGGCTAAGAAGGCAGCAATGGTATCACAGGAAATGGAAAGGAGAGAGGTGGATGGAGAAATAAACATTTATGCAATGCAGACTCTGCCAACAGATATAAAATTGCTCAAAGAATTGCAAAAGACGGCAGGTCCAGAAGAAGTAAACAATGGAGGAAAACGTACCCCGTGATGACTAGTAATCCCCACCCAGGGAGAGGTATAACTGTGTACCCTGGAAATTATACGTGTTACAGGAGAAACGTTTCTCAGGGGTTCAACTTACAAGAGGTTCCCAAGTGGGTTTTGTCACACATATAGAGATGGTTCAGCCACCATGCTAGTCAATCAGACACAATCTTTGGGGGACATATATTGGTTGTGTGGAGATATGAAACTCAGGGTAAGACTGTCAGGAGTATGGCGTGGGGAATGTACCATGACTAAAGCCATAATGCCGTTACACATTGTTCCAACCTATTATGGTGATCTAGATAGTGTTCCTTAGACACAGTCCAGAAGGAAGAGACATACATCATCATCTGAACCTAGAGAAAGTTTTGATTCCCATGTGTACACAGATTCTATTGGAGTCCCAAGGGGGGTGCTGGATGAGTTCAAGGGCCGAAACCAGATAGCAGCAGGATTTGAATCACTGATACCAATGATTGGTGTAAATAAAAATGTTGCTTGAATCATTTATATATATATATATATATATATATTATAACCAACAAAGGTTTGTGGATTATACAAGAGACGCTCTGCAAGGAGTTGCAGAACAATTGAAGGCCGCATCACACATGGCCTTCCAGAATAGAATGGCACTAGACATGCTAGAAAGGAGGGGGGGTGTAAAATGCTCCCCGACACTGGCAACTGTTGCACCTACATACCTGATAATATGGGTCCAAACGGTAAGATTACTTTAGCCATTAAAGAACTAAACAACTTGGCACAAGAATTGAAGGAGAGTTCTGGAAACACAGACTATTGGGATAAATGGTTTGGGTGGATGAACAACTGGCAGAGGGTATTGTTACAGGTTGGAATTGTCTTTCTTTCAATACTGATAATTCTTGCATTTGTTACCTGCTGTATTATCCCCTGTGTCCGAACATATTTTTAAGAAGTCAGTTACTGGAGTCACACCAACCTTTGTGCACCGAGAATTTTGTGATGATGACAACTGTGAGGAGTCACATAGAGTGTTACGGTCTATTGTATCTAGGAGTGAGGTTTCCACATAAACCCCTTGTCCCACATGTTCCTGATACAAGGGGCTAGGGAAAGGCATCTGACTTGTCTGTGACAGTGGCAGGAGGGGCCGTGGGTAAGCCATGGCTACTCAAATGTACAAAGAAGAACGGGCGTTCACAGCACAGATGTTTAGGGCTTTCTAGCAGTCATGCACCTCATCCTCAGGGACAGATATACACCTAGGGCCTCATTCTATTAGCGGCCGTAAATCGGCCGTAAGGCTGCGATTCCTTGCGGGGGTTCAGTTAACTCACGATTCTATTATACTGCCCCGCAAGGATCTCCTTTTACGGCCGGCCGCATATCTTGGAACCGGCCGTAAGCTGTGAAATATAAAAACTCAAAAATAAATTCAAGCCTGCACTGTACAGCTCTGTAAATGCTAGGGATCATATTGGGGGACATGAGGATTATAAGGAACCCACTCTCAAGCTTGCACATCAGCCCAAACCCAAGTTCAAATTAACTGTTTATTTTCCAGCTGCGGCGTTGGTGGGTCTGAGGTGCTCCAAGCACTCTGGACTTTTTACATGGATATTTTACGGATATTAAAAATAAAATATTTTACGGATTTGAGTATAGGATAATTATGTGCTATTTTTTATAACACCTAAAATCCCTTTATAGTCTTCTCAAAGTGCAGGATGGCTTTATTTGAGCTATTTTATGTGCTTAATTGGTGCTAGCGGGACCTCTTTCCTGCAAGTAAGCAGCGGCTTGCTTTTAGCCTTGCAGAGAGGTTTCCCGGAGCAATTGAATTGCAAATAGGAATTTCTTACGGCCGAAACTCTTGCGGCCGTTTTAGATCAAAGGATTTCCTCTGGCGCGAGCGGCCGCAAGAGATAGCAAGGCACCGGCCGCAAGCCTGCCGGAGCCTCCGGCCGTAAGGGAATAGAATAGCCGAATAGCTTGCGGCCGGTCCTTGCGGCCCCGCAACGGCTGCGGCCGCTAATAGAATGAGGCCCCTAGTGTTTAGGGGGGAGTTTACCCCTCATCACGCATTAACATAAGTACAGCTGCTTTTCTTAGGTTGCACACTCATTGATAACATAAAACAGTACATTTTAGGGGGGACTGTTATGGATGATAATTAGGAAAATGTCTTTTCATGTTAATATGTTTGTCTGGTTTCCTTACTCACTTATATATTTATTAATGAGAAGAAGATTACCTAAAATGGAGGATGGACTACAAACATGGCTACAGAACTATAAATGGGAGTGGCCTGATGATGCAAACATCCGTGACCAAATAAGGACAAATGAACGGTTCCTCCCTCTACTGACCAGTATGATGACGACACACTGCAGCAATTTTGAACCAATCAATAAAGCTATTAATTCCTAGACAAAGGAATCATGTGACGTTTGATCAGATAACGTTTTTACATATAAACTTGTAAACTGCCATTTTAAAATACAGAGCACTTTGAGAACTACTATACAGAAACACCGTGTCTGTGTCTTATTTCTCTGGAATGTGCAAATTCCACACTAATTGGAAAAGCAACAGATATCTATACAGACTCTGCAGTCTAATCTAATTCAGTATGAACTGTTGGAACTGATCCAAGGTCCATACCTCCATGAGAGGTGTGAGCATGTTGCCTCTCTGGAAGCTCAAATTGGAGGACTGGAGAGGAGAATTGCAGCACTTAGTGATATTGATCCACTGGAAAGGGCATTGGTGCTTAGCACAGTTTAGCTGGGCCTAGCATGGAGGGTGGAGCTGGGGCTAGTGAGGATGTCTAGGGAAAGAGCTGGGTTATGGATACAAGGGGAAGCAGAGGGATCAGGAGGAGGAAGGCCAGTACTGAGTTGACAAGCACCAACAGATTTGCCAGATTGAGTAAAACTGTTGGGGATGTCCATTCAGGAATGGCAATGACAGATAGAGCTGTTCCCTCTAAAAGGCCGGGAGAACAGTTCTACTGGAGGAAAGAGAGGGCAGAATAAGAAGAGAAACGGACAGGTTTTGGTGGTAGAAGACTCTATTATTAGGGAGGTAGGAATGGTGATTTGTCACCCAGATCCCAGCAATCCAACAGTTTGCTGTCCCCCAGGTGCTTGGGTTCCGCATGTTGTGGATCGGGTAGATAAATTATTGGGAGGGGATGGAAATGAACCAGCGTTCTTGGTACATAGCTCATTATACAAATGCAGATAATCCATATATGTGGATACAGATAATGTATCCACATATATACACGTAAATACATAATTTTACACATAAATACTACAATATAAATATACATATATAATATATATTTGCATGAACAAATGTAAACATGTATCCACACATATATGTGCACAAATAAATACACAAATGTAAATCTCACAAAATTCTAATTTTTATACACATCAATAGTTAATATCACCTACATCATTCTTCCCCCTTTGTCTGTCTATGTGAAAAAGCTACATTTCTGTATATATGAGGCATTTGAATGAGCATACCAGATCATTGTGTATAGGAAGGTGTTTTCGTTTATGGTAAAAAAAAGTAAAAATAATATCTCCTGCAAATGTTTGTTTGATAACTGTAAACATTAAATCATTCTATTAAGACAGTCTCATTATGATATTCTCTGGAAAGGATATAAGGAGAACTGATAAGCTTCCAGCACACTTCCATGCTTTTGTCACTTTACTACCCGTCTTCCTCGAGTCAAACATCTCCAACCTACAATTCATCAAAGAATACCTGCTCTGTTACTTGTCAAAACTTCAGTGTAGGCATATTCTGCCTAGATCAATTCTTGCCCTATTTAAATGTTTAAATGTAGTTTTGATGATTTATGTGAGGATTTTCTTTAAATTGCTGGAGTTATGAGGCTGGCTCTTCCATTACAATATAAGTAAAAAAACAATAGATACAAATTAATACACATAATAGAAATGTGACGTGTGACGTCTGAACAATTAAAAAGGTGCAAATTGCTGACTTAAAGGCTGTCTCTCAGCAGCATTACAAAAATATGAGAAACAGTCTGTGATAGGCTAGTACATCTAGTACCAATAGAAACATTGTATACATGAGCTGTGGGGGCGAGCCTTTGCAGGGACTTTTTGGAAGGTTTGAGTGAGTGAAAACCTTTTTAAAATGATGTTTAGATATGCAAACAAATACCCAGTTAGTTTATTTTAATATAATAAACCAGCTAAACTATCCCTTTAATGCTGTATACTATTGTTTTGCTTAAATGATTAAATACATTTTGATTAGAAACCTGGGATGAGTTGGATGAACAATGGGTTCAGATAAGATTTGTGTTCACTTCTGTTAAAAGTGTCCATCAAATTGCCCTTGGCAACAGAATGGAATGGCAGGACAATAGGGCCCAACGATAACCCTCCTCCACAAACCACAGGCAACCTAAGATGACATTCCCTATCAGTATCAGAGACAGGATCAGAGTCATCTAAATATAAAATGTCTTCTTAAAATGTTTTATGCTCTTGTCTGGCACAGCTGCCAATGTTGTTATTTTGTAACTTGCTTCACAAACATGTGCAAGGTTTGTCAAACTGCGGTGGTTCTTTAAAATTGTATATTAACAACTAAAGCCAAAGTCAAACATAAAATGGGTTATATTAATCAAACAGGGGGAAACATGTTTTTTTTTACACAATCAATGAACTGCAGTTACCATTAGCTTCAGCACAGCTCTGCTACCAAGAGGCCACACTAAATTGGCCAAATTGTAGTTACTGCAGCCCATAATGTAGCCAACAAAAGTTACTGCTATTAAATTGGCCTGTTTTAGCTATCCGCAATCAATCTGCGGGTTACAGGCTGAAAGCAACTGCGGTTGTCAAAATCGCAACTCCGACCCAGCTAAGCCTTTGATCTCTCAAGCTCGCAATCGCTTAAATCACAAATCACTATTAAATTGCAACAATTAATTAAGCCTGCAATTGCTTTCAAACCCGTAAATGGCAAATGTAGACAAAAATCCTATGAGTACTAGAGAGGACTCGCAAGGTGGTTCAACAACTCTTCGTAACACTATAAAAGGAAATAAAACCTCAATACTGCACTTTAAAATATGGGGAAAGCGATGTAAGACATTAGAATTAATTGCACAACAGTCTCAACATCGCAAATTTGCAATCAAAATGTATTATTTTCAAGTTTTATTTTCGTGTTATATCAATCTCGGGAATCAAGGAGTAAATACATATCAGGCCACCCACATGGACTATAACAGTTTTGTCATTCAATTTTATTGATTGTTACATCCCTGCATTGCGAGTACAATCTCATATCGGATATCTAAACACTAATATATTGTGGTTTAAATATCATGTCTCATTTACTATTGACTGTGTCTAAATTGTAATTTACAGGCTTGCTTAATTGATATGATCATGCCCTGAAATGCTATTTACGGGTGCATGGTTTACGGTATTGAGGCTTCAGCCATGTACTTGCGGCTTTGTTCAATTTAATCAATCTGTATCTGTAGCAAATTTCAAACCAGCAGACTGTCTATTAAGGCAACTGTGGCCTTGGAATTTAATGAGGCCTATGGTCTTAAATCTTTACATTTTAATGTGAAGCTGTAGTAAACATATACCTTAAACTTTTTTCCAGATTTTTTCCATTAGGTAGCTTATCAAAATCAAAATGTGAGAATAATCTTAACAGGGAAATAGTTTATTAACTTATTATTTGATACATTTAGCATTATGACAAACATTTTTGGAGCAAGTGAATGAATAATTTTATCATGTGGCTACTAACAAACTTTTTTTCAAGGCAGTTACATATTTGACATAGAAGTCAGTTTCATGCAGTCTGGATGTAATCTATTAATCTCCACAGCTTCCATTTTCATTCCTTTCTGTTAAATAATTTTACTCTGCTGCTAAATCTTTCAGTGACTCCATTGTTGTCAAAACAATGGCAAATCTCTCTTCTTTCTGCTGAGAAGATAACTGTGAAACTAGATATAGGGCTCCTTCTATTACACACCCTTTATCTGCCAGAGCCTCTCAATGTTCACATGTGTTCGTTTATTTATGCCATTAAATAACACAGAAAAGGGAAATAACATGTTTGAGGCCTCTTCTTGCAGGTATTATGGCTTTGTCCCACATATTTCTTTCCTGCACTCTTTTTATTACTGTATAAAATGCCTGAGAATGTAACATAATCTTTCTCGTTTGCCAACCTCTGATTAGCCAAGTGGATCAGGAAACTTCCTGCACATGCTTTTGCATAGTTTGTGGCTTTGCTATGCAGGAAGTTTCATTACAAAAGCATCAACAACATTTTAATTGTGCTATCCTTTTTTTTATAATTGTGAAAGAAAAGGGAAACCAGTTCATGATATATTTCAGAAAACTAGGCAGGTGGTTGTGTCTACACAACAGGATTAACCAGTTTTCAACTCCATATCCCCCAATCTGTTTCAATGCAGTTTCAATTGTGGCAATGTTGCTTTCCCGAGGGAAAATGACTTTGAATGAAAGATTAAATTCCAGGACCACTGAGAGATTGTCCTTTGTAACCTCAGAGAGCTGTTTACATTATTTAGCCCTCTAGACATGTTCAATGCATCAGTGAATGTTGTGTTACTCTGAAGCTCAGATTGTTTAACTCTGTGATTAATGTTTTACCAGCAGTGAAGTACTACATTTTACACACAGTACTACAAATATGGGGTATCCAATAGGTGTAAAGTAGAAAAGAAAACAGCATTGTCTAATTATTTAATTGCCACCGATACTAGAGCAATGTGAATAATCTGACTATGCCTGCACCTGCTATATCTAAATATACAACTAATTATGTATAGTAGACATGTATTATCAGTCATATAGTGTTTTAGGACTTAGCTCTGATTCCAGCTGAAGTCTCAGAATCTCAGGAGAATTAACTAAATCCTCAAGGTTTTGCACATACTCAAACCTTCTCCTTTACTGATTGGCCATGGAACAGATTTCTTCAGGTATTTCTGAAAACAGTGACCCTGCTTTTGGAGTTTGAAACCCTCCAGGTTCCAGAATACTGTTGGAGAAGATACTGCATTATTTACCTTTGATCCTGTTAAAAAAGGTGCAAGAAAAATTGTAATGATTTTTTAATGTAAGAACTTTTATTTGATGGTGAACTCGGTTGAAAGGTCACTGTTGTGGTCCTTATTCATACAAGGCAGGTTATCCTTACATTTGCACACACAAGCTTATTTTATCAATGCTGCTGTTCACATAAACATTTTTAAGTTATCCATGCATGAGGTGTGTATTCCATCTGTAAACATAGACTTGGAGAGGTAGTGACTGAGATAAAATGAAGATTATAGAGTGAACGCTGTATCTGTCTTTTTCAGTGCTTCTGATTCCTTCTTCACACTCCGCCAGTGCTTCTGATTCCTTCTTCACACTCATACTTGTTATCGAAAAAAGGCCTAGACTATCACAAAAGTAAAATAGAAATGATTAAGATTATGCTTTTTTAAATAGCTTTTGGGAAGATGCTATAAAAGCTAAATCATTTACTATCTCACACAGTACTTTGTTTGACCTATTATACTTGCTTTATAAAGCATGTAAATGTAAATGGCATCGCTCAGTTGTGTTTGACTCTCTGTGAACTCATGACCAACACCAGTGGGCCACATCATACAGCATGGCACTGTACCCTAACCCAAGACTATCTTATGAAAGCTGTTTGAAGTGGACAGATGCTCAAGGGTTGTACATTTTTAGTGTTGTTAGCTGTGGTTGGATAAGTGGCTACTCATAATTACTTTTTGTTCCTAACTGTACCATATAGTGTGGGTAGTTTAATCACTTTTCTGCCACAAAAGCATATATTGTGTCTGGTCTGTCAATTGGCTTCATTTAACATAATCCAGATCCAAACTGTCACTGGTGAGTAATGGATGAAACAACTGTTTGCATGTTCTAAGCAATATTTCTAATGATGATTTAGTCTGTGGGGGAAATTGTGTCACAGCCTGTTGGGACATATAGATGTGCTTACAAGTTTTTTTATTTCCTTACAAAAATGAAATATTTGTACTAACAAGTTAACAAATAGTCAGTTAGTCAACTCAGTCAGACTTCTTCATTTAATCTTGACTCAGAACATACAGGAAATCAATGTGTAATATATCTGGAGAGAGATCTGAGAGCTAATAATATAACTTAAATGTAGTGATAAAAGCAATTGCAGCTTCAACTTTGAACATAGTCAATAGTTGCAGATTACATGAAAACATTCAACTACCAAATAAAATAAATACTTATTTATATTAACACCCTGATCGATTCTATTTTATTTGTGTTATAAAGATTAGGGTGAATATTAGGCTGATACACTGTAACATGAAGAGGGTGGGCAGGAATAAAGTAAGTGGTATAGGTAATCTTCCAACCAGTGGATATATGAGGGTGTGCAAGGTTGCCTTAAAACATTTCTTTCTTTGGTTCATCTGATAATGTGTACTGCCTGTGAAGAGGCTGATGCGAAACGCATGTGTCGGCCAGAGGGGGAGCACTAGAGCTCACAGATATCGTCACAGTGTCATACTGTGTAGCTGCTGTATTGTGTGGTTCTATCTCCATTTGGCAGTGAGACGGTCTTTTTGCATATATGTGCCGCAGACAGTGTTAAGTGCTCATTCTAATCATGTGATAATATTTATGACTGGTATGTGATACACTATATTTTTCAACATTTAAAAATAAGGCATACAACTTGGCTTCAACCAGCACTTGGTAGGAGGAGATTATTTATATCTATCTGCACTACCTGTGACCAATATATATATATATATATATATATATATATATATATATATATATATATATTTTGCATTTTTGGGGTACTTGTATACCTTGTAATTTGTCTGTTTACTATGCCTAAGGTTGCAATATAAATGATTTGTATGCCTATAGTCTATTATATGTGTTGGTTTATTCATTCACTGGAGGGTCAGCACTTTATGGTAGATAACATAGATTTGCAGCTTTTTAAGGGGTAAGTGACAGACCAATAGAGCGACTAGAATAGTTTGTGTAGGGGTGAATAGTTTATTGTAGGCAGGAGGTGAGAGTAGAATTTAGATTTTTATTGTATGGGGGGCAAGCGGTAGGTCCCAAATACTGTCACCACATATAGATTGGGAACTGAACCCCCTTATACTGTATGTAAATTTTCATGGTGTTTGTCATGATAATGTATATAATTTTTATATATTTAGTATACTTTATGAAGAATACAGGAGATTGTTGTCACATGTACCACACAGCCAGTACTTGCCAGATATTCCTGCAGCTCCTTTAATGTTGCTGTAGGCCTCTTGGTAGCCTCCCAGACCAGTTTTCTTCTTGTCTTTTCATCAATTTTGGAGGGAGCTCCAGTTCTTGGTAATGTCACTGTTGTGCCATATTTTCTCCTCTTGATGATGACTTCACTGTGTTCCATGGTATAACTAATGCCTTGGAAATTCTTTTGTTCTCTTCTCCTGACTGATACCTTTTAACAATGAGATCCCTCTGATGCTTTGGAAGCTCTCTGTGGACCATGGCTTTTGCTGTGGGATGCGACTAAGAAAATTTCAGGAAAGACCAACTAGAGCAGCTGATCTTTATTTGGGATTAATCAGAGGCACTTTAAATGATGGCAGGTGTGTGCTGACTCCTATTTAACACGATTTGGAATGTGATTGCTTAATTCTGAACACAGTTACATCCCCAGTTATAAGAGGGTGTGCAGACTTATGCAACCACATTATTATTTTTTTTTTTTCCCTCCACCTAAAAGATTTCAGTTTGTTTTTCAATTGAGTTGTACAGTTTATAGGTCACATTAAAGGTGGAAAAAGTTCTGAAATTATTTATCTTTATCTCATTGTTTTACAGCACAGAAACCTGACATTTTAACAGGGGTGTGTAGACTTTTTATATCCACGGTATGTTCTTAGAAGTATGAAGTTATGTGACATTCATTTTTGTGTTCATTTTAGGAAGTGTATGTGGGTTGTAAGAATGAGGAAGCTCTATCTTATACTAATGAAGGATCTACAGTGGATATACAAAGTCTACACACCCCTGTTAAAATGTCAGGTTTTTGTGCTGTAAAAAAATGAGACAAAGATAAATAATTTCAGAACTTTTTCCACCATTAATGTGACTTATAAACTGTACAACTCAATTGAAAAACAAACTGAAATCTTTTAGGTAGAGGGAAGAAAAAATATAAAAATAAAATAATATGGTTGCATAAGTATGCACACCCTTAAACTAATACTTTGTTGAAGCACCTTTTGATTTTATTACAGCACTCAGTCTTTTTGGGTATGAGTCTATCAGCATGGCACATTTTGACTTGGCAAGATTTGCCCACTCTTCTTTGCAAAAACACTCCAAATCTGTCAGATTGCGAGGGCACCTCCTGTGCACAGCCCTCTTCAGATCACCCCACAGATTTCCAATCTGATTCAGGTCTGGGCTCTGGCTGGGCCATTCCAAAACTTTAATCTTATTCTGGTGAAGCCATTCCTTTGTTGATTTGGATGTATGCTTTGGGTCATTGTCATGCTGAAAGATGAAGTTCCTCTTCATGTTCAGCTTTCTAGCAGACGCCTGAAGGTTTTGTGCCAATATTGACTGGTATTTTGAACTGTTCATAATTCCCTCTATCTTAACTAAGGCCCCAGTTGCAGCTGAAGAAAAACAGCACCAAAGCATGATGCTGCCACCACCATGCTTCACTGTGGGTATGGTGTTCTTTTAGTGATGTGCAGTGTTGTTTTTGTGCCAAACATATGTTTTGGAATTATGGCCAAAAAGTTCAACTTTGGTTTTATCAGACCATAACACCTTTTCCCACATGCTTTTGGGAGACTTCAGATGTGTTTTTGCAAAATGTAGCCTGCCTTGGATGTTTTTCTTCGTAAGAAAAGGCTTTCGTCTTGCCACTCCCCAGACATATGAAGTATACGGGAGATTGTTGTCACATGTACCACACAGCCAGTACTTGCCAGATATTCCTGCAGCTCCTTTAATGTTGCTGTAGGCCTCTTGGTAGCCTCCCAGACCAGTTTTCTTCTTGTCTTTTCATCAATTTTGGAGGGAGCTCCAGTTCTTGGTAATGTCACTGTTGTGCCATATTTTCTCCACTTGATGATGACTTCACTGTGTTCCATGGTATATCTAATGCCTTGGAAATTCTTTTGTACTCTTCTCCTGACTGATACCTTTTAACAATGAGATCCCTCTGATGCTTTGGAAGCTCTCTGTGGACCATGGCTTTTGCTGTGGGATGCGACTAAGAAAATTTCAGGAAAGACCAACTAGAGCAGCTGATCTTTATTTGGGGTTAATCAGAGGCACTTTAAATGATGGCAGGTGTATGCTGACTTCTATTTAACACGATTTGGAATGTGACTGCTTAATTCTGAACACAGCTACATCCCCAGTTATAAGTGGGTGTGCAGACATATTTTTCTTTTTTTTTCTTCCCTCCACCTAAAAGATCTCAGTTTGTTTTTCAATTGAGTTGTACAGTTTATAGGTCACATTAAAGGTGGAAAAGTTCTGAAATGATTTATCTTTGTCTAATTTTTTTACAGCACAGAAACCTGACATTTTAACAGGGGTGTGTAGACTTTTTATATCCACTGTTCTTTCTTGGCAGGATAGTTCGGTCCATTATTTACCTAGATGAATAAGGGTATAAAAATAATCTCACATAACGTAAATGGTTTAAATTCACAGACAAAAAGAAAAAATAGCCTTCTCAAATTATGCTAAAATTAAAGCCGACATTTTATGTCTCCAGGAGACCCACCTAAAGAAAGAGGCACTACAATATATGTTTAATAATCAATTTCCGGTTATAATAAACTCCACATTTAATAACAAATCCAAGGAGGTATCCATTTTCTTTAATAAAAGATTAACGGTTTCTGAGGAATTTACAATAATAGACCCCCTAGGCATATTTATAATCTGGACGGGGCTTATTAATAACAGATTAACAACTTTGGTAAATGCTTATCTGCCAAACAAAAATCAGATCAGGTACCGAAAAAGTTTATTAATTGATATATTTAAATTAAAGAAAGGATTGATTATTATATGCATAGATTTCAATATGGCAATTAATGCACATATGGATAAACAAGGGCGCCAAAAGGTAAAATCAGAAGCCCTAATCAATAAAATAGCTTCAGATTTTTCAAGTTTAATAAATAACTATGAGTTATATGATTTATGGAGAGTTTTTCATCCGAACCACAAAGAATATACATTCTTTTCGAATAGATTTAAATCTTCTTCCCGTATAGACTATATTTTTGCAGATCTGAGTACCTTGAGATTGATTAGGAAGACAGATATTGTTTTGTCTCCATGGTCAGACCATTCGATTAAAAGTATAATTTTGGAGGATGTACTGGAAATAAAACTACAAAAAAGATGGAAAATTAATCCCATAATATTTAAAAATCTAGAAAACCTTAATGCTCTGAAAAGATTAATAAGATTAATAAGGATTCGGTAACATCTTCAAAGACACTATGGTGTCCATATAAAGCTTTTATCCAAAAAATCTTGATCTCCAGGATGGCAGAAATTAAAAAGCAACGGGGGAAAACCTTTAAAAATCTTATATATCGAATTAGAAAATCTACATCAGATTAATAAAAAAAGTCAGAACAAAGACATCAGAAATAAAATAAATATAATAAATAATCAAATAAAAAGTATACTGCAATTCCAGGCTGATAGCCTTTTATGGAGATTTCAACAATCTTATTTCTTGTATGGCAATAAAACTGGCACATTTCTAGCAAATAGACTTAAGAAACAATGCAACCAAAATAGGATTTTAAAAATACAAGATGAAGAGAAAAATTTGCATATTAATCCTGATAAAATCGGTGAGGTTTTCCAGGATTTTTATAAGAAATGATATAATTTAGATAATGATCAGCGTTTTGTGGTTCCAGCTAAAGAGGACATTGATGCCTTCTTGGATAAAATGAAGATTCCTAGAATTTCCAATCAAGAATCACTGCATTTAAATAGGGACATAACTATAGAGGAGATAATTGAAGTAATAAATAGTGGTAAATCAAATAAATCTCCAGGAATGGATGGATTTGACCACTTATTTTATAAAGTTCTTCAGTCTTAGATCAAAGTGTACTTATGTGGACTATTTAATGACATCAAACAAACAGGCGATATTCCCTTGGAGATGTCAGAGACCAAAATAGTAAATATTCTGAAAGAAGGGAAGAACCTGGAGGATTGTAGGAGTTACCATCCAATCTCACTAATAAACATTGATGTAAAAATCTACTCAAAGATTTTAGCAAATAGATTGAAAACTTTAATTACTAAGGTGATTCACTCCGATCAAACGGGTTTTGTCCCAGGACACCAGGTGTCTGACAACTCCAGACGATTATTGAACATTTTGTCATATGTTAAGGATAATGATGCACCCTTATTGACCCTGTCATTGGATGCGGAGAAAGCCTTTGATAGGGTCAATTGGGAATTTTTGCAAACTGTACTTATGAAGTTTGAGTTCGGTGAGTTTGCCTCAAAGTCAGTTAAGGCCCTATATACGAATTCATTTGCATGAGTTGGGAGTCCTGACTTATCTATGTAAGAGACTGTAGAGAAATCAAAAGGGTGGTTATAGGTCAGAAAGAATTTAAATAAATGGTCTTTGCGGATTATATCATTATTACTATATCCAACCCAGAGACTTCCTGTCAAAAACTTCAGGAAATATTAGACGAAATCCGTAGATTGTCTTACTTTAAAATCAACCAGTTAAAATCAGACATTTTAATCAGAGGCATAAAACCAGAAGTCAAAAAAATGCTGGAGAAACGTTTTATTTTTAATTGGAAATCCTGTTACATAGTCCACCTAGGGATAAGATTCTCCTTTTGTGTTGGTACGATTCTTAAAGATAATATGAATGAGGTAATGAAACAAATTATGCCAATGTTAATTGATTGGAGATATCTCAATTTATCTTGGTCAGCTAGAATAGCTTCAATAAATATGAGTATTATTCTGAAAATTACTTACTGTATGAGATCTATACTGGATATCTTAGCAAATAATTACCTAAAAATCATTCAGGACCAGCTTGATAAATTCATATATGAGGGGGAAAAAACAGAATCAGGAAAAGTATAACTTACAATAAATTAGATAAAGGAGGTTTAAATGCACCCTGCATAAAAGAAATTCATCAAAAGATCATCATAGCACAAGTTATAAGTTGGAATATCATCCAAGATAAACCAAGATGGTTGGTATTGGAAGAAGCCCTAATTAAGGAATTTCCCATTCAAACTATTCTATGGTTCTCCAATTATAATAACATTTTGTTTAGCAAACTTCCAAAAAACATTAATGTTATTTTAAAATTCTGGTATAACAATAAAGAAAAGATGAAATTGTCTAAAATACCCCTCATTGGCAGAACCGATTGAGTTCCTTAATATGAAAGATCTATGTCCAACAATTAAATCTTAATAGATCGGGGCTTAACCTCCATATTCGAACAATGTAACAAACCTTATTACCCTACAGGAGCTGCAGTTTAAACTCGAGACTACAAAATTTACTTGGCTCAATTATGAAAGCTTGAGGAAAAATCTGCATGGAAGGGGGTACACAATTTCTGGGATGAGTACCCCAATAAATATAGAAGAACTGATTATAAAGGGAGAAATGTCACATATAATTTCTAAATGTAGCAGAATTATTAGTGAGTCAACCCCATTCTCCAAAAGCTTAGGAGTTAAAGGCTGGGAGTTAGACCTTAGAATGAACTTAGAGGATACTAGGTGGAGGGAAATTATAAAAATGGTTAAGCAATCGTAGTTTAATACAACGTATTTAGAGCTATTTTTTTAAATAATGCATAGATGGCATTTAACTCCGGCTAAAATGGCCAAAATCGACCGAAAAGGGGAAGGCTTATCTTGGAAATTATGTGGTTCACGAGGTACTGAAGCCCATGTATGGTGGGAGTGTAATAAAATCTACAAGTTGTGGATAGAAATCTGCCAGTTATTATCTAAGGTGATGGGCAAACAAATTCTATGTTCTCCACAGCTAGTCATTTTCCATATGAACCTTGAGAAATTGCCATTTGCAGATAGATATTTGACTTGTCATATTCTGTTAGTGGCTAAATGGCTGATTGTGAAATATTGGAATCAATCTGCTGTACCAACAATTAGGGAATTGGGTAATGTTATTAGTTTGAATAGGGATCTGATGCTCAACTATAACTGTTCAGTATCTCAGAAATATGTGTCCCTTATTAATTGGTCAAAATGGGACCGGTACAGATTGATGAAAAAATCACTGTAAAGAATGTTCCTTCATTAAACCGTATTAATCAAATTATGGAACCTTCGGTATGAATGTATGAGTGCATGGTGTCTTTTTTTCGTGTTTTTTTATTTTTATTTTTTCCTTTCTTTTTCCTCTTAAATATATATGTAATGTACAGCACTTTCTAAATTGATATTGATATGCATCTATGATATATGTGCATGTATTTTTCACTTTTATATCCTTGTATTGTAAATCAATTAATAAAAAATAAAAAAAAAGAAGGAGAGGGGGAAAGAGACACAGGGGGGAGAAATGGGAGAGAGGGAAGAAAAGAGACACGGGAGAGAGTGGGGGAAGAGACACGGGGTGAGAGAGGGGGGGAAGAGACTCAGGGGAGGGAGAGGGGGCAAAGAGACACAGTGGAGGTATAGAGGGGGAAAGAGACACAGGGGAGGGGGAGGGGGGGAGACAAACAACAGATAGTACATAAAAAGACAGAAAACACAATATATAACATAATATCATGCCGTCATTTTGACAGGCAATTCGCTAGTTATAAATAAATGTTGTTTTCCATAAAGTGTATATTTGTCTACAAATTGATACTGAACTTATAATTATCATCCTTATCATTTAAAAATGTTTGTCATAATAAAACTACTGATAGGCCCTATAAAACTACTGGCACGCCCTTCCCCCAAACCTTATGCTAAACAGACTTTACTGAGCCTGTGCAAAATGAAAGAGACCCATAAACGGGAAAAAAAAAATAGATAAGGGCACTCACAAAGGGTTGTAAAACCTTTGCTGAGTGCTGAGAACCTCTTGAAGAGACTGTACTTTGTCTCCAAACAACTCATCCCTGCACCTAAAATTTACCCCTGCAAGGGGGCCCTTAAAGGATACCTGTTGCACCAAAATGATTAACACTTGCTGTGGGGGTCCCGAATGGACCCTCGGCACCTAATATTCACCCCTATGCTGAGGGAGTCAATCAAGCACCTATTTAGCTAACCCCTACATTGTCCCCCGCTGCATCTAAATAATTAACCTCTGTTACGGGTCCTTAAATGACCCATACCAGCTACCCTAATGTACCCCCTATGTACCATCTACACAATTAACCTGTATGTACAACCCCCAGCATCTACACAATTAACCCCTATGTGCCATGTACACAATTAAACCCTATGTACAACCCCCGGCATCTACACAATTAAACCTATGTACAATCCCTGGCATCTACAAAATTAAGCCCTATGTACCATATACACAATTAACCCCTATGTACATTAACCCCCTATGTACCATGGGGATGTATCCGGACCCCCATAGTTACCTAATTAACCCTAACATACCATGGGGATCTATAAAGACACCCATGGCAATATAAATTATTACATTTCGTGCCATGAGGGTTCACCAGGACCCATTACACTCTAAGTTACAAAAACACTATACTAAACTAATAAATTAACCCCCCAATAAACTAATAAATAAAAATAAATCTAAATAATTAAATATAAAACCAGTCCTACATTACAAAAAAAAAAAACTACATTACAAAAAAATTACAATTAAGATAAAAAAGGCTTACAGTGAAAAAATAAAAAAGAATTACAATGAACGTACAGTGAAATAAAACAAAAAAAACACAACCTATAATTAGTTAATTAGTGGGGAATGAGGGAACAGAGAGTCATTGTAAAAAATAATGTGATACAACGCTCCTTCCCTCTCACTGGCACAGAAGTAGACTCCTTGCATCATTCACTGCAACACTTATTGTTGACATGGGCTTTCACAGAGACCCCACTGGATTAATAGGCCCCATATCTATTAACAAGCAGCACTGGTACTTTTTGACCCCCCCGCAAGTCTAGTGGAGATCCTGGGAGTCCCCTTGGACCCTGCAGGCCTAGCTGGGGGTCTCCCTGGGCCCTGCAGTCTAGCTGGGGGTCTCCCTGGGCCTCCTAGGCTAAAGGGTTTTCCATGGGCCACACAGGCTGTGGGCCTAGCTGGCAGTTTCTCTGGGTCCTGCAGACATAGCCAGGTGCAATGATGGACTGCTCAAGCCTTGCTGTGGGGTCTTCATGGATCATGCAGTCCTAGTGCAGATACCTTCAGTATTTGGTGGGGGGGCTGCAGGGATTCCCTGGACACAGCTGGGTTTAGGGCAGTCCTGGGGGTACCCCAGGCCCATAGGGGGCGGAATCTGTGTCAGTTGGTATGTAAGGGTTAAAACACATTTCTCTATGGCTGCAAGGGGAGGAGCCTGTACTATTGGGTGTAGTCAGTGCAAGGGGAGGAGTCATGTCAAAGTCAAAGTTCTCCAGCCGCCATAGTAGCTGCATAGTAGCGGAAACAGCTGAGGTTAAATAGTCTGCCTGTAGATCACATGACTCAATAACACCATTCCAGACAGACTGCATGGGGGTCACATGACAAACTAACACACAACCTGAATGTAAACAAAACAGAATGCAGCTCATTTGCATAACTTATTCATTTTTAGGGAATAACCTTGACAGTGTTTCTCTTGAGTAGAAGAGAATTGTATGTTGAGGCTGAATTGGCATTTTGTGCATATTCAGTCTGATGTCCCACTATAAATCTAAATGATGTAATAGCACAAATTAACTAAAAATGAGAATCTACATCTTGAATAGGCTAATTTAAAAATACAAAATATTTAACTAAAGACATAAATATATATTCGTAACACTAGGAATAATAATTATTGAAAACACAATGTTTGATAACAAAGGTGGAAAGTCACAGTATTTTTGCCTTCATTGTGTTAATAAATAAACCATACCAAACTAGTTCCTCCTCACATTACACAATGTGCATTCATGTGCATACATGGTTCTGTGTGAAATTTGAGCAAAAGGTCATGGAAGTCGAAACTGCTCAAGTTAAAAAATAGAAACTAAAAAAGCATACTTTTGTTACTTTACCAAAAGGCAAGGATACATTTAATTATGTGTAAAACTTGCTTGAGAAGGTAATGTGATATATGAATATTATATATCGTTATGCATTTTTGTTTTGCAAAGCAGTTAAATTAACCCCAGCATAACACCAAGAAGAAGGGGGAAAAGGCATTGTTTAAAAATAAAATGGTACCTTTGTAAAAATATATGATATTACATCCAAACAATAAAAAGTTAAAAAGTGGGTAACAATTTAAGCATGGGGTAAATCATGACATCCAAATTTCAACCACACAGGGTGAAGAGATAACTCACTTAGATTGCAACTTACAATACAATAACCTGCCTATTATGTGCTTATTGCTGAAAAAAAACACGGAAGAAAAATGCACCACCCGAGCAAATAAAGTACCACAACAAAAAAAGGTCAGCAGGGAAGACTTAAGTAACTACAGGCCAGACATCACGTAGAATGATGTGTCCAGTTCTGGAGACTGTATCTTCCAAAGGATATCTAGAAACAATTCAAAGCAGAACAACTAAAATGGTCTACAAACCTTATAAGGATAAACATCATGACCTGAAAATGTAACGCTTAGAGGACAGAAGAGAGAGCGGTGATATGATAAAAAATATTTCAAAGCATTCAATAATGTTCAACTGTCTTTGGGAAAAAGTGCTACCGGACATTCAGCCTGCTTAGAGGGCCAGAAGAGTCCTTGAATGAGGGCAAGAACAACGATTTGGGCCGAGATCAACAAAGAGGAGGAATTTAGGACTTGGAAAAACATGATTGGGTGATGCCTAACAAAGATTGTTTTAGGACTTGAAAACACGATGGAGTTGATGCAAAGCGAAGGCTGATTTAGGACTTATGGAAAGCACAATCAATGTGATGCCTAGCGGAAGGCTGATTTAGGACTTATTGAAAAAATTATGGAGGTGATGCCTAGCGAAGGCTGATTTAGGACTTATGAAAAACATGATCTAGGTGATGCCTAGTAAAGGCCTATTTAAAACTTATGAAAAGCATGATCAAGGTGATATCTAGCAAAGGCTGATTTAGGACTTAAGAAAGTGATTGAGGTGATGACTAGCGAAGACTGATTTAGGACTTATTGAAAACTCGATGGAGGTGATGCCAAGCGAAGGCTGGTTTAGGACTTATGGAAAGTGTGATCTAGGTGATACCTGGCCAAGGCTGATTTTGGACTTATGGAAAGCACAATCAATGTGATGCCTATACTGAAGGCTGATTTAGGACTAAGTGAAAAAATGATGGAAGTGACGCCTAGAGAATGCTGATTTAGGACTTATGATCTAGGTGATGCCTAGCAAAGGCTGAATTAGGACTTATGGAAAGCACAATCAAGGTGATACCTGGCAAAGGTTGTTTTCGGACTTATGGAAAGTGTGATCAGGGTGAAGCCTATCAAAGGCTGATTTAGGACTTATGAAAATCCTAAGGTTGAAGCTCAGTAGATTTGAGCCGAAATTCACAAAGGAGGGCTTACGAAAGCCGAAAGAGTAACAATGGACACGGGCAAGGACGAGGCTTAGTAGATTGGGTCAAAATCTGCTATAGTGGGTTTCAGGAAAGGCGAGAAGCTTAGTAGATTTGAGCCAAAGTCTGCAAATCAGGGCTTATGAAAGCTGAAAAAGCTTAACCTTAGACACGTACAAGGACGCTGCTTTGTAGATTTGTGCAGAAATCTGCTATAGAGAGTTTAAGGAAAGTCAAGAAGCTTAGTAGATTTGGGCCCAAATCTGCAAAGGATGGGTTTCAAAAGCCAAAAAAGCTTAACCTTGGACATGGACAAAGGCCCTGCTTAGTAGATTTGGGCCGAACTCTGCTATATATGGTGTAATGAAAGTTGAGAAGCTTAGTAAATTTGGGCTGAAAACTCAAAAAGAGGACTCATTGGCAATGATGCAACTTAGTTGATGCGAGGAGACACGTAAGAGGTGGAACCATTATCCTCCAGCAATGGAAAAGGGAATAATGCTCTGTTCAATCAAGTGTACATAAGGTTTTAGATAAGTGAAAACCACAGAAATGATTAGGGCCATAAATATCCTCACATATTAAGGAGTGGAAAAACAACAATAAAACAGTTTTTTTCTCCTTCTATCCATATGATGATCAGGTCATTAATGTAACGGTAGTATCCGTAAGGTTACAGGAATCTCTGTTCCAGGTCAGCCATAAATAGATTAGCATATTGTGGCACCATTTTTGGTATCCATGGAGGTCCCCATTATTTGCAGGTAAACCTGTTTGGGGAAGGTGAAATATAATCCAGTAGTTTGGCAATATTATCAGGGTTATATTTCTGGTGAAGTGTGTGTTGAGAGAAATTTAAGTCATGCCTCAGTTCCAACATTGTGTGGGGTGTTGCTGTAAAGAGATTCAACATTTGAGGTTACAAGTAGTGTGTAATCGGAAAGAGTTTGTTTAGAAAGCCAGTGGTGTCTTGTATATAACTGCTGATATTTGTAACTAGTTGCTTAAGGATGTTTTCAACAAGGTCAAATAGCTGTTCTGTCAGTGGTCAGTGGTCTCCCTGGGTTGCCTGGTTTGTGGATCTTTGCTCTAATTCTTGCTGCACATTCTTAAGGAATGTTTGGATGAGTTTCCTGAGCTGAATGGTATTATAATAATAAAAATAATAATAATAATAATAATAAATAACCTTAAAATGTGTTAGACCCAGTAAATATATCATGAACTGCATTGTAGCAGGCATATAAACTAAAAATTCCAAAGGTGTATTATATTTCAGCGCTCATTGCGAGCCTCTCCCATGCTTCACTTTACGGTCCTCGTGACGAATGCCTTCGGCGTTGTCAAACCCGCAACTTTCTGGCCTTGCGATGAGCGCCTTTGAGAGCCTCTGCCCATTTTCTGTGTCTGTTTCCCCCCTCACCCTTCCATGTGTCTGTTTTCCCCTCTCTGCCTCCCACTGTCTCTTTGCCCCCTCTCCCTGACTTTTGGTTTTTATCCCCTTATTTCCCTCTCCTGTGTCTCCCCCCCCCCCCCATCACCCCTGTGTTTCTTTCCACCAGCTCTCTCCTCTCCCACCCCTGTGACTTTCTCCTCCCTCTCACTCCTCTGTGCTCTATGTTTCTGAAACCATTTTTGGGCTTGGGAAATAGATCAATTTCCCCAAGCCCAAAATGTGTTTCTGATTTACTAGCTTGAAAAAAAAATATGTCTTTACAGCAGCCATTTTTTTTTCTCGCATAGCCGTTTTCTGACTTTTCAAAAACGCCAATTGAATATCAAAGCTTTCAACCTCACATACAGGCGCCGTGCCTCTACCCTTGTGCCGTGTGAAGTTGTAAGGTAATTTGGTATTTAATTGTTGTCTTTTGGTGACCCCCGAACGCCTTCGGCGTTAAGGGATTGCAAAAAATGGCGGCCGTTAAAGCCGTAATTTTTTCAAAGCCTTGCTGGCTTTAGCGCTCATTGGCAGCCTTTTACAAAATCTTGTGGGCCTCACGATGAGCGCCTTTGGCACTCATTGAAGCCACCGTCATTTCAAAATGTAAAAGTCTTGCGGGCCTCGTGATGAGCGCCTTTGGCGCTTATCGTGGGCCTGGCAATGAGCACCTTCGGTGCTCATTGCCAGCCTTTTCCAAAGTCTTCGGTGCTCATTGCCAGCCTTTTCCAAAGTCTTACGGGTCTCACTATGAGCGCCTCACTATGAGCGCCTGGCAATGAGCACCTTCATCACTCATTGGCAGCCTTTTTCAAAGTCTTGCAGGCCTTGCGAAAAGCGCCTTTGGCAAAATAGATTAAATGTCCAACATGCTGGTAAATCATAGTAATTTATGGTTACATACAGTTCCTTTAACACGAGTCAGACATATAGTTGCCTAGGATGAATAAAATGGAAGAAGCAAGATATAATATATATTGGCAGATCCCTGTATATTGCCTGTTGAGGACTTTGTATTCTGATAGCTTCTCTCTGAGGGTTAATTCATGCTTTATTGGTTTAGGTTCCTCCATCTCACTTGTCGCCACAGTTCACATGTTTCAGGCATCATTGAGTTTCTCTGGAAGTTTCAGTCCAACGGTGCTGCTTGTCTGTTCTTTGTTTTGAGGAGAATGATCTTCAAAATGCAAAGGATTTCCCCCCTAACACCTGTAATATTGCCGGGAAAAAGTCAGCTGAGGTGAATTTGGCTCAGTCAATTCCCTTGTTTAATCTTTGAATGAGCTTCTTTTGTTATTATCTTAACCTCAAGAAATAAGGTCAAGTTACAAAAAAAAAGGTACATATGCAAAAATTGCCTTGTGATTGTATGCCAGTATGTATGTAGAAAGTTGGATTTGTGGGGAGTTTATTTATTAAACTCTAACAATAAAGAATATGTGCTCTGTATACACATATAATGGAGATAAAACAGTGTACTGAAAATAATGCCTGGATAGTGGTTGTAAATAGAAACATAAAAATGCTTAAAGGACCACTTAAATTGTCTCAGAAAGAGTGTTCTAAAGAATAGTTATGTAGGGCTTGATAAGAAAAAAAGTTATCAATCTTTTGCTGTGCATTTGAACAATGAATTACATATCCCAGGCTCTATAAGCTCCAAATCTCTCCACACACTGAATGAGGTATTGTCTCTGGAGTGAGAACCGCCCAGGGGAAAGTATCATATTGAAAGCCTTTTGAGTCCACTCTGTAAAACCCACATTAGTAGCAGGCAGTAGTGTAACATGAACTGCTAGCAATGTACATAAATACACTTTTCTACTGCATGCATAGTTTAGAGAGTTTTACCCTCTAGAGACAACACATCATTCCTGGAGTGAAGAGAAAAAAAGCTCATACTGCCTGGGGCATAATTAAAAAAATAGTAATTAACAGCCTTATTAAATTGTGATTCGGCAAAAAATGCTCTGTGCCCTATTCAATTGGCCAAATCACAATTTAATAAGGCTGTACCTGTTTAGATGCACAGCAAAAGATTAATACATGTTTATTTTTCTTAACAGGCCCTAACTAATTATTCTTTAGAAATACCTTTATAAGAGCACAACATTTGCACTTGGTATACCCCCTACTCCTACTCTTCAATTATTATGTCCCCATTATAGGGTTACCACTAATCTTGGGTTGGACACATAAAGTATCACATGCACTCTCTCATTTGACCCTGAGTTTGAAAGGGACATTGAAGGTTTCTAGATTTAAGTAGGAATATAATATACCTATCTACCTCCTTACCTTTGTGTACTTTTTTTCTTAAGATGTTCTTAAAAGATCTGTTTGGCAGGCCTAAAATCTTACAATTAGTTCCTAACTGGTTTCTCCCCCCAGCATCACATAAAGACAGTATAGAGGGGTGGCACTGTCTCATAGTAACCAATCAGTGCCAACTATGTGCATTATGCTACATGAGAAAGGTCACTGACAGGCTAATTTGAAACACTGCACTTCATGGTCTGTGCATTTGTGAGTTGCATGAGCTACAGAGGGCAGACCCAAACAGATACAAATTGAATTATATTAGAAAAAATAAAGAGCTTTTAAGCACTGTGTAATAAAATAAAATACAGAAAGTATATATATATATATATATATATATATATTTATTTATTATATTTCTAGTGAAATCCAAAAACCTTCCATGCTCCTTGAAGGATAGATTATTTTACACATTATATTGTATTAAGGTGGTTAAGTTGATAACCTACCGATAACATCATTATTAAGGATAAATGCTCTGCACATGCTCCTAATTTTTAAGCATTAAAAATAAGTATGTGAGGTATCTGAGACTACATTACAAGTGCATAACAAATGTTTGCTCCTTATTTTATCCTGGCCATTTAAATAATATAATGTAGAAGTGGAGGAGCAAACAATTATTTTGGGATTTTCTGGGTAACTTCAATGTATGTTTTTAGATCTGCAGTTCAAGCTTTAATTTCCTATTTTACCTAATAAAAATGTGGCATTCAATGAAGTCCATGATTTCCATCAATCAGTCATTGTCCAGGAGGTGGGCATGTAGGAATGCCATTAAACTGGGCTTCAAAACCAAAATTGCAGGAAATAATATGGAAAATGAACACATGCATAGGAGCCCAGAAAAAAATCTGGGGGACGATAATTAAATTCTGCTCTCAGGACAGGAAGCAGGGGCAGACCTTCCATCTGCTCCGGGGTGGGGGCATGGCGCCAGTGCCTTTCAAAATATTTATATATATATATATATATATATATATATATATATATAGATACATATATATATTGTGACAAAGATATACAGACATATGGGTCCTAGAGGGCAGATATGTGAACCTGAGGCTGGTTAGAGGCATTTGCCCAATCCAATCCTGCAGATGTTAAAAAGGCTCTATTACATCACATTGTGGCTGCAGCAGTGTACATGCTGTGGCAGTCTGTTGAAAGATCAGTTGTAGCCCAGAGCCCAGAGGAGAAGTGTTGCATCAGAGACTGAGAGTGTTTCCCAGAGGGGCTGCTGGAATTGCACTGGAGCGGCAGAATCTGAAATTGGAGACACAGATCCAGAGAGTCTAATGTGGGACAGCTGTCAAGCAAAGACCACAGAGCAGGAGCCCTGGACGTAAGAAGAGAAAGACCAGTACTCTAAATATACAGTTTATTGTAGTGTTTACTAATTGTCCATTCCAGACTTAGTTGGGAGTGGATAGGGATAGTTTGGAAAGTGCTCAGAAATGAGTCAAAGCTTTCATAGAAAAGATATACTGCTCCCTCTAGAGCTCAAATCTAGTAATGCATAAGGGAGTTTCATTTTGCTATTTTTTGTGTCCCCTATTCATTTAATTTGGGGGGGGGGGGGGAAGGCCCCCAACCCCAAATCCACCCAATTCCTAAACCCCTGTAAATAAATAGACATGTTCAGTTATCTTTATCAAACAGTGTTTGCACATCGTTTTTTACTGGTGTGCAAGGGTACATAAAAAAAATGTTTCATGCATTTGAAAGAGCATGCTTTAGATATTACCAAAGTTGTATTCTGTGTGAAAAAAATATTTAGTAAAACCTGTTTAAACTTCATTGAAAACAGCAGGAAATTTACATAGCATACATGTATCTGTAGATTTCATTGGCAGACAAGCATAAGTCATACAACTATATTACAGCTCACTGGCACACAGGAGCAAGCCCTCAGATCAATTAAAGGGATATGTAAGTTTGCTGGATTATGAATGCATCTGATAGAGGAGAATTAGTAGTGTACGCAAACATTTTGTTGTACAACAAAAACCCAAAATAAACATTTATACATTGAAGGCAATCAGGGTTAACACCCTCCAAACCCAGGCTAAATTAGCATCAAATTTAAAAGCATTTGTTTTGGTCAATCAGGTTAGCTGAAACTTTTAAATTTAATCTGGGGTTTCTGTTTGTGCTGCAAAGCAGCCTGGGATATGTAGTTAATCACTGATATGTGCTGTGTATTGCTGCTGACATACAGACAGGAAGCTGCAAGGAGATTGGCTGAGCAAGCAACAGCAGGTAGATAGAGGGTTAATATTGCTCCCCTAAAGTTGTATGCTGATTGGGGGGGATGTCGACATAAACATTAGAGGAATTTTTAGATCTTAATAAAAATAAAATGTTCTATGAGATGTGAAGCACACATATAGGCTGTTTTCTGCATAAGGAGTGCAGAAATGTATTAATCCATGAAACTTTCATATCCCTTTAAACATTTGAATTGTTTTTTTTAGCTTTGAGAACTACATTTCCAATCAGAAAAGACACATTATCAGATGACTAAACAACTGACAGGTAAAATACACTCCAATACTCAGTGGTTCTTCTCCTCAGAGAAGAAAAAAATCCTCAAATATTAAAACAAATAATAAATTTTATTAATCACTTCAAATAATGCATCCATTTTTAAAACAAAACAACATTGATTAAAACCATAAAAACAAATGCAAGAGGAACACCGTCATTATCCAATACATATAAATATATCAATAGGTTTACATACTATCCACATAAAGTGCCTATATATAATAAAGTGATATATGCTTATCAATAGATATGCTGCTCACAATGCACAAAATAATGATTACTATTAGCTAATATATTAATCTACCCACATGAAGTGCCTATGTGCAATAAAGTGATATGTGCTTATATATAATTATGATATTCACAATGTACAGTGGATATAAAAAGTCTACACACCCCTGTTAATGTCAGGTTTCTGTGCTGTAAAAAAATGAGACAAAGATAAATCATTTCAGAACTTTTTCCACCTTTAATGTGACCTATAAACTGTACAACTCAATTGAATAACAAACTGAAATCTTTTAGGTAGAGGGAAGAAAAAAAAAATATAATAATAATATGGTTGCATAAGTATGCACACGCTTAAACTAATACTTTGTTGAAGCACCTTTTGATTTTATTACAGCACTCAGTCTTTTTGGGTATGAGTCTATCAGCATGGCACATTTTGACTTTTCTTTGCAAAACCACTCCAATCGGATTCATGTCTGGGCTCTGGCTGAGCCATTCCAAAACTTTAATCTTCTTCTGGTGAAGCCATTCCTTTGTTGATTTGGATGAAAGCTTTTGGTCGTTGTCATGCTGAAAGATGTTCCTCTTCATGTTCCGCTTTCTAGCAAAAGCCTGAAGGTTTTGTACCAATATTGGTATTTGGAACTGTTCATAATTCCCTCTATCTTAACTAAGGCCCCTGTTCCAGCTGAAGAAAAACAGCCCCAAAGCACGATGCTGCCACCACCATGCTTCACTGTGGGTATGTGTTCTTTTGGTGATGTGCAGTGTTGTTTTTGCACCAAACATATCTTTTGGAATTATGGCCAAAAAGTTCAACCTTGGTTTCATCAGACCATAACTCCTTTTCCCATATGCTTTTGGGAGACTTCAGATGTGTTTTTGCAAAATGTAGCCTGGCTTGGATGTTTTTCTTCGTAAGAAAAGGCTTTCGTCTTGCCACTCTACCCCATAGCCCAGACATACTGTACATACATCTAATCAGAGGACCAAAACACACATCATATCCTTAGGATTTACAAGGCAAATACCCAATGTTAGGAAATGTCAGGAATGGTTTCCCATTATAAGTTGGGAGGCTGAAATGTGGGGTGGACTGTCTGATCCATTCATGAACCAATCTATGTAAAGTAACTTAATTCTATTATATAGCTAATTTTGGCTACATATAGGTTTCCCTTGAATATAAAATATTACACACAGGAAAAAAGAGAAAGGAAAAAAAAAATCTAAAAAGAAACATACATTTGCAACAAAATAATGTGATTACTTAAGATTCCTAACTTGGGAAATTTAATTTATCTAATCCATGTGAACTATATGAATTTGGATGAAATTATACTCTTCCCACTAACAGAGTTAACTACTTCCTATATGTGATCATTTCTATCTCTTCCCATGTGTCTATAATATTAAGATAATTTACCTTGTTATATTTAATACTTAATGCCTATATAGTTTGTAATTTACCCCAAGAAAAAAAAAAATACTGCTAAAAAAATAATCTGTGCCTCTTTTTACTCGAACAACTATTAATGCTCTACAAATCTCACTTGCTTGTGATTTATTTCAATCAATATCAATAACTGTGAATGTGTTTCCGGGGTACCCTAAAGTAGAAATATTGTACCTCTTAAGTTTATAACATAATAATTATTGTGCCCACAATATACCAGTCCAACCCCCACAAGACAATTACTGTCTTTTTAACTAGCTCTAACCTCTACGCCTCAAAATTTTTCTTTTTTAACCATACCAAATTTCTGGAGGTCAAGGTAGGTTGCTTAATCTCTTTGTCTAACGAGGCAATTTCAAACTGCCAAGACTGCATCATCTTTATTCCCTCCTGAATTGATTTTATCCTGTGCCAGTTAGAATCTTTATACACTGAAATACCCACCGGAGATATCCATTTAAATCTAATTTCTTTCTGCCTTAAAATTTGAGTTATCTCAGTGTATTCTCTTCTTCTAGATAATGTCTGGGCAGATAAATCTGAGAATATTCTAATATTCTGATATGGGGGTGAAAACTTTTGCTTATCGTATGCTGCCCTCATTATAGCATCTTTATATGATCGGTAATGAACTTTCACAATAACCTCCCTAGGTATGGATTTATCTAAATGTTTCGCTAGGGGTATCCTATGAATAATATCAATAGTATTTTCATTTGTTAAAACATTTGGAACCAATATCCCCAAAAAGTTCTCCACATAGGATTTTAAGTTACTGTCTTGTATTGTCTCAGATATGCCTCTCAAACAAAGGTTGTTCATCCTACTTCGGTCTTCTAAAGATGATATTTTAATCGTTATGTCCTCAATTTTATTTTCCTGATCCTTTGTATATTTAAGTAGATTATTATTGTCTGTAATTAAATTATCGCATTCATTTTCAACAGATTCAACTCTTTGATTTACTTCTTTAATGAGTTGGGTGTTATCTGATATTTTTTTTGTCAGATCAGAGATTAGATTTGTTTGAAAAGTCTGTAGCATTTCTTTCATTTTAGAGCATGTGAGAGTTTCCTCTTCATTTTTAAAAGAGTTTGCCAAACTTCTTGTTTGGGAGGCTTTATCTGGTGATTTATTAGCCAACAATGTTGGATCGGTATCTTCTACTAAGGTGCTCACAGTGGGGCCCTTATTTCTAGGTGAGAACATATTGGGTTTTTGGTGTCTCATTTTTTTCCCCCTCGGTTTCATTTTGGTTGGCATGTTTACAAAAATATGCGTATTCAAGTTCGATGTTCTTTCAAATTTCACACTAATAGCCCAAACTCTACCGTGACAAGCCCCCAGTGCTCCTAATGGGCTTTAGTTTCTTCCACCTTTTAAATAAAGCGTGACTTGGTCCAATGCCACTGGATTAAATACCAAGCTATATTGAAATAGCAACCCCCCTAGATTTCAGTCCTTTTATCTCATAAGAGAGAGATGAGGGGCTCTTTTGTAGACCACTTCAAAGTCCAGATATCAATGAATGGGTTTAGTTAGACCCTCAGTGCTGTCATATAAGTATGTGAAGTAATTCCAAGCTGGAGTTTATAGCAGCATCCGCTAGTTACCAGTCACTTGGTAACCTGCCATATACCTCCTCCACACAGGATACAATGATTTCCTACTACCCCACCATTTGAGATAACCATCATGCACCAGATAGTCTCTGAGGCATCTACCAATCTTCTTTATTATTGATTCTTCTGGGCATAAGGTAGACAGAAAGTTATATCTCCGTTTGCCATGGACCGGAGCAACACCTCTCTTTTATGACCCAATTAGGATCTATTTATATTTCATAGGGTGTATGAATCAACCAGATTCTTTTTATATTTTCCTTGTCCATTTAAAACTTATTAGACCTCACCCTCTTCCAATCATCCCTGTCTTATAAGGCTTTAGACTGAAAAAGTAAATCCCCTCCTTGAATGCTCTTATATATATTTGGAGATCTTCCCATTAGCTTTAGAGATACTTTGCTTTGCTGAAGGTTTGGGCTCTTTTGTGAGTATCCTATGTTCTCTTTAAATCATCACACATCTGCAGGACCCTTTGTCTCACTAAGTGGTGTTTGATTCTTTATGTGGTGTTTAATAGAAGGTGCAGTGTCCCACAAAGTCAGCTACTCACCACCGTCCTGAGATGTCTCACAGCTCCATCTGCTGCTGCACAAGCTCTCAGAGCTGGGTATTGTACAGCTATTCCCCCATGCCTCCAGCAGTCCAGCAATCCTGTATCATGTCTCTCCAAAGCACCGGTACAGACCTCACACATGGCTTTGTGAGTTCTCGCAAGATGACGTCTCTCTGAGCCTCGCGACAGCTTAAACGGGGGTCTCCTTTCGGCTCCACCTCTGGTGTGCTGTACACATCCTCCTTATAGTTCAATACTGCATTGAGGGTGTCGGGGAGATCTTAGGAGAGGTGAGGATCAGTATAGTAGAGGTGATGTAGAGGTCAGTGGAAGCTAGCGGGGGAGTCTCCCCGCCATCCTGACGTCAGCCTCACACTGACGCAAGATCCATTTCCTGTTACGCCCCCTTTCCTTCCCCTGTGTCTCTTCCCCTGTGTCTCTTCCCCCTCCCTCCCCTGTGCTCCTTTCCCACCTCTCCCTCCAGTGTCTCTTTCCCCCCTCTCCCTCCCCTGTGTCTCTTCCCCCCTCTCCCTCCCCTATGTTTCTTTGCCCCCACTCCCTCTCCTGTGTCTCTTCCCCCCACTCCCTCCCCTGTGTCTCTATCCCCCGCTCTCCCTCCCCTGTGTCTTTTTCCCCCTCACACCCCTGTGTCTCTTTCCCCCCTCTCCCTCCCCTGTGTCTCTTCACTCCCTCTACCTCCCCTGTGTTTCTTTCTCCCTTCCTCCCCTGTGTCTCTTCCCCCCTCTCCCCTGTGTTTCTTTCCCCCTAATTTTCTATTTCAAGCCCGTAACTCAGAAGCCGTTCAGAGCCTCTCCCCCGCCCTATATCTTGCAGGCCTTTGGCGCTCATTGCGAGCCTCGCCCCCACTTTACTTTACAAGCCTCGTGATGAGTGCCTTTGAGGCTCATTGTAGGCCACGGCATGCTCAAAGCGCATGCCCAAGCCCGTAACTTTGCAAGTGTTACCGACAAACTCACAATTACGACAACTATATAAATATTAGCAAGCCATAATAAACTATCTATCTGTCAGAACTAGTAAAATAATGCATAAACAGATAATCATATAAAATCAATAGCAACACATGAAATCTTATTAAACTTAGATCACATCAGTATTTAGACCACAGAGGAATGCATGATATTAACCTTCAATAATATACAGTATATGAATAATCAATATACTTAACAAAATAACCAATAACAACATACATAGAAAAACCCAAGGAGCAATCAGAATATACAACAAAAATAGAAAAAAATATAAGAAAAATAACCAATAATAAAACCATTAAGTTATTGTGATAAAATAAATATATGCTGTAATGTAAAGGCTAAATAGCTTGTCTATTGGTATATTGTTATCATAACAGTGAATTTTGTACTACAGTTGAATACATTGGTTAAACAAATCAAGTTATCTCTTTTTGTTCAAATAGGACATAAAGATACAAAATTGTGGATTTGAATATACAGTGGATATAAAAAGTCTACACACCCCTGTTAAAATGTCAGGTTTCTGTGCTGTAAAAAAATTAGACAAAGATAAATCATTTCAGAACTTTTTCCACCTTTAATGTGACCTATAAACTGTACAACTCAATTGAAAAACAAACTGAAATCTTTTAGGTGGAGGGAAGAAAAATAAAAAATAAAAATAATGTAGTTGCATAAGTCTGCACACCCTCTTATAACTGGGGATGTAGCTGTGTTCAGAATTAAGCAATCACATTCCAAATCGTGTTAAATAGGAGTCAGCATACACCTGCCATCATTTAAAGTGCCTCTGATTAACCCAAAAAAGTTCAGCTGCTCTAGTTGGTCTTTCCTGAAATGTTCTTAGTCGCATCCCACAGCAAAAGCCATGGTCCATAGAGAGCTTCCAAAGCATCAGAGGGATCTCATTGTTAAGAGGTATCAGTCAGGAGAAGGGTACAAAATAATTTCTAAGGCATTAGATATACCATGGAACACAGTGAAGACAGTCATCATCAAGTGGAGAAAATATGGCACAACAGTGACATTACCAAGAATTGGAGCTCCCTCCAAAATTGATGAAAAGACAAGAAGAAAACGGGTCTGGGAGGCTACCAAGAGGCCTACAGCAACATTAAAGGAGCTGCAGGAATATCTGGCAAGTACTGGCTGTGTGGTACATGTGAGAACAATCTCCCGTATTCTTCATATGTCTGGGCTATGGGGTAGAGTGGCAAGACGAAAGCCTTTTCTTACGAAGAAAAACATCCAAGCCAGGTTAAATTTTGCAAAAACAAATCTGAAGCCTCCCAAAAGCATGTGGGAAAAGGTGTTATGGTCTGATGAAACCAAGGTTGAACTTTTTGGCCATAATTCCAAAAGATATGTTTGCCGCAAAAACAACACTGCACATCACCAAAAGAACACCATATCCAGTGAAGCATGGTGGTGGCAGCATCATGCTTTTGGGCTGTTTTTCTTCAGCTGGAACTGGGGCCTTAGTTAAGATAGAGGGAATTATGAACAGTTCTAAATACCAGTCAATATTGGCACAAAAACTTCAGGCTTCTGCTAGAAAGCTGAACATGAATAGGAACTTCATCTTTTAGCATGACAACGACCCAAAGCATACATCCAAATCAACAAAGGAATGGCTTCACCAGAAGAAGATTAAAGTTTTGGCATGGCCCAGCCAGAGCCCAGACCTGAATCTGATTGAAAATCTGTGGGGTGATCTGAAGAGGGCTGTGCACAGGAGATGCCCTCACAATCTGACAGATTTGGAGTGTTTTTGCATAGAAGAGGCTTGCCAAGTCAAAATGTGCCATGCTGATAGACTCATACCCAAAAAGACTGAGTGCTGTAATAAAATCAAAAGGTGCTTAAACAAAGTATTAGTTTAAGGGTGTGCAGACTTATGCAACCATATTATTTTATTTTTATATTTTTTCTTCCCTCTACCTAAAAGATTTCAGTTTGTTTTTCAATTGAGTTGTACAGTTTATAGGTCACATTAAAGGTGGAAAAAGTTCTGAAATGATTTATCTTTGTCTCATTTTTTTACAGCACAGAAACCTGACATTTTAACAAGGGTGTGTAGACTTTTTATATCCACTGTATGACTAACAGTAACTTTTATAGTTTGTATCCACTTGGTAAAATATCACAGACAAATTGTATAAAATACTTATTTTCACTGTATTACAAAATATAAGGAAAATAAAGCTATGCTTTAGCGATTTGGAGTTATAAAGTAGACCGCAGCCTGGAATGGGAAATCCCCTCAGTTATGTGAGAAGTAATTTGTTTTAAGTCTTCTTTTCAGGAGACATTAAAAATAATATTCCAGGAAAATCACTAAGAAAGATCTTCCCAAATCTCCAGGCCTTCTCCCAAATCTCCAGCCTCCTCCCAATCCTGTGTCTATGTTCCTAGATTTACCAATCCTCACCATGTGGCCACATTCCTGGCTTTGGTCACATGACTTTCAACCAATGATAGATTAGATTATGTCATTCCTGTCCTAGTGCATTATGGGACAGTATTATCATAAGAAAGCTGTATATACTCCATATCACCACTATAGTGTACTCTTATTCCATAAAAAATGTAACCAAAAGGGGCAAAATAATTTTGGAATAGCCTATTAACCTTAACTATAAAAAAAACTAAATACCCTATAACTAATAATGAAGACAATAACTGTAATAAGCACAATAGTAGTTATGGATGAACGTTTATGGTGATATTATTCTTCCTAACAATCATCTCATTAGTATGATTTGGTTTATGATCTAATAGGAATTGACAGGAATATCCTGATATTGGAAAGCATCTATGAATTGTACCTCCCCCTCTTTTATACCTGTAAAAACATAGAAAATTGTTACGTCACCTTTTGTGATAACTGCATCCTTTGTATCCTTAATGAATGATAAGAGGAACCACGGTAAACATACTATGAGCGGGGTAAGATATACTCATATTAGTTAATAAAGTGCTGACTAAACACTTATCCTGAACTCATATAGTTTTCGCAGACACAATATCATCAGATTTACTCATAATTACTTGACATTTTTCAAATTCATGTACCATGTAATTTAATCCACACAAAGCATGCATGGCATCGTGCATACATGGTTTCCCTGGACACAAATAGTTCAAGTCTTTAAACACAACAAAATTGTCCACATCAGGAAAGGTCCATTCACCAAGGTTTCATATGCATACATAGATGGAGCTTCAATTTGAATATGTATGCCATCCTTCCATGTTTCGACATTATAAACAGTCTTAATCTGGTACACATTTTCAGGCATAAGAAAAGGTATAGTCAATAAGAATCCAAGTTTCATCTTTTCTGAGTCAATACATAATGGAGTAGCACTTCCCATCTCAAAAGTCAGTCTTATCTGCATATTGTCCACTTCCTGGTGATATATTTTAGCAAATATATTCCTCACAAAATACATTTCTTTCATGGTTGCTTGAGATTGAGCAATGTGTTCATGACACCACATTTAAGAAAATCTGTTGTGACGTTTGTGAACTTCCTTTCCGGTAAGATAAAATTTGGAGCCTCTTATGTAAGGATTCCTGAACATGGGCCATGTTTGACCATGGGTTCCATCTGGACCTCTTGGCACAGAATTAGCATCACCCAGATCAGTCAATTTGAGATGCAAAACGATGAATTAAATAATTTCCAAAATATACTGGAGATTGGGAATCCTCCATAACCAGGAATAAGGGCATAACCTTTTTATCCCCAATTGAAAGAGGTAATAAACATTTTGCTATAACAGCATGAGTTAGAGTTTTGTGATCAATCCTATGTATCCATTGATCATAAGTTTGTAAATTTTTAATTTACTTTTGGATTCTTCAACTGTTTTAACTAGCTTCCATTAATGTAACTGTGATCATGAGTCAAAGCTGGTTTTGCTTGTTTAGCATTTTTCATACCTGTGATATTAATGGGAATAAACAAGCCTTCGTCTTTAGGGTGTTTATTTATGTCAGATGGCTTGGAAGCTTTCCTATTTAATGAAATAGGACATTTCCCTCAAAATGAGTGTAAATATGTGCCTGATCAATCTGGATTACATTTTTATAATCTACTTGTTCTCCATAAATATCATTGCATTGAAGGATTGTAATCTCAGTAGTTTGATTATTCTGAAAATTAATTTCAACTGCATTCTAATTTCTTTCTATCACATGACAATTTCTTTGAACAATGGGTTTTTTCATCTGTTCATAGCTGATGGGAAAACTAACTTGTGGCCATATCACCCCATCAATATCAGTCCCAATTAAAAACTGCAGTTTGGGAACATCCACCACGATAACTGGTTGTTTCACTTGTTTATTACCTACTAGCGAATTGCCCGTCAAAAAATGACGGCAATGAAATTGTAAGGTAGCTAATGCTGTTTGGTGTATAATAATGAAAGATCCGATACATTAATAAATGAATATCTAATGCTGTTTGGTGTGTAATAATGAAATATATAATACATTAATAAATGAATATACTTTACCTATTTTGAAGCATTGTGTTGAAGATCTGCAATCTGTTTTGATGTTGCTGCAGCATTAGTGGTGTGGAGCTGCTTTGTAAGCGTGCTGAATGTGTGCAGTGTAATACTGTGCGTGCGCGAGACGAAACCGTTAGCGTAGTGGTGTACTTCCGCATTGGCGTAAAATGGCGGGTTATCTGTGGTATGCGTCTTTGCAGATTATCCATCGGTGCTTCGTGGTGTTTTTTTCGAGTTTCGTGTGGTGTTTTGCGAGTGTGTTGTGGTGTTTTACGTGTTGAGAGTGCCGTAGCGTCGTTTTCGTTTTGTTCGTCGGCCATTTTTTCTCTTGCTTAGCGATTTTATTAGTGTCTAAAGTGTTTTATTTTTATTTAAATGAAGGTGTAACTTGGTTTTTTGAGGTGCTGGATGGTTCCTCTTGCTGTAGGTAAGTTTTTTATGTGTGTTTGTATGTCGGCGTGTTGCGTTCGATGTTTGCGAGGTCGTAATGTCTGGTAACGTGTCTCGTATGGTGTTTGCGTGTATAGCCTCGTTTTCGTTTTGTTCGGCGGCCATTTTTTCTGTCGCTTAGCAAATTTTTTAGTGTCTAAACTCTTTTATTTTGAGTGAAATGAAGGTGTAAGTTGCATTTTCAAGGTCCTGGATGCTACCTCTTGCTGTAGGTAAACTTTTTATGTATGTGCTGTGTGTATGTATTGTGTTTTGAATTTTGTAATGTTCGCGAGTTGCGTCCGAGTGCTGCGAGGCCGTAATGTGTGTTAATGTGTGTCGTATGTTGTTTGCGTTGCTCGTAAAATTTAGCGAGTGTCGTAATTGGTGTGTCGTGTTGTTTGTGTTGCGACGTGAAGTTTGCGAGGGTCGCAGTTGCTGATATAAAGATAGATATAGACAGATGGAGATATAGATACATAGATGAATAGACAGACAGACAGAGAGATAGATAGACAGACGGATGGAGAGATAGATAGACAGATAGATAAACAGACAGAGATAGACAAAGATAGATAGATATCCAGCACAGTTCACCAGCAGCTGTTTCTATACCTCCCACTCATGGTCTCGATATACTCGGACTTGTTATACAGCAGCTCACTCAGCTCCATGTTTCCCGTCACTGCGTCACTTCCGTGGGCACGACGGAGAGTCATGTGACCTTCTGTCAGCTGGGGCTGGACTGTGGCTGTGAATTGCAGGTTTGAGCAGGGACTGGACGTGCGCGCTCCCGAGAGCGGGCTGTGATACGTGAGGCTTGGTGTGCGGGGAGATGTGTAATGTATCTGTATTATTACACTGCATACTGCACTATAAGTACTGCAATATGGGATTATATAGGGTCCAGCTATATACACACACCGAGTTATACACTTATTCAATATATACACACACCTGGGTACTTATACAACAGATAGCTCCCTATGCGAGGGCCGCAGTTGCTGGCAAGGAGCGCCTTCGGTTACATAAATAATATGGTTGCATAAGTATGCACACCCTTAAACTAATACTTTGTTGAAGCACCTTTTGATTTTATTACAGCACTCAGTCTTTTTGGGTATGAGTCTATCAGCATGGCACATTTTGACTTGGCAAGATTTGCCCACTCTTCTTTGCAAAAACACTCCAAATCTGTCAGATTGCGAGGGCATCTCCTGTGCACAGCCCTCTTCAGATCACCCCACAGATTTTCAATCTGATTCAGGTCTGGGCTCTGGCTGGGCCATTCCAAAACGTTAATCTTATTCTGGTGAAGCCATTCCTTTGTTGATTTGGATGTATGCTTTGGGTCGTTGTCATGCTGAAATATTTCTGTGCCAATACTGACTGGTTTTTGGAACTGTTCATAATTCCCTCTATCTTAACTAAGGCCCCAGTTCCAGCTGAAGAAAAACAGCCCCAAAGCATGATGCTGCCACCACCATGCTTCACTGTGGGTATGGTGTTCTTTTGGTGATGTGCAGTGTTGTTTTTGCACCAAACATATCTTTTGGAAATATGGCCAAAAAGTTCAACCTTGGTTTCATCAGACCATAACACCTTTTCCCACATGCTTTTGGGAGACTTCAGATGTGTTTTTGCAAAATGTAGCCTGGCTTGGATGTTTTTCTTCGTAAGAAAAGGCTTTCGTCTTGCCACTCTACCCCATAGTCCAGACATATGAAGAATACAGGAGATTGTTTTCACGTGTACCACACAGCCAGTACTTGCCAGATATTCCTGCAGCTCCTTTAATGTTGCTGTAGGCCTCTTGGTAGCCTCCCAGACCAGTTTTCTTCTCGTCTTTTCATCAATTTTAGAGGGAGCTCCAGTTTTGGTAATGTCACTGTTGTGCCATATTTTCTCCACTTGATGATGACTGTCTTCACTGTGTTCCATGGTATATCTAATGCCTTGGAAATTCTTTTGTACCCTTCTCCTGACTGATACCTTTTAACAATGAGATCCATGGCTTTTGCTGTGGGATGCGACTAAGAAAATTTCAGGAAAGACCAACTAGAGGAGCTGAACTTTATTTGGGGTTAATCAGAGGCACTTTAAATGATGGCAGGTGTATGCTGACTCCTATTTAACACAATTTGGAATGTGATAGCTTAATTCTGAACACAGCTACATCCCCAGTTATAAGAGGGTGTGCAGACTTATGCAACCACATTATTTAAATTTTTTATTTTTATTCCCTCCACCTAAAAGATTTCAGTTTGTTTTTTAATTGAGTTGTACAGTTTATAGGTCACATTAAAAGGTGGAAAAAGTTCTGAAATTATTTATCTTTGTCTCATTTTTTACAGCACAGAAACCTGACATTTTATCAGGAGTGTGTAGACTTTTTATATCCACTATATATATATATATATATATATATATATATATATATATATATATAGAGAGAGAGAGAGAGAGAGAGAGAGATTATTAATGAGTATTGCAATATAATTTGATACCTTTTATATTGGACAAACGTGTTATTTATAATGATGAGCTTTCGAGAGGCTTAACCTCTCTTTATCAAGTCTTAAGCAATACTACATGAGATGGAACCCTCAGTTTTAATAATAACAGCAGATGCAGACAGAGTGGAGACAGCATCTGACATCATCAGGTAAATACATATATGGGGAATAAGCACAACATAGCAAAGGAAACATATATACACATATTATATACACATATACATCAATATATACATGAAAAAGCAGAGCACTGAAGTCCACAGTGATATCTTTCCTGTTGGACAAACACCTCACTAAGAGTGCTAAGTCTGTTATAGTATAAGAAGAAAAAAAAATCACATGAAATTCTGATAATGAGTTAGAAAACCCAAGTCTATATTAAGTCCTGTGTTTTTAGTGTTGAAGAATGTGATCATTTTTATTTTAAATGCTTTTCTCTCTTGGATGCTTTTAAATTTTCCTCTAAGTATATTGACTTTTAAGAGAGAGAGAGAGAGATGGATAGAGAGAGAGAGAGAGAGAGAGAGAGAGAGAGAGTGGAAGGGATAGAGAGAGAGGAGAATATAAAGTTAGAAAGATAGATCCTATGCTACTTCTATCCATCTCTCTCCCTCTCTATCCATATCTCCTTCTATTCCTCTCTTTATACCTTCCTCTATCTATTTCTATCCCTCTCTCCCCTTCTATCTATCTTCCCTCTCCCTCTCTACCCCCTCTCTACCCCTACCTCTCCCTCCCTCCCTTTCTCTATCTATCCCTCTGAGCCTAGATCAGGTATTTTACGACTGAGCCAATAATGATACAAGCAGATACTATCATAGCAGCAAGTATACTGAAAAAGAGTAAAACTGCATAAATAAATAATTTGCTAAATGAGCAAATAGATATGGACATAGAGAAAGGGTAAGACGCAGGGCCCCTTCTGGAACGCTACCTTGTCGGGGTGAAGGGGTTTGTTACCTCAATAAAGCTGTGAGCTATATCATGATGGGTCACCCAAGATGGTCAGGTCATTTCAGAGAGATCAGACAAATCCTGGTCCACTGGAGTAAGAACTGGCAACCCACTCCAGTATCTTTGCCATAAAAATCATGTGGATAAGCACAACCAGAAACACAGACAGATGTACCTGGTGTGCTGCATCCATGTATTCACTGGGAGTCGGACAGAACAACAACAACAGGACACAAGGAGATTTATTTGTAAGATAGATACACTGACAGAGGGTGAGAGTGTCCTGCCAGTGACACAGAGAGGGATATGGACTCATACAGACCTGACACTGACAGAGGATGAGAGTGTCCTGACACTGACACAGAGAGGTATATTGACTCACACAGACCTGACACTGACAGAGGATGAGAGTGTCCTGACACTGACACAGAGAGGGATATGGACTCACACAGACCTTACACTGACGGAGGATGAAAGTGTCCTGACACTGATACAGAGAGGGATGTGGACTCATCTGAGCTCTGCAGCTGCTTCTGTCTGGTATAGGCCAGACAGGTCACAAGCTTGTTGTGTGGAGCATGGTAGTCAGAAACAAAAAGACCATCAAGATTACTGAGAAAACTGAAGCATGCACTGTGAGCTAGGAGTTGTGTTTTTATTCCCAATAAACTTAATTCAAATCAGGATTGCACCAATGTATTCACTTCCGGGGGGGGGGGGGGGGGGGGGGGCATGTGACAGACAGGCTCAGTCCTATATTTTAGAGCACAGTTCGGGTAAAGACAGGATTATGACTGTTTTTTTTAATTCTCACATGTACCCTGGTCTGTAGTACTAGGCAAGTCAGTGTCTGCTGCACAAAGGGTTTTGTAATTTAAGTGATGGGGGAATTCAGTCAGTGCTTTAATTTTGTGAGGGTGTTTGCCCATTTACCCCTATGCACCAGCCGCTTAATACTAACATATTATATTTGATATCGGATTGTTAAGTGTCAAACAATGTTGAAACTTCATCATTTTGTAGTGCTTTTGTGCTATAATGTCACTTTAAATGCTTCTGGGGGACTCAGCAAAGGTTTGAAAACCAGTTGCGAGTGGTCTCTTTTTTTTCCATATGGTCTTGGATACAGAGAAATAAATTCAATTAAATTTTCCCTTGAACTCACTTAATTCCCTTAGAATTATTAAGTTGTTGGACTTTGTTATCACTAATCATTATTTTATTTTCAATCAACAGTTGTATAGGCAGGTCAGGGGCACAGCTAAGGGCACCCCATGTGCCCCTAACTATGCCAACTTATATCTGGGGCATTGGGAAAATTAAATTGTATTTTTCGAACAAAATCATCAGTTTACCAAGTCTATAGACCTCTGGTTGAGGTTTATAGACAACGTGTTTATGATCTGGAAAGGTTCCTTAAAATAATTACAACTACTTGTAGCCAAACTCAATACAAATCAAAATAATCTCAGACTGACATATGAATTTAACAAACAAAGTGTTAATTCCTAGATCTAAATGCACTGGAACACATTAACTCCATCATTAAAGTGGAAGATACATCAGTGGCAAGACATGTTAAAAAGACCCATTCTAATGACAAGAGTTTACTGTCGTTTATAGGCATAGATAGGGTGACTCAAAGTATCAGAGAAGGAGACTGGAAAAGGAAATGACTTTGCCTTGAGGCAAAATGGATTTTCTCATTACAAACCAAATTCCCTAAAGGATTAAATTAAGGTTTCACGTTTCATTCTTTTATAAATTAATTTACTAATAACAAATTATACTGTGAGTTATAATAGAGAAAGGAAGAAAAAGGAGACATCGATTATTCCCTTTTATGAACTTGGGAAGTGAGGTATCCTAGTTACATTTAGCAGTAAGGTATTAATCAAAAGATGTAATAGATGAAGTAGCATTTTATAGAGATTTGGGCATCTTATATTAGGATGACAAATTGTTCATATTATAACTATCCATAACATAACATATATGATGTGGGTATTGTTATAAAAACTCTTGATATTTTATTCATATCACATATAATTAACTGTTTTATAATATAATTGGAAAATAATAAGACAATGTTCGGATTCATATCTTCAACATTATATAAAACTAGCGACTTGTCCGTCAAAAAATGACGGCAATGATATGTGTATGTTTATAAAGTTGTTTAGTTATTAATATACGTATTTGACACTTGTAAGGTTTTAGTTATGTGGAAATAAGTACAATTGTGGTATTAAACATGTTTATTTTTGTAACATTTTATTTTGTTCAAGAGTAACTGTTAAAGCGTTTTGTAGTAAAAGTATTAACATTTGAATGTAAGAACAGTTGAACTTTAAATTAATCAGTATTGTAAACTTGAGGTAATGTTTTTTTAACATGCAAGTTCTATCTCAAGAATTGTTAACTTAAATATACAATGAATCCAGAGGAAGGCAAACAGTAAAAACCCTCTTTGAAACGTAGCCAATTGTATCAAAGCGGGGAAAAAATTAATTTCTTCCTGACCCCATTAACTGGTGATCGGATTACTCCCTGGATTAATGTTTAACATAAAAGACAGCATTTACATTGTGCCTTAAAACGTGCTTGTGTTCTTAAAATGAACTTTGTAATATGTCTAAGTAAGGAACTTTTTTTTTTTTTACTTTTTTTTTTCTCGTTTTTCTTTAACAAACATCAAAAACATAACAAAACAAAACAATCATACATTCCAGAGGTATCAGTAATTCAACAGTTTAGCAATTGCATATGTATAAATACACTGTTAAAATCTCCTCCCTCCCATCTCTTCGAATACCAATTTTTATGTAATATATTGTACTCCTGATGGGAAGGCAGTTCCCTAATAGCAAGTTCACTTAACTTGATACCTCCACCAAGCATACAAAGGAACCGGCACTACTCTCAATATAGTTAATATAATTAATAGTTTAGCACAGAAATCATGTGCTTCTGGGGAGACTCGGGTGAAGAAGGAAAATAGAAAACAGTAAAACAAAATCTCGTTCCTCCTCCCTTCCCCTCCCTCCCCCTCCCCTCCCTCCCCCCACTCCAATAGGAGCAGAGAAGAGAAAAGAAAAGGAAGGGAGAAAGAGAGACGGAGAAAAGCAAAGGGAAAGAGAAAATCTGATTTAACAGCAAAAGCATATAACACCAATGGTAACCAATTATCAAACATAATTTCTCATATATTAACCTTTCTATTACAATAACTATCCCAAAGAGACCATCTGTCTAGTCCTTTTCTTCCAGTTCGCTTGACTAAGCTCTCTCCTTGGACTTCAAACTTTCTATTTCTTATAACACAATTTATAATTTCTTGAAGAGATGGGGAGGACTCTGATTTCCAATATTTCACAATATACATTTTAATAACCAAAAGAATATGAGAGACCAGGAGGTAGACTTTTGGAAAAGTCTCCCTTATGTTTATATGTAATAGGAGCAGCTCTGGAACAAAAGGAACCTCTACCTCACATATATCCTCAATCAGATATGTGCAAGCTCTCCAAAAAGGCTTTAATTTTGTACAGTTCCACCAAGCATGGAGTGAATCACTGTTTATACCACAGCCCTTCCAACATGTATTCCCTTTGTTCTGTGCAAATGTATTAATCGCATCTGGTGTCCAATACCATCTATTGATCAACTTGAAATATAATTCAATATAGTTACTAGAGCAGGAAGAGATTTTTACGATTTTTAGAGCCTCCTCCCATTTATCTCCGTCCATTAATATATGTAGATCTTTCTGCCACTCTAACATACCTTTCGTTGGATTTACTTTATCCTGTGGCGTTAGAATCTTATGACATCTTGAAATTCTATGCGGTAACGCCTTCTGATATAGCATACTTTCAAAGTCAGTAATCGAATAGCTAATCTTTTTACCATATCCCTTTGCTTTCACCAAGGATTGTAAGGATCTAAATGCCAACCATTGGTTGTTCTTAAGTTTATATTTTTGTTTCAAGTTAGACCAGGATAGTTGGACACCAGATGCGTAGAGATCATCTATAAGGGATATTCCCTGCAATTTCCATCCACCTAATAAGTCAACATTGAACGGTGATAAGAGACACTCTATAGGGGCACCTAACGAAGGATATCTCGAAAGGTTCAATTTATCTCTATTTGTCATCCAGAATTTTAACAATGTTCTTACTCCTCTGGGTAGCCGTTCACTCTTGACATCATTTAACCCATTAATCCACAGCATTGTATTAGGAGTGTCTATTTTTAATATATCGTATTCTAAGGACTTCCAACCTGGATTAATGGCAGGAGTACTCCATATCATAATTTGAGAGAGGGCAATAGCATTATATAAATCTCTTATAGAGGGTGATGCCAATCCACCCTTAAGCATGGGTCTTTTGGTAATTGAAAGAGGGATTCTAGTTCTTTTACCACCCAAAATAAATGCATCTATACCTCTTTGCAGTTTAACAATCCAATATTTTGGTGGAACTTCCGGAATTGTTCTAAGGATATAAGTGATTTTAGGGATCAATATCATCTTACTAATTGCGATTCTAGCTGACCATGAAAATTTTACATCTTTCCACTCTAAGAGGATTTTCTGAATCTGTTTCCATATCTTTTCTAGATTAGATTTCAAAATCTTATTAACCTTGAATGATAGGTCTATACCCAGATGACTTATTTTATTAGAGTTCCATTTAAAATTAAATGAGCTTTTTAAACTTGTAATTTCTTCAAAGGAAAGATCCCTCCATATAATATCTGATTTCTCGTGGTTGACCTTATAATAAGAGAGTCTTCCAAATTCTTTAAAGATGATATCAAGAGCTCCCAAAGATTGGATAGGGTTCTTCAAAATAACAGATCATCTGCATATATAGCAATTTTATACTCTTTAAGACCGACTTTTACTCCCTCAATATCCTTTGCTTCCCTTATTTTCAATAGAAGAGGCTCCACATAAAGATTAAATAATATGGGAGACAAGGGACAGCCCTGCCTAGTTCCATTTTTTATGGGAAAAAAAGATGTTTCATAATTAGGCCCACTAATCTTAGCTGTAGGGTTAATATAAAGAGCCATAATTGCTTTAGAAGCAAATTCCTCTAGTCCATAACATTCCAAGGCAATCTTAAGGAAGTCCCAGCTGACTCTGTCGAAGGCTTTCTCTGCATCTATCGACAGAGCCAAACTGGGGCCCCCATCACTCCTCCCTATAGAGAGAATATCTATCAATGTTCTTATATTATCCCCTCCTTGTCGTGACTTAACAAATCCTGTCTGCTCTGGATTAATCAACTGCGGAATTAAAGGGATCAAACGATTAGTTAACACCTTAGAATATATTTTTAAATCATAATTAATAAGAGAGATAGGTCTATAGCTCTTCCTATCTTCCGGGTCTTTTCCTTCTTTTAGTATATTTATAATTTTTGCTTCAGTTAACTCCTCTCTAATAATGCCGCTGTTCTTAATCTCATTAAACATACTGGCCAATAAAGGGGCCAGCTGGTCTTTAAACGTTGTATAGAATAGTTTATCTAGGCCATCAATACCAGGGGCCTTATTGTTTTTTGTTTTAATAATAACCTTTATTATCTCTTTCTCCGTTATTGGTTCATTTAGATATAATAATTCTTCCTCTGATATCTTAGGGAATTTAATATCCTTCAAAAAGTTTTTTATCTCACTCAAACTAGGTTTCTGAAAATCTTTCTGCTTCTCAATATTATATAATTCTGAGTAGTATTGGAAAAATATGTTGCCAATTTTTTCTGGATGGTTATATAGCTGATTATCTTCTCCCCTGAGTCCCTGGATATGGTTTTGAATTTTTTGATTCTTAACTTTATTGGCCAAATATTTCCCCATTTTTCCTCCCATGAGGTAATTGTTTTGTTGTGCTTTCCAAACCATTCTATCTTGAATTAACTGAAAGATCTTTTTAATTTGTAAATTGATATCTTTAATTTTTTCCATCTTTTGCATAGATGGAAGATTTTTATTGCTATTCTGTAATATATCTAACTGAATATAAAGATTTCTTAGGGTTGTTCCCCTAGCTCTCTTCATTTGCGCTTCTTTTTCTATTAGAATGCCTCTAACAAATGCTTTTAATGTACACCATATGAGTGAAGGAGATGATACTGAATCTATATTTAAGCGCATAAATTCTCTAATGGCTGTTCTTATTTCTTCTATATATATCTTATCTTTTAAAATCAGAGGTTCTATTCTCCACTTTCTTATTTTACCATAGGTTTCAACCCCTTTTAGTTCCAACATCAGTGGAAAGTGATCTGATAGTGCAGTAGATAAGATAGTTATTTTTTTTGTATCGTATACCACTGAAGGATCCCCCAAGAAATAATCTATTCTAGAGTATACATTATATTTCTTTGAGTGATATGTAAACTCTATCTTTTCTGGATTAAATGTTCTCCAAATATCAAAGAGGTCAAGCTCTATCATTAGTTTTTTAATTCTTAATCTTAAATAACTCAAAGTATTATTATTTTTCTTATATTTAGATTTTGATCTATCCTGAACTGGATCCATAGCTAAATTTAAGTCTCCACATATAATAACTTTTCCTTTTTTATATTTATGAACTAACTTCAATATTTTTATAAGAAATCTCTCTTGATTCTTATTTGGGGCATATATATTTACACTTGTGTAGATGCTTTTATTTATTTCTCCTACCCACAATATATATCTTCCCTCTATATCAATCTTTTTAAACTCTTCCTCCACCACTAAGTTAGCTTTAAATAATATCGAGACTCCCCTCGTTTTACTAGTATAATTAGCATCTACTCTCTTCAAAAAAGATTTATTATTTAATAGATGGTTATGCTTCATTTTCAGATGTGTTTCTTGTAGGCAGATTATTTCTGCACCTGATTTATTATATTCTGAAAATGCAATTTTTCTTTTAATGGGCATATTCAATCCATTGGTGTTATGTGATATTATCCTTAATGACATAGTTTCTTTATTGACTTAATTCCTCTTAACCTATGTTTCCCCTTCCTATCCTCACTATTTAAATTTGTGCTTCTCTGTTCCTTTAAACATATATACTGACTACAAACATACCGAATATGACCCATCCTATCTCTCATGTTGGGTCGAATTCCTACGGGCTGATTAGCCAGTGTTTAGAAGTGGTAGGTGAACCTTTCTAATGGAGGCAGCTACCTCCCAGTCTCTCAAAAACCTATAAGCATCTATCTATGCAGGATTATTAAAGCATTTCTGACAAAATCTTTACCTCAGAATTTGAGGGAACAAACATAAAAAAAAAAAAAAAAAAATGAAACACAAATCCAAAAACGGAAAAGTGAAATGTATTAACAAGCCCTTCACATCCTATACACATACATACTTATATATATACATACATATATATACACATATATATATACATATATATACATATATATACATACACGGCCTCTATTGCCCAATTCCAACTCTGTGTAAATTTCTTATAGTCAGGTGTCAACACTTCATTTGTTGAGATTTCTTAAGTCATCCTTATAACTACATTTTTATCATTAAATATGACAGTGCCAAATCCTATCTATAAACATATCTGTGAAACTTTTAACCTTTTAATTAAAGTGACCGGTGCTAACATTGTATCTAAGACCTTATATTATCCTCTATGTATATTTCCCTTCTTTAATAGAAGGTTATTTCTCTACCACCAATAAGGAAAAGAAAGAAAAAAAAAAAAAAAAAAAAAAAGGACAAATCCAATATATGCACATTTCCATCCCCTCTTTCCCCCCTTCCTCAGTCTTCTCCCCACCAACCAACCCATCCCCTATCCGCCCTCCATATGTCACTACTTAATGTCCTATGGATTCTAACCCCCTTCCTTTAAGGCTATATGTGAAATTTTATGACCCCTACCTATTGTAAAGGCAGGAGATTTATTAAGACCTTTAGAGGTTAATTAATCTAAAAGTGCAAAAATGTTACCATTATTATAAATTTACCTAAGCTCTCATCCAAGAGATCTACTTCTCTTCCCTCCTTACATTTTTATAACACATAGGAGGGACGGAGGGGACGGATATAGGGGGAGAGAACACCATATAAAGGAAAGATGAAAAGGAGTGATCTAAAATAAAAAAAATAAAGAAATAAATTTAAAAAAAACATTTTAAAATCCAATTATCAGAAGCTGCAATTATCCTTTGTCGTGAGGATCTGATGTCACTCTTCTAGATAGATCTTCAAATTCCTCAGGCAATCTATTCCCTCTTTGACTGAGTGAATTCTATACCATCTGGCGTCTTTAGTTATTGCAAGACCCTGTGGAAATATCCATTTATAGCGTATATTTTCTTTTCTCAGCGCCAGAGTTATTCTAGAATATTCTTTACGTTTATTTAGCGTGTATGCTGATATATCCCCAAATATTTGGATATTCTGGTATGGTGGTTTCAAGATCTTCTCTCTATAGTTTGCACGCATAATCTTCTTTGTAATTTAACAAATGCACTTTGACCATGACATCTCGAGGTCTTCCATTCTCTTTATTTCCTGATGTCTGAATTCTATGCAATAGATCAAATTTGTTTGGTACTGTCTCAAAATCTGGAACTAGCGAAGAGAGGAGCTTTATTATATATTTTGTCAAATCTGTGTCTTTAAGATCTTCTGAGATTCCTTTTATTCGTAAATTATTCCTTTTAGATCTATCTTCCAGGCTGGAAATTTTATTTGTTAAATCTTGTATTCTTTCTTCTAGTTTTTTATTCTGTGTCTGAAGCGTGTTATTTTCCATTATTTGTTTATCCATTACTATTTCTATGGCCGTGACTTTAGTGACGCAGTCCTTAATGGCCTTAGTATTAGAAATTATTTGTTTTTTAATTTCTGCCAGAAAATTAAGCTGGAACTCCTCTAATAAGGTTTTCATTCTAGTCACCGTTAGTAGCTCTTCCACCTCTGGTGATATTTATCTTATCTCAGTATTATCTTCTATACTGCCCAGACTTTGGTTCGGGGTCAAGTCTGGAATTTGATCTGTCTCAGATAACTCCATTCCCCCTTTTCCTTTTCCATTTGATTCTAGTTTCGGCGAAAACATATTATCAATTTTTTGAAGTTTCTTCTCTTTCTTATCTTTATTTTTAGAGTTCCTCATCCTGAGTTGTAGATGCAATGTATATTTATTCCAGCACTTTGACACATATACCCTTGTATAAACTTGCTTTTCCTCTCTTTACTTTCCCTCTTCCGTTTTGTTTCCAGATAAGGCCAATAGCCGTGCTCAGTTACTATACTAACAGTAAAGAGAGATATACCAATATGCAAATGTCTCTAATAACATTGATTCTGATTCTTTGTATTACCGTCAGTAACTATACAAGACATATAGCATTGCTTTTTTTTTTTTTATCTGGCTCTGTTCCTTTAAGAAAGCTGTTACCATATCATTCAGCATTTCAGTCCACCATGTGCAGTATCCCAAAAAATAAAAATCCATCCACTCACCATTATAGTCCTTTCCTTTTACAGTTTCTTGCTTATGTCTGGATATGTTTTTAAGATACAGGAGTTCCCTTTATGATATGTGTTCAGGCATAGAGTATCATATACAGCGTATTTTGTTATAATGGGAGTGCCCCAGGGACTAATATCAATCCCATTACTCACCCCCCCGCTGCCTTCCTCAGCCTGCCAGCCACCTGATGTCTCACAGTGTGAGTCCTGAGTCACTAGAGTTTGTTGCTCCACTTGATAGTGCTATTAGATGTTGCACACTGGAGATCCCAGCTCCTCTTTCTCCCGGACCTGCAGATTCACTGAGATGGTATTCTGGGCTATGTTAGCCCCCTTCGTTTGGTACTCCTGCTCCTGAGTGGTGAGTGGGGGCTATACAATTTCGCCTGAGGCTGAAAGTCCTCTCAAGTAACGTTGCTTTTTTTTTCCGGCTCTGTTTCTTTAAGAAAGCTGTTACCAAATCAGTCAGCATTTCAATCAGCCAAGTGAAGTATCCCAGAAAATGAGAAGCCACTCTCACCATTATAGTCCTTTCCTTCTACAGTTTCTTGCTTTTGTCTGAATATATATTTTAAGATACAGGAGTTTCCTTTATAATATGTGTTCAGGCATAAAATAAATATAGCGTATTTTGTTATAATAGGAGTGCCCCAGGGACTAATATCAATCCCATCACTCACCCCCCGCTGCTTTCCTCAGCCTGTCAGCCATCTGATGTCTCACAGTGTGAGTTCTGAGTCTCCAGAGTTTGTTCTTTCTCCCAGACCTGCAGATTCACTGTGATGATATTCTGGGCTATATTAGCCCCCTTCGTTTGGTGCTCCTGCTCCTGAGTGGTGAGTGGGGACTATGCAATTTCACCTGAGGCTGAAAGGGCTAAGGGGATTTTAAAATTCCTCTCTCTCAGGTGCCTGTTACCTCAGGCAGGAGAGTAGCTGCCTCCATTCACCTCCAGCTGCTATTCGCAGCAAACTACATCACTTCCGGTCTCCGCCCCTCCTCCATCTCACTCCCTTCAATACTTGACCTGTAATTTACTCTCCCCGTCTAAGTAAGGAACTTGAAAGTATATTTTTTGAAACTTGAACTTTCTTATCTGTCTAAGCAAGGAACTTGCAAATATTTTTTTCAAACTTGTAACGTTAGAAACAGTAACATAGTTAATTAACATTTGAACAGAATTTGTCAAAATAATGCAAGGCAAGTGTTTTGTGGGGCTAATCATGCATAAACAGTACTTCCATGAATTATGACTGAATTCTTTATTGATTGGTAGTTTTCAATGGTTGACCTGTTTGTTGGTGTAGTAATTGTTTTAAATGGCACATAGAGTTTCCTTTGTGGAAAAGTGGTTCTCTAAGTGTAACCACTGTTCTCTATCTGTTTTACAATTTCATTTAGTTTAATAGGAAAATATTGTTGGTGTAAACCTAATTTCTGCGGCGTAATAATGACCTTTTGAAGGAAACGGACTGTTGTGTGTACTTTAAAAAAATAAATTGTGGTTATATTGTGTTTTTTTAGGTTTTTGCATTTGCTTTTAAATTGGTTTTGCATGGCTTTTGTTTGTTTGATGGAAAGTTAGAGTACTTCATAGTAAACAATGTTTTTAGTAAAAATGCGTCCATCCTCTAATAAATCACCTTGACTTTCATTGTTTTGAATGTAAACTTTAATAGCCTGTGGATTTTTGCACCGTGATAAGGAATCGTATAATTGGCCATGTGCAAATACTGGTTGTTCTAAGAAAATACCCACAGATTTGAAAGTTTGTCCTTGTGATTTATTAATGGTCATGGCAAATGCCATAATGATGGGAAATTGTCTTCTTTGAAGTATAAAAGGGAGACTACTTTCACTTGGTGCTAAATCTATCCTTGGTATGAAAACTCTCTCTTCTTTATGGGTACCAGTTAAAATTTCAGCATCTATTAAATGGTCCTTTAATTGTTGAACAATTAATTTTGTCCTATTGCATAGGCCTTTTTGGGGGTTCATATTTCACAGTAACATGACAATTGCACCTTTCTTTAGCTGCAAAATATGTGGTGGCATTCCAGAAGGAGTTAATGATTTTATGAATTCAGTTGAAAAGTTTGCCTGACTTTCTTTGTCATCAGCAAGTACAGAATCAGCACTGTGATAATTTCTTTGGGGTGCATTATTTTTTTTAAAAGATTTTATTATTGAGGATTAATGCATCCTTACTTGGTTGGCAAGTTCTGAATAGTCCTGGTTATTTATGGTACCTTCAAATATAGCCGATATAAGATCTTGGTGACAAATCATATGAGGGGGGATGTGCACAGTGTCGTCAAGTAAATTTGGTATTTTTTCTGTTTTGCCTTTCCAATTTTAATAAGCCAATAATTGAAATCATTTTGGCCTTCTGATCTCATATTTTGTTGCAGTTGAAGATGAGTAAAATGTTTCCATAGTGTACTTGACTTTTCAATAATGTCAGTTCGATTTCCATGTACAACGACAGGTAATGTTTGTTTAAAATCGTCACCTAACAACATTACCTTTCCACCAAATGGAAAATTATTATCCATGACCTCACAAAGCAAACGGTCAATCCATTGGAGGGCATAGCATGACATCATTGTCGCCTCATCTATTATAATTAATTTACTTTTTTTCAGTTTTTTTGCTTGTAATGATGTCATGCAAATATCTGATACTGAGGTTTCTAAAATAGGCACTGGCAGTTTAAGCCCACTTTGTACAGTTCTTCCACCTTCTAACAAAAGTGCAGCAATTCCAGTTGTGGCAAATGCGAGTGCTATTTGACCTTGTGCTCGTGCAAAACTCATTAATAAATTATATTGATATGTTTTTCCTGATCCGCCAGGTCCATCAAGATAGAAATAACACTCTTTGACATGTCATCATCTAGTGCATTTTTGATGGCATTAAATGCTTGCAATTGTAACGTATTTAAAGTTGCAAGTCTTTCTTCTGTCCTTTGTACTTGTAGTTGAATGTCATAGTCTTCAAAGTTTATGTCAAGACCTGGATCAGGCAGATTAAAACTTGCACAACTTAATCTGTGAGTTAAAAATACTTCTTGGATTTCCATTAATGCTTTTAAGTGTGCAATAGCTTCATTGTATCGTTGCATAAAGTCTTCAGCCATATTACTTTTAAACGTGTCCCACAAAGCTAATGCATTTGGAGCATTTGAGAAGATACAAATGAATGCAAATTGTTCCCTCATCTGCCGTGGCATTTGACATAGTGCTGCTTCATCTACACGTCTTTCCCATTCTGTATCATCAGCTAGTAAGTTTCTATGTCTTTCAGCTAAATCAAAGGATTCATATACTATGTCATTAACATTTCTTAAGTGTTCAAAACTTTGTCCTCCAGGAACATTTAAAAGTAGTAGTCGTAAGCAGAAACGTTCAAGGTCTCTTGGACTGACCGTGTAAATTCTTGGGATTATTTTATTTCCTCTGCTTTTTCTTGGTCTCCATAATCCATTCACAAAAACATAGTGATTTTGAATTTCAATATATAAGAATTGTGTTGCTTGTGAATCTGTAGAATTTAATTCAAACCATGCAGTTAGTGTAGTTTGACGATGCTCACTTTGGGCCAATGCATTACTTTCATTTCCAGCATGGAAATACACTAAATGTCTTTGTGGCAAATGTACTGCTAATCTATATACTGCATGTGATCTATCATGCATTTAAAATTTTAAAAGCCGCCACATAGCTTCTGGTGCACTTACAAAGCGAGCATCTACATGAGATGCAAGTTCATCATGTACTAACTCACTGCTTTCGGTATTGTCTGCACTTTTGACGACTACAGTAGCTGCATCATAGCCTATGTAAATATATTTGTACACATATTTAATGGATTTGATGGAAGTGCAGGCTTCTACATTAATGTGTGCATTATACTTCATGAGTAAATGTGGATTGTAGGGTACCACATATCTATTGTCAACCTTTGCCACGAATAATGGCACTATCTCCTTCTCTTCTTCTATAAAGTGGATAGCCATCACAATTGGCATACGTTATAAGTTTTGTCTCTATAATCTTTTGGAAATTCTTTGGAACATTTTTTATTTTCCATACATGGTGATTGTGTATTAATCTCGCCACAGGGTCCATGAATCGTACGATGAGTTACAATCTCATATAGTCTACCATATAGTTCTGGATCTGTTAGTTCAGCAACAATGACTAAATCCACTTTGTCACCAGTATCTAATTTATCTTTTTCTTGAAGGATTATCAGAAGATGTGCATGTGGAAGGCCTCTTTTTTTAAATTCAATTTCATATACATAAGCAAGACATTTGCCAAATAAGTGACTTATAGTGATGTCATGTATTAATTAATTTAATTTAATTTTGAAAACTCTGGCTACTAAATCTGGTCTATCAGAAGCACTTTGGGCAAGAAGTACATTTTGTGTAATTGCTGGCCATTGGGGATTACATGTTACATTACGGTTTTCCAAATTTGGTGACAATAGCCATGGCATCATTGTATCTTTCTCTCATATTTCGAGGATATCTCTGGAACGAAGATGGTAAAATAATGGCTTTGCCAGCTGTCATGTCTCTGCTTGTAGCCACCTCAACGACATAGTCCATTAATACACAATATTGTTCTACACGTAGTTTATCTTGTTGATATTTTATGAAGTTTAAATTATTGGCCTCAACTTGCAAATAGGAATCAATAATCCATTGTTGTGTTAATTTTCCACCACATCAAATTGGATTAAATGTATTTCGAATCGCAATTTGAGCTACTTGAAATTCAAGCATGAAAACATTATTTCGCATTCTGGCTTCAGCATTTGGGTAACTGGGAAGAGTTAATTTTGGTTGCCAACATGCTTCTCCATGTGGGAAAAAAATGGGATCTGTCATTGGATCTAAATTTGGACTTAAGATACTGATATTAATGAATAGTTGCTCCTCATTTCTGGGATATATTCTAATGTCTCTTTGAAATGGTGGTTCTCCTTCATCAATTTGAAACACCATAGCAACCTCATTTGATGTTGGCAAGTTATAACGGCGTTTATCAGTATGTTTATCTCTTTTAAGCACCTTATTGACCTTTGGGATTGGTAATTGATGTCTTTCTGCATGAAGTTGTTGTTCATTTTCTACTGCCAATTTTTTATAAGCTTTAGTGTAGGGGTTATTGGCTGCATACGTTGGTCAACAGCTTCCATTGTATCTAGGACATATTGTTGAGCAAATTTTCTTTGCTTTGCTTCCTCTGGATGTAAATGGGAAGTACGATGGTAAATTTGGCCTTGGTCTTTAAAGCAGTGAGGACCATGTCCTGGTACATTAGCAGCTAATGTTGCCCCCATAGATACAAAGGATATGGCACTATTGTAGGATCTTATGTTTGTCTTGAAATTTTTGTAGTTTGGAAAAGTAGGCTCAGTCATAATGTTTTGTAAATATATTGGGAATTGTTTTCTTTCTGGAAGTTAGACCTTGCCTTTTTGACAGCAACTAATGAATTGGCCATCTCTGTGTCTTTCCTGTTTAAAACGATAAGCCTCACAAAACTGACATTGAGTATTCATGTCACCACAATTATGAACCTCTGAGTAAAGGACAAATTTGAAGAGCATATATCAGTTTCAGTTTGTAATTCATCATTTGAAATGTCATGTGATGTTTGAGGAACAGGTTCTAAATGCTTTAGTTTTTTAGTGGCTTTTTTTGGTGTATCTTTTATTTTTGCAGCTGATAGTCTTTTGCTTGCAAGTCTTTTGCGTTCTCTTTCTCGTCTAATTTCCTTCTGCTCCGGCATCGGCTGGTTTGCCCATTTTTGTTGTCGATCTCTAGCTTGACGTCTTATCTTTTCCTGTTTGGTCTCGTTATCAGCCATCTTAATCTGTAAATAAAAATAATGTATTATTAGTTGACTTTTAGATGTTAAGTTGGTTTGTGAAATGTTTTTGTTGCAACAGTGTTGTAATTGTAAATTAACTTTGTTTGGATGTGATTGTAGTTTATTGTAGCTAAACTTGCTTTCTATTGTTAAATTGGCTTCTACTTTATGTGTTGTATTTTGTCATGTTTGGATTAGATGCATATGGCACGCAAGGTAATTGCATTATAGCTTATTGCAGATGTAGTAGGTTTATAGTGTTAAATTAGCTTTTTAATGTAGTTTTGGTTGTTCATTGTTTTACATTTTGTAGGTTTGTAGGGTTGGCTTAGAGGCATAGTAGAGAGGAAAAAATAGTAGTAATATATTGGTCTTTGTAATTTCTACTGCAGGGATTTGTGGAATACTATTCTTCTATTTAACTTAAAGGCTTATATGTTGTTGGTGTAAAATTAGGTTTATATTGTTGTTTGTTAGGTCTTAGTATTTGTTGTAGTATTGTCTTTTATGTGTGTGTTTAGTTGTTGTGGTTAACATTGTAGGTTGGGGCTGTGAATTGAGAATTGTACATTTTGTATTGTATGTGTTTTGGCTATTTATTGGACTATGCTGTTTTATGTTGTTAATTTTTTTTTATAGATTAAAGTTTGTGTTTACTGTTAAACGTTGTTGTACATAAAAGGTAATTATTAGGTAAATGACAAATGTGTCAGTAATATTTTGTTAAAGCTGTTAATTTGTGGTGCTTATTGTTGTTGGTTTATTTTGTTTTTTCTCTTGACATGTATGCAGAGCAAACATGTTTATTTAGTTTTCTCTTTTCTTACTTGTTATACTGTACCTTGTTTGAAGTGTGATTTCAAGCCGGATATTCCTGGATCCGCTGTTGGAACTCTTTGTGCGATGGTCTTCACGTAGTGTCAGTTGTAAAAGAAAAAGTGAAATGTTATTTGATTGGAATGTATATCTCATGAATAGCAAAGTTAATTATTTTTGTCTACTCTATCTGTTATCGTGAATAATTCTGCTATGCTGTTTTTTGTGCACCACTTTAAAATACTTTTATTTTATTTGTATATTAAAGATATCCTTTTTTTTAAATGTAATTATTAATGTTATTGACATTTTGTATATGTTAGCAATGTTTGTTTGACTATCCTGTTTTGAGTCCACCACTTTTGGGATGCTGTATTTGGCTTGTGGATGACAGTTAAAGGTTGTTGTAGAGTAAAGCTAACTGTGAATGATCTTTGTTGTAACTATTAACATTAGTATCCTGTTTAGCGTCCGCCACTTTTGGTATGCTTATTTAGGCTTCTTTGTAAGGGTTATAGGTTGTTAAACAGTAAAGAGGAATGTTAAGTAATTTTTCTATCTTTTTTTGTGTTTTTTTTGTGCAATCCTGTTTTCTGTCCACCACATTTTGCATGCTCCATTTGCGTAATTAGTCTTGTTTGTGGGGGTTACATGTTGTTGGACAGTAAACAGGAATGTTAATTGCCTTTTCTATATGTTGTTGCGCTTTTTTGTACTATCCTGTTTTGTGTTCACCACTTTTCGGATGCTGCATTTGGCTTGTGGGTGATGGTTTGAGGTTGTTGTACAGTAAAGTGCAGGAATACTTTAGTTTTCTGTATGTTGCTAATGTTTGGTATGCTATCCTGTTTTGTGTCCACCACTTTGTGCTTGTTTTTTTGTGTGCAACTGTCTTTTTTGTTGAAATTGTTTAGGTCTTTGTGAAGTTTGTTGAACTGTGGTGTTTTTGTCTTGCTTGAATTTGTATTGAGGCTTGTATTTTTTCATTCGAATTCTCATATTGGTGGGCATTAAACATAGGTTTTTTTTGTACTTGTTATACTATACCTTGATTGAAGTCTTGTTCTTGTCCGAATGACAGAGGGTCCCCTCCTGCCAATCTTAATCCGCCAGTCTTCTTGGAGTGTCTGTTTGAAAAAGAAAGTTAAATGGTTAATTGTATATTCAATCTTTTGGATTTTGCAAAGCATGGTCTTTTTCTGCATGTAATGTATTTTTCTATCTTACCTCGTCTTTCTTTCTGTTCTTTAAAAGTGATCCTCTTTTCTTGAGTGATGCTGTTGATGCAGAGTCTGTTTGAATAGTGAAAAAAGGGGAAAGATTGAGCTGCAGGTTACATATGTATTAGTGTCATATTTTTTTTTGCTATGAGTTGCTGTGAATTAATGTCACTTGAATATACTTCTTTCATTACTTTGAGTTAAGATTAGGTTGTTGTAGGGCCTATACACATAATGTGCATTTCACATGTCACTATACATGAATCTGATTTTCATTGTTAAAGTTTGCAATGTTTTATTTTTTTCATTTTTTTTTTGTTGGTGTCTTCCTTACTAAATGAAATATATTATAGCTTACCTCTCAGTTTCAATTTGCAGATTATGAAGTTGGAAATTAGGAAATAATTCTCTTCTGAAGCAACGGCAGCAGTTAACTATCCAGTCACTCTGTTCATCACCTGAAGAGAAATGTAGAATTTTCTGTAAACTAGGCAGTATTTATAAACTTTGAGGTGCTTCAGACCGTTAGAACGCAATACGCATGCGCTATTTGCTTTCCAGCGTAAAAGTTGCATTCCAGCCGCCATTTTAGGCCTAATAGTTGTAATTTTCCTGTAAAATGGTGGTTAATATCAGTGTGGTACATGCCGCATAGTGTGTGTTACGTTCCTCGTGAAGTTGACTGAAGCGTTGTTTCCGTTTTGCGAGTCACTGTAGTATTTTTGCGTCCTTAGCCTCATTTTCATTTTGTTCGGCACCCATTTTTTCTCTCACTTAGGTGATTTTCTGGTGTCTAAACTCCGAAATTTTGACTTAAATCGAGGTGTAACTTCACTTGCAGAGGTCCTGGGTGCCCCCTTTTGCTGTGGCTAAGCTTTTTATCTGTTTGTTGTGTGTATTTATTGTGTTTGTAATGTTTTTGGGGTCGCACGATGGTTGTGTCCTTGTTTTCGGATCTCGTACATCTTTTTCGGACAATCCGTAGGTGTTTGGTGGTGTTTTGCGTCTTTAGAGTGCTGTAGCCTCGTTTTCGTTTTTTTTTCGGCTGGCATTTTTTGTGTCGCTTTTTTTCTGTCGGGTGTCTAAACTCTTTTATTTTAAGTTCAATTGAGGTGGAACTTCAGTTTTCGAGGTCCTTAGTGCCCCCCCCCACCCCTTTGCTGTAGGTAAGCTTTTTATGTATTTGTTGTGTGTATTTATTGTGTTTTTCATGGTTTTCATGTGCGCTGGTTTCGGGCGTTTTTTGCGAGGTTGTAATGGGTCGTAACACGTCTCGTATTTTTGTTTCTTAACTCCGTAAATTTTGCGAGGTCCGCAGTTGCTGCCAAGGAGCGCCTTCGGCGCTACGCGAGCCCGCAGCGTTAGCAACAGCCCGCATGCTCACAACTATATATGTGATTAATTTTACCACCAAGATAATAGATATACAATTTCACAGTTCCCAATTATTTTATTATTCTCACTTTATAAGTCAACATACTTATTGAATCACTACAAAATTCAAGTATTTTATTTTATTTAAATGTATTTTATTTTTTCATTTCTTGAGGAATCTCAAAGAAATATTTATGTCATATAATAATAGCCATTATTTTATATGTCACAATTTCGCTTATTACACAGTAGCTTGTTTTTTATCAATCCAACTTCATCACCAAATTTTATTTGTACATCATAATAATATGAATTTTTAATTTCACTATTTTTTTTTATTTTTTTATTTTCATTATAAATGTATGTATCTGTGTATTATTGTCAGTTTAGGTTGAGCAAGAAAATAATACATTTTTAATGTATTTCTATTACTTTTACAGACACATTAGTGTGACTCTTTAATAATAAAATGTATTGACCAATTTTACAACTGGTCACTATTTACCTTTATTGCAAATCAAAAACGGTATTGATATGAGGGTAAATTCAAACATACAGCACCAACACTTCATAACCACTATTCTGTTTTGTTAATGTATTATCAAAAGAAGTAATCAAGTGTTTATTTTATTTTACTAGTGAAAATTCATTTTGCCATTCCATAGAAGTATATGCTCTGTCTTGTTATAGTCCTATTACAAGCAGTAATTTCAGTGTTTGTTTTACTTAATCAGTGATCATTTATACTGCCATTCAATTGAAACACCTGTTCTAGCAAATTGCAAGTCCATAATATATGTTTAAACATTGGTCTGTCTAATAAAGAGTTAAATCATATTATGCACACCCTAAGAAGTGGCTATATTATACAGGCAGTAGGAAGAGAAACGCCTACCCCGGATGACTCTGACAAGATAAAGTTCCAAAGAAACGTGGGTCAGGAGCGTCCTAATGATGTGGTTGTCCCTTACCTTGTGTCTCTAAGCTCTCTCATGATTTACAGCAACACAAAAACGCTGCTCTTATCATCTATAACTAAATTCGAGTGCAATTTAGAACAACCATCATTGTAAAAGCAGATTTATTTCTCAATTGAAGCAGAGTAAATAAATAGTACAACTGTGTTCACATTTGAATGTCTAAAACAAGTTAAAAAACCTGCTTCCAGCTCAGAATTCCAAGAAAAACAGTTATTGCACTGCATTCTGGAAAGCTGAGGTGGGACATGCAGAAAAGGCTATATGGGGAAAAAAAGAGATCACATAAGTGATAATATATATTGTGTCACTTAAGCAATATAATATTAAGTGATTATTTAACTGTACCAACAATGAAACAAAGTGCAATGAGTTATTAATAACATACAACAAAAGAGTATTTCTAAAAAGTGTCAATTAAGACACAAAGAGAACTTTGTCACACAGAAGTATTTGCTGTTTTTCAATTTAGATTATAACATCAATTCATCTTATTAGAGAACTTAAAATATATATAAGACACTAACAGCCTTATTAAATTGCGATTCGGCAAATTGAAAAGGGCTCTATTTAAGCACATAGCATATTTTTTTTACAGAAGTTTTTAGTTAGTGAAGACCTTGCTTTTGGATAGAAGTTCACTAACTAAAAACTTCTGGGAAAAAAATATGCTATGTGCCAAATTGCAATTTAATAAGGCTGTAAATATTATAAATAAAGGCAGGGAAATTGTATATATTAAAAATAATTGGGCATCAATACTAATCATCAGAAAAGTGGTATTAATATGGTAAAATATTGGTATTAATCGACGTATTAATATAAGTAAATAAGTAACCAGGGTCCCATGTAAACATATAAATATATAAATAGCCAGGATCCAGTATAAAAAGTGTACTAGCCAGATCTACTATACAGAAGAAAAAAATAATAATACTATTCAGTCAAGGTCCCCTATGCACATATAAATATATAAATTGTCATGACCTCCATCCAATTATACATCAACAACTCGACCCTACACAGCTCTCCACTGTGCTCCCACCTCTTCTCAGCACTATCACCAACCTCAACTGCCCTGACATAGCCACCTCACACTACAACTCTACTCTCTCTTCCACCCTTGACACCCTTGCCCCCATAACTACACGCAGGCGCCTTCAATCTCATCCACAACCATGGCACACTACACACACACGTTACATTCAGAAGTGCTCCCGCACTGCTGAACGACTATGGAGGAAATCACGCTCAACAGCAGATTTCCTTCACTATAAGTTTATGCTACTTTCCTACTCCTCTGCCCTCAACCTGGCCAAACAGCATTACTTCACATAACTAATATCAACTCTGTCCTCTAACCCCAAACGTCTGTTTGCCACTTTCAATACTCTCCTCCCCCCATCCCTTCCTGTCTCACGGCTGAAGACTTTGCCAAGCATTTTACACATAAAATTCAATCTATCCACAATGAACTCTCCTCTCATCGTGGCTCACACACTCCACCCTCTCAACTAACCAACAACACCCAATCTACTCCCCTCCCCATTCCCACAGCCACTTTGAAATACCTTACCCCTTCAACAGAGGATGAAGTCTCCATCCTAATATCATCCTCTCACTGCACTACCTGTCATTTGGATCCTATTCCATCTCAGCTCATCCCTCTCCTCTCTACTACACTAATCCCAGCTCTCACACACATCTTCAACCTTTCCCTAAACACTGGCATGTTTCCATCATCTCTAAAACATGCCATAATTACACCCACTCTCAAGAAACGCTCATCCGATTCAGACGTTGCATCTAACTATCGCCCTATCTCTCTACTTCCCCTGGCTTCCAAACTCCTGGAGCGGCTCGTCTATAACCGCCTTACCAGTTTCATGTCCTCTAACTCTCTTCTGGACACCTTCCAATCTGGCTTTCAGACCGAACACTCCACTGAGACAGCCCTCATAAAAGTCACCAATGACTTGCTCACCACCAAGTCTAAAGGCCACTTTTCCATTTTGCTTCTTCTGGATCTCTCTGCCGCCTTTGACACAATTGACCATCCGCTTCTACTCCGCATTCTCTCCTCCCTCGGCATTCGAGACAATGCTCTCTCGTGGTTCTCATCATTCCTCCAAGAATGATCATTTAGCATCTCCTCCGGCACATCTTCTTCTCCTCACCCCCTGTCTATTGGCGTACCCCAAGGATCAGTCCTAGGACCCCTCCTCTTCTCCATCTACACATCCTCACTCAGCACCGTAATAAACTCTTTTGGGTTCCAGTACCATCTCTATGCAGATGACACCCACATCTACCTCTCAGCACCACATCTATCCCCCTATCTTCTAGCACACGTCTCCGACTGCCTCTCTAGTATATCCTCTTGGATGTCCGCCCACCATCTAAAACTCAACATGTCTAAGACTGAACTCTTAATCTTCCCACACTCTACTACAGCTTCAATTCCTCACATCTCTCTCTCTGTCAACAATGCCATCATCACTCCCACCTCCCAAGCTCGTTGTCTCGGGGTTCTACTGTACCCTGCCCTCTCTTTCATCCCACACATACAGTCTCTAACCAAATCCTGTCTTCTCCATCTAAAAAACATATCCTAAATACGCCATTACCTTACACAAGACACTACTAAGATTCTAATACACTCTCTCATCATCTCTCGTCTTGACTATTGCAACTCGCTCCTTGTTGGCCTGCCCATCACTTGCCTCTCCCCACTTCAATCCATAATGAATGCCTCCGCCAGACTTCATCTTCCGTACACATTGTTCAGTGTCGGCAGCTCCTCTTTGTCAATCACTTCACTGGCTTCCCTTAGCCTCCAGAATAAAATGTTAAATCTTGACCCTAACCTATAGAGCCCTCAACAACAGAGCACCCCCACATATCTCTGCTCTCATCTTCAAATACTCCCTCTTCGTTCTGCTAACAACCTTCTCCTTTCTACCACTCTTGTCATGTCCTCTCACTCCCGCCTCCAGAACTTTTCTCGTGCTGCCCCTATTCTCTGGAACTCCTTTCCTCGCTTCACTAGACTATCCTCCTGCCTTAAATCCTTAAAAACTTCAATAAAAACGCACCTCTTTAAAGAAGCCTATAACCTTCTTCGCTAACATACTCAGCACTACTCTCTCCCTATTGTACCACATACAAATTTCAACCTTTATATTGTAAGGGCCTCATTCAATTGCGATGTGGCCAATTGAATAGGGCCCTAAAGAAGCACATAGCATATTTTTATTAAAGACGTTTTTAGTTAGTGAAAACCTTTCTTTTGGATAGATGCTTGCTAACTAAAAACTTCTTTAAAAAATATATGTTATGTGCTTATTTAGGGCCCTATTCAATTGGCCAAATTGCAATTGAATGAGGGCCTAAGTCTGCAAGTTTCAACCCTGCAAGGTGCTTTAGGGAAATCACTATGGACACCAGATTCCAAGCTCAAAGACAAGGCCCTCCATTCATTGCAATGTGGGAATCTTGAACTTGTCATTGCCTGTAACTTAACTTATGTATAGCGCTACGGAATATGTTGGCGCGTTACAAATAAACAATAATAATAATAATAATAAATTGTGGTATATTCACTATTATATAGGTTCATTATAACAATTGATGCTCAATTAAACCTTTCATAAAATAAATATATCCCATGCATATATATATATATATATATATATAATATATATATATATATATATATATATATATATAATGTATGCACACAAATGGAACTCCATATCACAGATCTACTTTAATTGTACTAACTACCTCTATTCACCTCAATCACACTTCTTTATACCTGTCCTGACACAATAACTGATGTCATGCTCAAAATATGACAAAAAATGCCAAGTATGTGTATTTTGTTATTATATATTAAATTCTGCTTCTCCTATTCTAATCTTTGGCAAATACACGTGTGACTTTTCATAAAGAAAACATATGTAAGAGCATATTGGAATTACAGTATAATACATAATAGTAACATTTAATCTACTGTGTTGGTTTTCAAACCAGAAGATACGTTAATAAATTGTAAAATGCAGCCGTAATTTCTTGAATGTCAAATTACTATTATGAAAAATGTTCCTACCACATAAATGATGGTAGTGTTCATACAATAGGAATCAGTTGTTTATTAATAACTGATTATAACTTAAAACGTAAGTGTATTGGACTTCAGCATATTCATATTTACAACCCCTGTCAGGAGTACAGGAAAGAGTAAAGGATCTTTATCTGCCTATGCCTCTACAGTGGCTACTGCAGGAAAATCAATGATCAGGAAAAAAAATTTGAAAGCCTCCTGGTTAGATTCTCTTTCATGCCCAGAGCTCCTAATAGGGGAGGCAGAGAAGCATATCTGCTGGACATAACAATGCTAAGGGTCATGTACGTTTTCAAAGTTGCATCAATTTTTAAATAATGCAATTCTACCCACTGAATTGCATTTAAATGAAAAAAATACGTTTTATTATTTGTCTTAAAGGGACTCATAAGCATGCTTTTTCTTTTATAAATATTTTAAGTAGGTTAATGAATTAATGCTACCCTTCTCAATATAGTTATCACATAAAATGCACACTTGCTTACTACCTAAAAGTCCCATAGTAACTGTTTCTCAACTTCTGGAGCATTTTCCTTTCTTCCAGATCTTTCTTGTACAAGCTGCCATGTTTTCAAGCTGTAACATGCCCACATGTAGGTAGGGGCTTCACATTACTAGTGTCATGCTATTAGGAAACATGTTGTTTGTCTGCATATAGCAGTGTAATATTTGTAGTATGAATCTCTCACCTTTGTTTATGGCTGTATGTCACAGCTGTGAAACATTGCAGCACATAGAAGGATGTAAATTGAAAATCCTAATTCAAAGAACATATGGATACAATTAAAATATAGAAAAATGTGCCTAATATTTTCCATCTAGAAAAGCAGCTCTAAAAAAAGCATGCCAATATAATTTGGTTGCTTACTATTATCAACTAAGATGTTGGTCATAATTGTGCAAATGAAGTACTGCTAACAGTAAGGGTGCGAATGCAATAGAGAAAAACTTTTCTTAACCTCCCACACCTGTACCCAGCAGTTCAAAGAATCTCACTGCAGTTCAACAGTTTATTCAGTAAGAAATGTCTATGGACTTTTAAAGGATAGCAAATCATTTAAATAATTACTGCACGAGGGGAAAAAAAAGTTTGAAAATATTGAGTCTAACTAAGAGCATAATTAAGCAGGAAAAAAGTCATTCAGATATTTTTTTAAATCACAGCACATACATACAGTGGATATAAAAAGTATTCACACCCCTGTTAAAATGTCAGGTTTCTGTGCTGTAAAAAATAATACAAAGATGAATCATTTCAGAACTTTTTCCACTTTTAATGTGACCTATAAACTGTACAACTCAATTAAAAAACAAACTGAAATCCTTTAGGTAGAGGGAAGAAAAAATATAAAAATAAAATAATATGGTTGCATAAGTATGCACACCCTTAAACTAATACTTTGTTGAAGCACCTTTTGGTTTTATTACAGCACTCAGTCTTTTTGGGTATCAGCATGGCACATTTTGACTTGGCAAGATTTGCCCACTCTTCTTTGCAAAAACACTCCAAATCTGTCAGATTGCGAGGGCATCTCCTGTGCACAGCCCTATTCAGATCACCCCACAGATTTTCAATCAGATTCAGGTCTGGGCTCTGGCAAGGCCATTCCAAAACTTTAATCTTCGTCTGGTGAGGCCATTCCTTTGTTGATTTGGATGTATGCTTTGGGTCATGCTGAAAGACGAAGTTCCTCTTCATGTTCAGCTATCTAGCAGAAGCCTGAAGGTTTTGTGCCAATATTGACTGGTATTTGGAACTGTTCATAATTCCCTCTCTCTTAACTAAGGCTCCAGTTCCAGCTTAAGAAAAACAGCCCCAAAGCATGATGCTGCCACCACCATGCTTCACTGTGGTTATGGTGTTCTTTTGGTGATGTGCAGTGTTGTTTTTGCGCCAAACATATCTTTTGGAATTATGGCCAAAAAGTTCAACCTTGGTTTCATCAGACCATAACACCTTTTCCCACATGCTTTTGGGAGACTTCAGATGTGTTTTTGCAAAATGTAGCCTGGCTTAGATGTTGTTCTTCGTAAGAAAAGGCTTTCGTCTTGCCACTCTATGTCATAGCCCAGACATATGAAGAATACGGGAGATTGTAGTCACATGTACCACACAGCCAGTACTTGGCAGATATTCCTGCAGCTCCTTTAATGTTGCTGTAGGCCTCTTGGTAGTATCCCAGACCAGTTTTCTTCTCGTCTTTTCATCAATTTTGGAGGGAGCTCCAGTTCTTGTTAATGTCACTGTTGTGCCATATTTTCTCCACTTGATGATGACTGTCTTCACTGTGTTCCATGGTATATCTAATGCCTTGGAAATTCTTTTGTACCCTTCTCCTGACTGATACCTTTTAACAATGAGATCCATGGCTTTTGCTGTGGGATGCGACTAAGAAAATTTCAGGAAAGACCAACTAGAGGAGCTCAACTTTATTTGGGGTTAATCAGAGGCACTTTAAATGATGGCAGGTGTATGCTGACTCGTATTTAACACGATTTGGAATGTGATTGCTTAATTCTGAACACAGCTACATCCCCAGTTATAAGAGGGTGTGCAGACTTATGCAACCACATTATTTTTCTTTTTCTTCCCTCCACCTAAAAGATTTCAGTTTGTTTTTCAATTCATGTTGTACAGTTTATAGGTCACATTAAAGGTGGAAAAAGTTCTGAAATGATTTAACTTTGTCTCATTTTAACAGGGGTGTGTAGACTTTTTATATCCACTGTATTGAAGCTAGATAATTCTCTGGTCATAGGAAACACCCTCTTTTAAACAGCCTCTGAGATGACACTACACATGAACATCAGCAGATAGACAATATCGAAATCAGATTGACTATATACTTTACAGCCAAAGATGGAGGAGCTCTATACAATCAGTAAAAACAAGACCTGGAGCTGACTGCGGCTCAGAATTAAACTGAAGATAGGAGGAAAAATCATCAGACCACATAGATACATAAAATGTTATGAACAGAAGGGCCCACTGGACTGTTTGGGGTTAAACAGTTATTATATGTGTGGTTAGAAGGTACTAACAATTTGCTTTTGCCCAGGAGGATGGGCTAGGGGGAGAGTCTTTGGTGTTTTGTGTAATCTGAAAACGTGTTTTGAAAAATAAAGAAGTGCCAGTCTGGTTTTGGACACACTAAACAAAGGTAGTGTCGGAGTCTGCTTATACTAATCAAAGGTACATGGTGTGTGATTCTGAGATCCTAAGAAAAGGGGTCTGATGGTGGCTGTCTCTTCAGAAATGATGCTGTCATCTGAAGTGTCTGCTGGTGTCGAGATCTGAACAAACAGTTGGGACCCATAGAGAGAGAGAGATAATTGGGGTGAGCATAGTCCCCCAAATCTGGCGGGCGTAACAGCTGGTGGCAGCAGTGGATATCTCAAGCATTTTTACCAGCAGCCATTATGGCTACTTACAAAGACAGAGAGAAAGAGAGCCAGGTGACAGAGGTAGAGGACTGCAGAGGAATGGCACTTCAAAAGCGATGGATGGAGATCCTGGTATTGTGGCAGGGCCATGAGTTGTTACGCTGGCTGAAGAAACTGGTATGGAAAGAGATTGCCTTGGAGAAACAGTATCATGCCAGGATAGGGGCCTGTTGGTGCCCTTGGAGAGGGTCTCTATTTTCGATGGAGCTAATAGATGGGCTCTGGGAGATCGTCTATGGTGATCTGGAATGTGGCATGGGGACTGTAAGGAGGCAAAATAACTTGCTTCTTAAATGTTGTCAAGGTCTGGGACTAGAACCATGGTCCCTGGAGGGTAATTTGCTGGAACCCCTGATTCACCAAGAGCTGCAGCTGGAGGCTGAGTATTTTGAATTGCTGGATGAGGCATCCATGGAGGGGTTTAGGCCATCCAGATGGGAGGAACCCAGTCAGGTGGACAGGGATGAAGAGGACTGGTCACCAGACCCCTACGAACCAGGGTCTAAGGAGAGGAAATTATGGACTGTTGGGAGAATTCTGATCTCAGGTTTTCTAAAAGTAACAAGGATGCCTTCATGCAGTGGGTTGACTGGGAAGAAGAAGAATTGGGTCCTATCTTTAGGGGGTTAAGCCTTGCCCAGTTAGAGGCATGGGGACAGAGCCAAACCACAGCAGTGCCAGGCCCAGTGGAAGACCTGGGAAAAAGCTACCTTGCTTTTAGAGTCAGAGAAGAACAAAATGAGCACTGGGCCCTACCGATGGACTGTAAACAATGTGGGGAGGTTCCTTGGATGACCATTGTCCAGAAGCCAGCAACTGTTCCAGGGACAGGCTCAGCAAGAAGCCCTGGGAGCATGGCAAACCAAGGGGCACAGCCGTATACAGGTGGCGGGGACACCATTGCTAAGGACAAGGCAATGGGGCAAAAAGAAAAGGACTGTCAGATTGCGGATGCAAAAGAGAGTCTGGGTGGGAGCAGGCGTATACCCACCATCCCTTGGAGGATAAAATGGACTGTTAACCATTAAAGGAGTTTCAGGTGATAAAAATGTCAGAGAGCTAGCCACAGACCAGAGGGCAGGGTCGGTTATGATCCCCAAGATCCTGCCATACAGAGACCCAGCAAATTAGTTAAAGAGGGACCACATTCCTTATTGTGTGCCCAAGCAAGGAGAGCTGGGGCACAGTGCCCTGACCATGGTCCAGGGGACAGCCATAAATCAAGGGACAGTAGGAGAGAGTTGTGAGACCCTGCCAGGGGACCCAGTGACCAAAGATCCCAAAGGCAGCGAGTTATGTGCCCAGGCGATGGTTCCAGAGAGAGGGCGATGTGACATGCTGACCCAAATGCAACCTAGAGGATTGGAGTCTTTAGACCAGGCCATAACATTGGGTGCCGGCTTCCAGATCCGTCCAGTCCATTCCCCCTTGGAATTAGTATTTTTCTGGGTACCCCAGGGGAGTGTTTTACCCAAGCAGTGGGGCAGAAGAGTGCATGGGCCCTGTTTTTTGGGGGTGGGATGGCAATGGCACCCTTGGACTGTATTGATTACCCTGGCACAGAGGACTGTTGGCAGAACCCAGGCCAAGCAAACAGTCTGTATGGGAGCATATATGCTCATTGGCCCTTGGGAAAGCCTGTATATGACTGTGGACCTTTAAAGGAGCTCCAGCTGATAAAAACTATCAGAGGGCTAACCATGGCACCTTGGAAACTGCCACCTGGACTGGGTACCACCCTGGGACCCTTTTGACTGGGTGAACTAATCGGCCCAAGGACTGTTTAGATGCAGCTGCCCAGGGAAATTGTTTTCCCAAATGTATGGGGAGGGAGGCGCCATGTGCCATGTCCCGGGGAAGGCGGTTGGCAATTGAGCCATGGAGGCTATGCCCAAAATTGTGTGCCCATTGGAATTGGAAGAAATGTGGACTGTGAGGCAATTACAACTCTGTCACTCGCACAAGTGAGATCAGTGTGGCTAGAAATTTGTCTGGCAGGACGAATTCCTAGGCCACACTAGGATGGAAGAAACTAGCTGTTATGAACAGAAGGGGCCACTGGACTGTTTGGGGTTAATCAGTTATTATATGTGTGGTTAGAAGGTACTAACTTAGTTAAAGAGGGACCACATTCCTTATTGTGTTTGGGGTTAATCAGTTATTTTATGTGTGGTTAGAAGTTACTAACAACTTGCTTAACAGTTATATCATGGGTGTAATGCATATATGTAGTTATATTAGGGATGTAATAAGTGCATATAGTACTGTCATTGATTAATATGAAAATAATGTATCAGTATTAGAAGTAGGATAGTAGGCTATGCATAGATAATAAAGTTAATGCAGTCAATTATGTGACAAATGGTTAAATATTTTAAAGAATTTATATGGCCCTGCAATCGGCCACGTGTGAAGGCTCTGGCTTTAGTTATGAAGGGGGGAGCTAGTTTTATGGGAGAGAAAATGAGTAATGAGAACATGAAATCCAGACCCCTCTATACATCTGGAAATCATGTGGGTGAGGGGGGATAGTAAGCTTTTTGCCCAGGAGGATGGACTAGAACTGGGGGGAAGTCTTTGGTGTTTTGTGTCATCTGAAAATATGTTTTGAAAAATAAAGAAATGCCAGTCTGGTTTTGGACACACTAAACAAAGGGAGTGTTGGAGTCTGCTTGTACTAATCAAAGGTACATGGTGTGTGATTCTGATATCCTACGAAAAGGGTCTGATGGTGCCTGTCTCTTCAGAGACGATGCTGTCATCTGAAGTGTCTTCTGGTGTCAATATCTGAACAAACAGTTGCAACCCATAGAGAGAGAGAGAGAATTGCGGTGAGCTTAATCCCCAAAATCTGGCGGATGTAACAATATCCCTTGTGAATATGCAGCACTCATTGTACTGCAAGCTTTGCGAGGTGAACAGTTCATACACGCGGGAGGCGACCATTTGAAGCACGCAGGACTTACGATCTGTACGACTTAGGAACGAAACCCGTACATACACTGTGCACCTCGCAAAAATCTGACTTTAGCGGCTGAACCATGGAACTGTAGAGACGTAAAAAAAACAACAAATATGCCTCAAATTAACTTACACACTCACACACAGCACAGTGGGAGAGACAGAAAGCCTGTGAGTGAGGTTGCAAGTTTATTTGAGGCATATTCATAGTTTTTTGACAATTGAAAATCGACTAAGCGAGGAAAAAAATGTCTGCCGAAAAAACGCAACACAACGAAAATGAGGCAGAAGGACGTAAAACTAGCCGGAAGGACGTAACAAAGAACCCTAAGCAGTAACACCTAACGCAAGCCACTAACACTTACTGCAACACTCCTAATGCTGTAATACAACCCAACACAGTAACACTCAAGCGCAACGCCGATAAAGTACACAGAGGGAGAGACTTAAATGAGTGCTGAAGGCATTCATTGCAAGCCACGCAATGAGTGCCGAAGGCGCTCATCGTGGGGCTCGTGATGAGCACCGAAGTTGATCACTGCAAAGCAGGAAAGTTACAGCTTGCGATGAGCGCCGAAGTGTGGAAAACAGCATTGCTAGCCTTACAATTTTGTTCCCATCATTGTTGATGAGCAAGTAGCTAGTAGCTTCAAACTGAAATGATCGTGCATGTTTAGCTTTTGTAATGTTCCTGAGGGATGGAGAAGTTATGGTATGAGCCTTTCTCCCAAGCCTTCTTTAACATCTTTCCAGGAAGAGTGACCTTTGCTTCTAAAGTCCTATCTCAAGTCTCTCAAAATAACTTGCACAGTGTATCAGTACATTATAAATTTCCATATTCTGGCTTGTGAAAAAAAGTGGAATGATGACGCATTATCTTTAGCAAGGACTGTCGGAAAGAATTAAAGAGGAGCTGGTCTGCACGTATGTACCTGAAAAACTGGAAGGTCTCATGAGCATGAGTCTGGAATTTTCGACATGCGCTTAACTGAATGGCTAGTGGAAGCAGTACACCTGAACGCATTCAAATCTGCAAACTGGCACCAAATTCTGGCTCATCATCCAGAACTGCTATTAATGAGACATCTAGCTCAGAACTTATGTAGATCAATAGTATCAGCTTCTCTCCTGCAGAAAGATACCAAACCAGGTCAGAAGGCTTTTGTCTCTATTGTGGTTTAGAGAAATGTAAGGCTCCTCAATTCCAAAGTCAAGTTTGGGTTCCAGTGTCACTCAGATGGGGTGACCAAAAGATCTTTGCCAATGCATTTATTGATTCTGGTCCACTGATAACTTTCCAGATATGTCTGTGATGGTGGGTATGTTCCATATGGAGACATTAATCTGCATCTTCTAAACTCCATCACCACTGAAGTAATTCTTGACTTACGTTGGCTGCAGACTCATGATCCAACTATCTCATGGACTGGAGGGCAGATACGTTCCGTGGGTGATAAATGCAAGAGAACATGCTTGCTTCCGCACCCAGAAAAATCTAAGGTGTGGAAAACTTTTTGAGGACCTCAAGAAACTGTCCACTGCAGTGATTATATAACCCCAGAGGGGATTTCTTCTGGAAGTTCACAAAAATCCCATTTACTAGAGTACACTAAAATCAGTTAAATGTAGTTCCTCAGAGTTCTGTTTATGCCCCATATAATATTTAATATATAATACACGGTCCAGTCACATTATAATATCCTGAATAACTGACATGAGCAACATGCACCGCAGCTAGATGGTGTGGTAGTGAGTCAATAAGATGCTGGAAGATTGGCAAGGATTTCTGGAGCCATGCAGACTGCAGTGCATCCTATTGAGGTGGTCCCACGAGTGCTCAATGGGGTTCAAGTCCGGGGAACTTGGAGGCCAAGGAAGTACTTGGAAGTCTTTGTCGTGCTCCTCCAACGACTCCCAGACAATTCTGGCCGTATGACATGTTGAATTGTTCTGCTGGAAAAACCCATCCACTCCAGGGAAGACAGTCAACATGTTGGGTGAACTTGATTTGCAAGGATGGATAGATAACCCAACAGGTTGAGAGTGCCTTCCAGAGGTCCATCCATTTGATGGAGCAGAACATGTGACTCATCAGATAAGGCAACTCTTGCCAATCAGAGGTGGTCCAATTTCAGTAATGTTGTGCAAATTGAAGCCGTTTCTGAAGATAAGTGACCAGTGCTGTTTGATTTTGGAGCCCCATACACAACAGGGTTAGCTGTACTGTCTTTTTAGACACACGTCTGGCAGCCCCCGGTTTGTTTGGACAGTGAGTTGCTCAACTGTAGCATATTCGTTGGCCCTCAACAGTCACCTCTAACATCAATGGCATGTGATGCTCCGCAGTTTCAACACTGTTTATTCGCAATGGTGTCATTTGTCTAGTTTCTGTGGTTAAAGATACACTTTAACCACAGCAACACATGGACAGTTCACAAATTGCGCTATTTCAGGAATGCTGCCACCATTCACCCAAAAGCCAATGACCATCTCCTTGCAGAATGCTTACCTGTTACATTATATGCCCACCAAGCCAGCCTATGACACATGCCTTTAATTGGCTATGCTCTGATGACGTCAAAATTAGGTGGTAGTCATAATAATTGGACAATTCTGCAGCAATTCTGTTATTCTGGCAGTAAGCAATATATTAATAAAATGGAAATATTTTAGAAATGGCCTGCATATTATAGCATCAGGTAAAAAGTAATAGAATTAGGTGCTAAAAATAAAACTATGAAATGTATGATTAAACTTGCAAAACAGCATCAGAAGAAAGACGTGATGGCCATTGTTTATTGTTTCAAATGGATTATCTTTAGGAAAGAATGTAGCAGTTGTGGTAAGTATGAGGCTTGATTAGCAGGAAATGATAAGTATTTGTGTATTTCACTTTATAACAGAAATTCCTTTTCTAGAATGCAACGATACAATACATCACCTCAGGCTCTACAGCCCTTAAAGTATTTACTAAAGCTCTAACTTCTAATATTTTCTTAATGCATAGCAAGCGTATGAGACCGAAATGTTTTATGGGCATTTTCAGGGGTCATGTAAAAAAAATAATAATAATTTTTACACCTTGATGTTAATATTTTGCTTCCCCACATTACTGCACTCCATAAATCCTTCCTTTGCCGCAAGATATTTCAGTGTAGGGAGTACCAAGCCAAGCGTTACACATGAGAAATGGCTCTAGGAGCCAATAGAAAATGAGAAAGTCATGATTATTATAATGAGCAAAAGAAACTGCGATGAGGAACCGTAATACATTTATATATCAATATTTTATCTTTTAAAATGATTTTTATTTTACAACATTAAATAGATGTGACAATTGTAATAATAGCTTCAATATATAAAAAACAAATGTATTTGTTCTTAATTATATATATATATATATATATATATATATATATATATATATATATATATATATAGATAGATAGATAGATAGATAGATAGATAATGCATTAGAGCATTTGTCCTAGGCAACGTGGTTTCCTGACGTGTATTAACCCTATGTTACCAGAGTGATTATAATATATTATCATACTTTTTAACTGCACATATGTTGATATCAAACTGTTTATTGTAAAATAATGTGGACATTTCATCCTTTTTAAGTCATTTGTAGTGCTATAATTTTAACTGCTGCTGCGGCACTCAGCAAAGGCTTTAAAAGCTTTTGCAAGTGGTCCTTGATACCGGTCATTTTTTCTTCATTTTTTTTATGGCACTGCCCTGGTTTGCAAGTGATCCATAACATTTTATTAGCATAGGGTTTTGGTGTAAAAGTACCACAGAGTAGACTTTGCAAAAATCATTGGAGATTATTGGCGTGCTTTTTGGCTTTGTTGTGCACCAGTCTCTCGTAGTATTTCTCTCACAATGTTTATGGGATGGGGGATAGCATAGCTAGGTCGGATTTTCTGTGATACTGCGGCACTCATAATTGCTTTTGCCGTGATTCGCATAGGACCACAAGTCTGTGATATTGTGGGTTGCCAATGTAATGCCCGTCAGACGTATATTCTGAAGGCTGAGTTAGTAATACATACATATTATGAAAGAAAATATTTGTGGAATTTTAACTTGTGATTCATCTAATATTACTATGAATTGCCCATAAAACCTTCTTTGTGTAGGGGAAACAAACCAGACAATTCCTGAAAGGATATCACAACACAAAATTACCATTAGGAAGAAGTAGAGTTACCTATACCAGAACATTTATGGGGTTACAATCATATTTTGATCGATCTGAGTTTCCAGGTGATTGAACTGGTACAGAGAACCAGAAGAGGGGGAGATATCAAACAGATGTTATTAAAGAGAGAAACTTTTAAGGAATAAAATATTTTTGAACCAAGGGGGCTAAATAAAGAATGTAACCTTTTACCATTTGTTTGATATCCAAGTTTGATGTGGGTAGGTAGTTAAGTAACTGTAATGGATTAAAACACGGTGTATTTCCTGTTTTATTGTTTTTATCCTACAGAATAAACGTGGGAAGGGTATAGGAATGTGGAATGACAATGTTTACATTTTGGATTGTGTTTATATGGGTGCCATGGTTTTGGGTGTTGACATTACTGTGTAGTGATGGGTTGAATGTATAAACCCATCCCATTTGGTCCATTTTAAAAATTGTGAAATATATCATATGTTGTTAGAGCATGAAAAAGAACACACATGTCTGAAATGGTGCTACAAGGAGTTTGTGCTGTGTATTATATATGTGGGTTATAGAGGACACTATTTCCTTCGCATGACACTGGTCTTTTTTTCGTTTTTGTGTTTTATTAGATACAGTAATTGTTCAGAAAATGTGCCTTTTAACAAATACTGCAACACTCCTGAAATAAACAAATAGTTAATGATTTCATGAAAGAACTTTGTTTACAAACATCAACAGTTTAAATGAAACAAAAAAAATTAAATTTCAATTGAAAATGTGTGATTTGACTTGCATTAGGGACATCATACATCAACAAAATAGAAGAAAAAGCAAATTAATTAATTTATATGACTTATAGGGCCACTTACATCATAAATATATTTTGAAGAATTTCACACTGGAAAAAAGGCTTTTAGGAAACTAATATAAAATTATACTGCCTTTAATATGTATCTGCACAATGAAAAGTTGCCAGATAAAATCACCAGTGTTTTCACTGGCAATAGTGAAAATCTCATTAGTTTAGAAGGACACATCATCCTGAAAGAGCAGCTGAAACAAGTAGCTCAGCGAAGGAAAATGAAAACAGTAAAGAAAAATTGTATTGTGTTTTACTTTCTTTCTTTTTTTTCTGAAAACATTGTGTCAAGTCTATTTAGTCAAAAGTCCATGAATAAATATGGCACTATATAATTTCTTTAAATAAGGGAGAGCAAGGCAATGGGAATCAGCTATATAATGTAATAGATGTATCCAGTGGCGGCTGGTAACTTTCCAAGTTGGTGGGGCGGCTGCGCGAGACCTGACCCCTCACCCGACCCATTTGTATGACTCCATCCCATGACATCATGTTGACCTTAATAGGCCCCACCCAATGACCTTATACAGGCTCCACTCATTGAAATAGACTCCACTCACTCTTTTTTTCCCCTGTTGAGAAATTGTAGATTCTTAGGAATAATAACATTAACATCTCCCTTCTGTTTCAACAACACAATGACACTCACCAATAGTTGGTTCTCCTTCTCAGTGTCTCTTGAAGTGTAGTCGTTGAACAACCAGTCCTAAAGAGTGCTTGTGGTCTAAAACAAGCAAAGCATGAGCGTGCAAGGCATCATCCCTTCCACCAACACTGTCCCCTTTATCACCTAGATAGGTACCTAATATCCGTCACTATACCATGCTGGTCTCTATAAGGTCTTAGGTACCTAAAAAAACTTAAAATACTATGCAGGTCTCTATAGGCCCAAACAGTACCTAAAAACCCACATTATACCATACTGGTCTATATAGGCTCAAACAGTACCTAAAAACCCCTATTATACCATGCACGTCTATATAGGCCCAAACAACACAATGGCGGTGTATATATCCATATATTTATATACCGTATATACTCGACTATAAGCCGAGTTTTTCAGCCCTTTTTTTAAGGCTAAAAAGGGCCCCCTTGGCTTACACTCGAGTCACTCTCCCCCGTGTCTCTCTAACGCCCCTGTGTCTCTCTACCCCCCCCGTGTCTCTCTAACTCCCCCCTTGTGTGTCTCTACCCCCTGTGTCTCTCTACCCCCACATGTCTCTCTAACCCCCCCATGTTTTTTTTCCCTCCCCCCTCCTCATCCTCAACCCCCCCTCATTCTAACCCCCCCCTCATACTACCCCTCTAAATACCCCTCCCCCCTCACTTACCTGCTACGGCCTCCGCTCCTTCCGGGTCTTGATGTGGCGTGCATGTGACGTCACATGCTCCCCACGTCATTAGCATATACTGGGTGCCGGCACCTGGTATATGCTAATGCCGTGACGTCACACGAGCGCCACGTCATTAGCATATACCGGGTGCCGGCACCCGATATATGCTAATGCCGTGACGTCACACTCGCGCCACGTCATTATCTGCTAATGACATGGCGCGCATGTGACGTCACATGCGCGTCACATCAAGACCCGGAAGGAGCGGAGGCCGTAGCAGGTAAGTGAGGGGAGGGGGGGGGGGGGGGAATTTAGAGGGGTAGTATGAAGGGGGGTTTAGAATGAGGAGGGGGGTTTAGAATGGGGGGGTTGAGGATGAGGAGGGAGGTTGAGGAGGGAGGTTTAGGAGGGGGTTGAGGATGGGGGGTTGAGGTTGAGGAGGGAGGTTGAGGAGGGGGGGTTGAGGTTGAGGAGGGAGGTTGAGAAGGGGGTTGAGGATGGGGGGTTGAGGTTGAGGAGGGAGGTTGAGGAGGCGGTTGAGGATGAGGAGGGGGGTTGAGGATGAGTAGGGGGGTTGAGGATGAGGAGGGTGGTTGAGCAGGGCGGTTGAGCAGGGAGGTTGAGGAGGGCGGTGGAGGTTGAGGAGGGAGGATGAGGAGGGGGTTGAGGTGGGGGGTTGAGGTTGAGGAGCAGGTTGAGGATGGGGGGTTGAGGTTGAGGATGGGGGGGTTGAGGATGAGGGGGTTGAGCTTGAGGAGAAGGTTGAGGATGAGGAGGGAGGATGAGGAGGGAGGTTGAGGATGAGGAGGGAGGTTGAGGAGGGGGTTGAGGATGAGGAGGGGGTTGAGGTTGAGAAGGGAGGTTAAGTAGGGGGTTGAGGTTGAGGAGGGAGGTTGAGGAGGGGGTTGAGGATGAGGAGGGGGGTTGATGTTGAGGAGGGGGGTTGAGGTTGAGGATGGGGGTTGAGGTTGAGGATGGGGGGTTGAGGATGAGGGGGTTGAGGAGGGAGGTTGAGGATGAGGAGGGATGATGAGGAGGGAGGTTGAGGATGAGGAGGGATGATGAGGAGGGAGGTTGAGGATGAGGAGTGGGGTTAAGGAGGGAAGTTGAGAAGGAGGAGGGGGAAGAGACACAGGGAAGGGAGAGGGGGAAGAGACACAGGGAAGGGAGAGGGGAGAAGAGACACAGGAGAGAGAGGGGGGCACAGAAGGCACAAAAGGGACACAGGTGGCAGCACATTTCTCACCCTCATTTTACCCAGTCTTTTGTGGTAAAATAGGTGCCTCGGCTTATACTCGGGTTGGCTTATACTCGAGTATATGCGGTATATATATATATATATATATATATATATATATAGTAAATAAATAGTACATTTGTGTTCACATTTCCAGGAAATACAGTTATTACACTGCATTCTGGGAACCTTGGCAGGGACATGCAAATGTGCCCACAAATGACTGTGTAAAAGGCAGGGACATGCAAATGAGAAGACAATGTGCCTTATTCTTTGAATAAAAAAATAGCAATTTTATACATTGCTCCCTTAAAGCATATGCCCGCTGTGTTTAAACAGCTTTTAAGCAAAGCACTGGGTTGGATTTTGCATCATCAGTGCGAGGAAGATTCTGGTTTGCGCAGTAGATTTTGTGGGACTGCACACATGTTTTTATATAAAATATATATATGTATGTGTATATATTAATGAATAAATATAAATAAATATAAACATATGATAAAAATTAATATATATATTTTTTTAAAAGATTCACTATATCACTGTTTTTCCTGCCAGACCCCATTTAATGCTAAACCATATAATGCTGCGATTCTCTATAGCACTGCCTCACTGTAACATTGTTATTTCTCCAAAGAAAACAGAATCCAGGATGACCCAGAAGATTCAACATCAAACATTTTAAGTTTATATTTATGCTAATGTTCAGTTTGTGTTACTGTTATGTTTGCTGTTTCTTTGATGTTTATATAAAACAAAACAAAAATAATTTCAATTGAAATTGTGTGATTTTTTTTCATGAGTTCCCCTATCTTCAATATGTTGAACTGCCCGTTTAGAGCTATTTTGCTTAAAACTCCTATTGCCTGGAACCGATCTACAGTGTTAAACAAGGTATTCCTGTGTGTATATATATATATTACTATTACTATAACTACTATTCTAATTTTTAAATACTCTGATTGGCTGAAATTCTGATTGACATTGACTTCAGCCAATCAGTGTTCAATAATTAGAATAAAAGCAGCACCGTGGGAAAAAAATGCATTAGTTGTCAGCGGAGATCCTTGGAGGAGGAGCTCCTTTACCTAGGTGTATTTTTTTTTTTTTTAGAGCGACAGATTTTTTTTTAGGTGGAGGCCTATTTCCACGAGCCAGAAGGATGGGGATGAATGACTTCAATCAAGATTTAAGAGGACTGGATTCTTCAATCAACATGGATAGCCCGACTAGTCCAGGCCAGTTTAAAAGGGCAGTTTAACATATGGAAGATAGGGGAAATCATGAAAAAAATCACACAATTTCAATTGAAATTTAAACTTTTATTGTTTTATATAGACTTCAAACAAACAGCAAACATAAAACTAACACAAACTGAACATTAGCATAAATATAAACTTTAAATTATTAATGTTGAATCTTCTGGGCCATACTGGATTCTGTTTTCTTTGGAGGAAAAAAACAGTGTTATAGTGAGGCAGTGCTATAGAGAATCACAGCGTTATAGCAGGGTTTTGCATTAAATGGGATCTGGCAGGAAAAACAGTGATATAGTGAATCTTTATTTTTAATAAATATACATTTTGATCATATGTTTATATTTATTTATATTTATTCATTAATACATACACATACATATATTTTATATAAAAACATATGTGCAGTCCCACAAAATCTACTGCACAAACCAGAATCTGCCTCGTACTGATGATAGCCAGAAGATTAAAATATATTTGCATTAATATACTGTATGATACTAAGATACATAACTTCCTCTATGTGGGTTACTTTCCTGTGAAGTGTGATTGTTTATCTATTAGATAAACCTTTACCCTTAAAACCAGTTTCCTACAAAAAAGGGAACTGTCATTAAGATTTAGTTGCTCTTGTCTTAACACAAGTTACTTCATAAAACATTAATTACCAATTATACAGCCTTATTAAATTGCAATTTGGCCAATTGAATCGGGTTCTATATAAGCACAGAGCATATTTCTTTTACAGAAGTTTTTAGTTAGTGAACTTCTACCCAAAAGCAAGGTCTTCAAAGCAATGTGCTTAAATAGAGCTCTATTCAATTGGCCAAAATGCAATTTAATAAGGCTGAAAATTAACAAATTTGACACTGAAGCACAGAGGGAACCTCACAAGGGGAGACCCGGGCTAAAAAAAATTTCATAATATATTTGTATTTTTTTTTTTTAAGTATGGAATGATAAAGAGGGCTTTTTGGATTGGGACACCTTATAAAGGGTGGGGGGTTACCACCACGCAAATATAATATTTATATTTCAAAACACCTCTCAAATGGTTGCATTATAATGTAATCCACATGAGTGGACCACAGCTCTTCCTCTTCCCCCTCGACACCATGTGATCTCAGAGCTTGTGACTCTCTGGGACAAGTGCTGAGGAGCTGCTACATGGTTGAGGCTGGTGTTGCACACACTACCCTGTTCTGCCAGCCAATAGCCTGCCCTTATTACCTTCAATAAAAGTAAAAATCCTACTGCCTCCATTAAAAAGTTCCTCCTGCCTAAAATATGTGTGCAAATAAAGAAATAATTAAATTTACAAATAAATTAATGAAATAACTTATTTAATATATGGATTTATATTTTCTGGACATATATTCAATTCTTTATTTGCACATATATTGATTGAAAATAAAAATATCTGCAAATAAATATAAATATATATACATTTGGAAAACTCAACAATGGCCAATAGACTGTAAAAGGCCAGTCTACATCCCAATCCCAAAAAAAGACAGTGCCAAAGAGTGCTCCAATTATCAAAAAATTGCACTCATTTCACAGCAATGTAATGCTTAAGAGTCTACAACCTCTACTCCAACAATATATGAACCAGGAACTACCAGATGTGCAAGCCGGGTTCCACAGAGGAGGAGGTCAAATTGCCTATGTCTGCTGGATAATAGAGAAAGCAAGAGAGGTCCAAAAAACATGTACTTCTGCTTCATAGACTATTCTAAAGCCTTTGACTGTGTGGATCACAACAAAATGTGGCATGTCCTTAAAGAGATGGGAGTACCAGATCATCTCATCCTCCTCCTAAAGAATCTGTATGTCGACTAAGAAGCCACGGTCAGAACCAAACATGGGACAACAGAATGGTTCAAGATCGGAAAAGGAGTGCAACAAGGTTGTATATTGTCACCTTATTTATTTAACTTATATGCAGAACACATCATGCGTAAGGCTGGACTGGATGAGTCCAAAACCAGAACCACTATTGCTGGAAGGAATATCAACAACCTCAGATACGCCGATGATACTACTCTGATGGCTAAAAGTGAGGAGGAACTAAAGGACTTATTGATGAGGGTAAAAGAAGAGAGTGCAAAAGTTGGCCTGCTGCTCAACGTTAAAAAGACAAAGATCATGGCAAACAGCAATCTTACTTTCTGGCAAATAGACGGGGAAGAAGTGGAGGCAGTGACAGATTTTTTAAATTTATTTTCCTTGGATCCAAGATCTCTGCAGATGGTGACTGTAGTCATGAAATTAAAAGACGTTTGCTTCTGGGGAGGAAAGCTATGGCATGCTTCGACAAGCTTGTAAAAAGTAAAGATATTAAACTATTAACAAAGGTCCGCATAGTTCGAACTATGGTATTCCCAGTAGTAACATACGACGTGAGAGCTGGACCATAAAGAAATCTGAGTGCCGTAGAATTGACGCCTTTGAATTGTGGTGTTGGAGAAGACTGCTTAGAGTCCCTTGGACTGCAAGAAGATCCAATAAATCAATACTTCAGGAAATCAAGACAAACATGAGGCTGAAGCTCAAATATTTTTGCAATATTATGAGACGATAGGATTCCCTAGAAAATACTATGATGCTGGGAAAAATTGAAGGCACAAGAAGAAGGGGAGGACCGATGGATAGATGAGGTCACTGAAGCAATGAACATGAACTTGATGGAGCTCAGAGGGACAGTGACTGAGAGATGCACCTAGTGTGCTGTGGTTCATAGAGTCACGGAGAGTCAGACACGACTGAATGACTAAACAACATTAACAATATTAAATACATGTGCAAAGACATATATATATGTCACATATTATAATAGTCTAACTACGAATCATCGTCACGCTGCGTTGCGTAGTGCATTTGACTTAGCGATGAGCGCCGCTGCGCGAGGTGAGCCGTTACACCGTACCACTTTGCCATCGCTTGGCGAGCCTAACGTAGCGAGGCGAGCCGTTAAATCGTACCACTTTGGCAATGAGCGCCGCAGGCGCTCATTGCAGGCGAGCCTCGCGTAGCAAGGCGAGTAGTTACATCGCACCACTTTGGCAATGAGCGTGTTACATCGTAGGACTTTGGCAATAAGCGCCGCAGGCGCTCATTGCAGGCGAGCCTATGCGTAACGAGGCGGGCCGTTAAACCGTAGCACTTAGAAAAAAAATACGAGGTGAAAAAAATTACGAGATAAGCGGCGGAACAAAAACACTAAAAAAAAACACTAAATACACACTAAAAAATAAAACAAAGGTCACTTACAGCATGGGGAACCAGGCAGGACGTCTGGAAGTGAGTTGGAACTGCAATTTAGATCGATTTAGCCGAGTTACAAAGATCGAAAATCAGCTAAGCGAGAAAAAAATGGCCGCCGAAAAAAATGAAAACGAGGCTATACTACTACGAACTGCGTAAAACACAGCCGTATGTGTTTGAAAAACTATGAGATAAAGGATGCGGATTAACCGCGCAATGAGTAAAAAGACAGTAGCGAGTACATTTTACGAAACGATATTACCGATTTACCCATTAACACAGATTTCCCGCCTTTGGCTCGCGCCACATAGAATTTCCCGCCGAAAACAACGCATTTGGCTTGCGCAACTGTGGATTTCCCGCCTAAAACTATGAATTTGTCTCGCGCACAAACCCTATATATAGGGCACATTTCACACATGACTGACACTTTCTCCTCAGGTGATGACAGTCTGACTGGATGTTTTTTGATGCCGGCAAATCGCAAGAGATTGTTAGCTCTTCAGTATACTGCTTCAGCATTATTACATTAAAAAAGGTAAATATATTATTTATAATTATTAATTAATAAATTGGTACTTAATAATAAATAATAGATAAGAAATGTAATTAATAGAAAATTTATATTGTGCTTATTATTTATAATTATTAATTAATAAATTGGTACTTACATAATAAATAATGGATAATAAATTTAATTAATAGAAAATTAATATTGTACTTATTATTTTTAATTATTAATTAATAAATTGGTACTTACTTAATAAATAATAGATAAGAAATTTAATTAATAGAAAAGTAATATTGTGCTTATTATTTATAATTATTAATTAATAAATTTGTACTTAATTAATAAATAAGAAATAAGAAATTTAATTAATATAAAAATAATATTGTGCTTACCTGTGTGAAACAATTGTGAATAACATTCATAATGTACATTAATTAATTATTAATATTAAAAATGTCAATAAAAAAAACATATTTATTAATTAATTATTGTACATTAATTAATTAATTAATTATTAATATTAAAAATGTCAATAAAAAAACATATTTATTAATTAATTATTAATGTACATTAATTTAACAATTATTTTGTTATATGTCGTGATTACCTGTGTGAAACTATTGTTAATAACATTCATAATGTACATTAATTAATTAGGAATACATTGATTCATTAATTATTAATGTACATTAATTTAAGAACTATTTTGTGAAATGTCGTGATTACCTGTGGGTAAGAATTGTAAATAGCATAAAAAATGGAACACGTTGATTAATAAATTAATAATGTATGTACATTATTTAAATAATTCAGTTCTTATATATTTTGTATACCACTCTAAAAAAAAAAAAAGGGAACATGCTTATGTGTTGATGTTATATTTAGTCAGACATTAATTTAATATTAATACACATTCATTGAATCTTATTTAAAGACTAACAGTAATATTGAGTGTATGTTTATAATCTATGCTTTCATATGTGAGTTCATGTTGATTTATTGATATATTTATTTCATGTTTTTAATCTATGCAAAATAGGTATGTTAAGCCTCATTGATTAATACAGATGAAGTAACATATTATACATTAATTTTACTATTTTGTATAATTGCAGTGAATTCTACGTGAATGACCAGAGATAGTGACGTTTGCACAAATTGAACATCATAAAGATCATTTGGACAGGTATAGAATTTTAATTATATTACTATGGCAAAATATTAAAAAAGATGATGTTTTTAATGAGACAAATATATGTCTGTTGATGTTAATTTAATGATATTGATGAAGCAAAAGTTTAAAAATATTATCTATTTCATTTTACAGTTTATTCGGATCTGCAAGGGAATAAACAGACAGTGTGACGTTTGCAGCCTTTGAATAACATCAACATCATCTTCACAGGTATAAAATGTTATTTTGTAGTGACGCATAGAAAAAGCCTATGGGCCTCATTCAATTGCGATTTGGCCAATTGAATAAGGCTCTATATAAGCACATAGCATATTTTTTTACACAAGTTTTTAGTTAGTGAACTTCTATCCAAGAGCAAGGTCTTCACTAACTAAAAATGTATGTAAAAAAAATATGCTCTGTTCTTATATAGAGCCCTATTCAATTGGCAAAATCGCAATTGAATGAGGCCCTATGTATTATATTTTTTGTGAAAATTTACATTGATTGAAAATGGATAGTACTTATTGAGTCATTAATTTATGATAATTAGTTAAAACTTTAAAAAAGTTGAAAAGATACTAAGTAATAATAATATTTAAAGAAAAGAAGAAGCTTTAAACACTTGCAAAAAAATAAAAGGATGGTGTGCTGTGAATTCAATCAAGAAGGAATGTCATTGAAAGATTAGTAATATAAAGATGGATATGTGCAGCTATTTCCGATTTCATATATGTGAATAAAATACTTTGAAAAATGATTTCATTTCTTTTAGACTAAAGTGCAACAATTGAAAATGTTTTTTTAGTTTAAGCATCTACTTTAATCTAAAAGTACAAATCGGGAAAAAAATGTATATAAAACAAAGAACAAACAATAATTACATCTCTATTTAAAATTACAGATTAAAATGGCGGACAATGGAGAAGACAAAATTGAACGCAAAAGAAGATTGGCAAGGGAAAGGAAGCAAAGGTGGAGAGATGCTCAGACACCGGAAACTTCACAACGCTTGCGAGAAGAAGATCGACAGAGACTTTTAAATAAAAGAAAGATGAGTAAGAAAGCCGCAAGTGAGTGTGTTGGGGCTTCAAAGAAACGTAAAAGTAAACAAAAACATCTCTGTGAACCATTGTCCAATGACTCTATTTTGCAGAATGACTTAAATGTAGAAACACAAGAAAAAAATGTACATATAGAAAGTGGGTCTGATATTTATGTTGAAGAAATGCATGATAATGTGTTTACTACTGCAGTAGAAGTAGATACTCATTATTGTGGGTTACTTAATGTGGTTTGTCAGTTTTGTGGGGCCTATCATTTTATAAAGGAAAGACCTACTGACGGAAATTTCATTAGTTGCTGTCAGAAAGGAAAGGTGAAACTTCCAGTAAGACACCCATTTCCATATTATTTAGAATGCATTATGAGTGATCCAACATTTCCAAATTATAATAATTTGAAACAAAACATAAGGTCTTATAACAGTGCAATTTAATTTGCTTCAATGGGTGCAACATTAGCAGAAAATGTACCAGGACATGGTCCTTACTGTTTCAGAGTTCAAGGTCAAATATACCACCGAACTTCACATTTACACCCACAAGAAGGACATCAAAGGAAATGTGCACAGTTATATGTCTTAGATACGATGGAAGCTGTGGAACAAAGAATGACACTTCCAGAAAATAGACAGTGTTTGCGCATAGTCTTTGAACAGCTTGAAAAAATTATGGAAAAAAAAACATATAATCAAGCATACAAACAATTAGCACAGCTTGAAAAAGAACAACAGGAACATGCTCAAAGACATCAATTGCCTACACCAAGAGTCAATATGGTGTTAAAAAGAGATCGCAACACTGATCAAAGAAGATATAATTTACCTACTGTAAACGAGGTTGCCATGGTGTTTAAAAATGAAGATGGTGAACCACCTTTTCAGCGCGATATTAGAATATATCCACGCAATGAAGAACAACCATTTATCAACATTAATATATTAAGCTGTAATTTAGATCCAATGACATATCCCATTTTCTTTCCAAATGGGGAACCAGGATGGGAACCAAAATTACAATTGGAAAGTTATCCCAATACTAAACTTCGTATTAGATCTAATATTTCCATGCTGGAATATAAAGTGGCACAAACTGCTATCCGTGATTGTTTTAATCCAATTTTACATGGAGGAAAACTCACTCAACAATGGATTATTGATTCATATTTACAAGTTGAAGCCAAAAATCTAAATTTTATTAAATATCAACAAAATAAATTACGAGTAGAACAGTATTGTGGATTAATGGATTATGTGGCAGATTTAGCTTCCACCAGAGACATTCCAGCTGGAAGAGCAATTATTTTGCCATCCTCTTTCCAAGGATATCCTCGCAATATGCAAGAAAGGTATAATGATGCCATGGCTATTGTTACAAAATTTGGAAAACCAGATTTATTTATTACATTCACGTGTAATCCACAATGGCCAGAGATCAAGGAAAAATTGAATCTGGGACAAAGTACTTCTGACCGACCAGATTTAGTGGCAAGAGTATTTAAAATCAAACTCAATTCATTAATTCATGATATCACTAAAGCACACTTATTTGGACAATGTGGGGCTTATGTTTACACCATTGAATTTCAAAAAAGGGGATTGCCACATGCTCACATACTTTTAATACTGCAGGAAAAAGACAAGTTGAACACTGCAGAGAGAGTGGATTCAGTAATTTGTGCAGAATTGCCAGACCAAGAAAAATATAAAAAACTTTGGGAGATTGTTACACATAGAATGATTCATGGCCCATGTGGAGAAATGAATCCGAATTCACCATGTATGGAAAATAAAAAATGTACTAAAGAATTTCCAAAACAATTTCAACTGGAAACTTATGCAAATTGTGATGGATATCCTTTGTATAAAAGAACACAAGGACAAACAGCTATTATCCGTGGCCAAAAGGTTGATAATAGATTTGTCGTTCCATACAATCCACATTTGCTCATTAAGTACAATGCACACATCAATGTGGAAGCTTGCACTTCAATTAAATCAATTAAGTATGTGTATAAATATATATACAAAGGATATGATGCAGCTACTGTTGTTGTACAAGGTGTTGGAAATGAAAACGAAAATCCAATTTTACATGATGAACTATCAAATTATTTAGATGCTCGGTATGTGAGTGCTCCTGAAGCAATGTGGCGCCTTTTGAAATTTGAGATGCATGATCGGTCACATGCTATCTATCGTTTAGCTGTACATTTGCCTCAAAGTCAGATGGTTTGCTTTACTCAAGGAAATGAAAGATCTGCATTATATCAAAGTGAAGACAGAGATACTACGCTTACTGCGTGGTTTAAATTAAACTGTCAGGATACGCAGACCAGACAATTTTTCTACATAGAGATACCATATCACTATGTATTTGTAAATGGTCTATGGTGACAACGAAGAAGAGATACTCATAAAATCATACCACGCATTTATACCGTAAGTCCAAGGGATATTGAACGTTTCGGCTTAAGATTACTTCTGCTACATGTTCCCGTTGCACAGAGTTTTGAGCATTTACGTACAGTGAATGACATAGTTTATGATACATTCCTATTAGCTGCAAGACATCAAAATTTCATAGCTGATGATACAGAATGGGAGAGGTGTCTGGAAGAAGCAGCACTATGTCAAATGCCTAAGCAAATGAGACAACAATTTGCATTCATTTGTATATTTTGCAATGTACCTGATGCTTTCACTTTGTGGGAAACATTTAAATTAAACATGTCAAAAGATTTCTTGAAACGTTACAGAGAACCAATAGCTCTGTTAAAAACATTGATGGAAATCCAAGAAATATTGTTGGCTCATGGATTAAATTGTGCAAGTTTTAATTTACCTGATCCAGGACTTATAGATGACATCAATTTTGATGATTATGATACTAAGTTTCAAAAACAAAAAACCCAAGAAAAACTGGCAACTTTAAATACTTTACAGTTAGAAGCATTTCATGCCATCACAAATGCTACAGATGATGAAATGGTCAAAGACCGGTATTTCTATCTAGACAGACGAGGTGGATCAGGAAAAACTTATCTGTACAATTGTTTGATGAGTTATATTCGATCACAGGGTCAGATAGCTATGCCATTTGCAACAACTGGAATTGCTGCACTTTTGTTAGATGGTGGGAGAACTGTGCATAGTGGATTTAAGCTGCCAGTTCCCATTTTGGAAACATCAGTGTCAGATATTCGACTCAATTCCATACAAGCAAAGAAATTCAAACTAACTAAACTAATTATCATAGATGAGGCAACAATGATGTCATGTCATGCACTGCAATGTATTGACAGATTCTTAAAAGAAGTAATGGATAATAAGTTGCCTTTTGGTGGAAAGGTGATGCTGTTAGGAGGCGATTTTAGGCAAACATTGCCTGTTGTATCACACGGAAATAGAACAGAGATCATTGAAACATGTATCAAGACCAGTAAACTGTGGCAAATATTTACACATCTCAAATTAGAATTAAATATGAGATCTGAAGGCCAAAATGAATTCAATGACTGGCCGCAGTGACATCAACCTCCCCCCCCCCCCCCATATGGCCTGAATCCGTCCTGTCCTGAACCCATCTAACCCCATGGCTTAATGCCCGAGTTCTCACCATGGACAGCAAGGCCTCTAACTCCCCAGGGTCCATTTATAGTTACCCCCACCTTGGCCAAGCTGGACACAGACACCCCCGGAAACCCACACTGGAGGGGATGATAGAGTATAAGGTGATTGCCTTCCAAGGATGCAGGCAGGGGGCACTCTGACCTGACCCAGAACGAATGGGGCTGGGTTAGTAAATGGATGGGATAATTAGCCACACTGGAGGCCTATACAACTGGGGCCAAACAAGAGCAGGTTGGGTTTAACTCACAACCTTTATAACTGGGGCCGTCGCTAGCCACTTTTTACTTGCCCTTATGGTTCTTTGCAGAGGAGCGCAGCATGCAGACCTCAGATCAGCTCAATGGCCGGCGCGGAGTGAGGAGGAAGCTCGCGAAACGCGCCGGCCAATACTATGTTCTCAAGATGGAATCTGGCATCATAAACTCAAAAGACTTCTGGCATTTATGACTGATAAACTTACAATGGCAAATGCTTTCCATTGTTTATGTCGTGTTCATTAATATGTGGTATTTTGTACTAGTAAATTACATTTTGTAGTGGTTTTAACTGGTACAATTTACAATTCAAGTCACTGCTCCACACAAACAACTTTTATATAATTATCAGTAATTTTAGACAATAATCTCAGTAAAGTCCTCATTTTTATCCCAATTATTATTATTTTACTTCTTTATAAATTGACAACATATTATGTAATGATTTACACAAAATAAATTAAAGACTAACATATTTATGTAAACATAGTTGAAGGCCCTGTTCTTGTTTTAGTTTACAATTTCTAAGAAGGAAGGGAAGTAGTGACCGGTAGATTAATATCAACTGCTGTAATATACTCTGGCTATTAGGATAAACAACATCAGATCAACATGATAGCAATGTTTTGATGAATTGATGTTTTTTTTTAAACTCAACCATTATGTATCTAAGGGAAAAACATTCTGTACAACAGTAGTCTATAAAGAAAAAATAAAAGTCCATTTCAGTATTAATTTACTTTTAGTAATATATTATTAAAATACATTTAAAATAGTATTTAATTATTCTTTAGGCTATCTATTTTCCACTCCCCTTCTGGGTCGCTATCTTGTTGTGCAGAAGGGGCTTGTGTACCTCAATGAAGCTGTGAGCTATACCATGTAGGGCCACCCAAGATGGGTATTTCATAGCAAAGAGGTCAGACAAATCGAGGTCCACTGGAGAAGGAATTGGCAACCCACTCCAGTAGCTTTGCTAAGATAACCTTATGGACAAGCACAACCAGAGACATAATGATATGGCAACAGAAGATGAGCACCCAGGTCAGAATGAGCCTACCACATTACTGGGGAAGAGCAGAGGGCAAGTACAAGTAGCACCAGATCTAATGAAGTTGTTAGGCAAAAGAGAGGACACCAAGCTGCAAATGTGTTTGGAGGGGAAAAGAAAGTCCACTGCTGCAAAGACAAAATCAGCATTGAATTGTTCTTTGAACCAAGGAAATTGTGTTCAAACATGATATGACAAGGTTAAACATTGATATCCTTAGAATTAGTGAACTCAAATGGACAGGAATGGGACATTTCATATCAGACAACCACCAGATCTTCTACTGTAGTCAAGAACCCATGGTAGAAATGGAGTAGCCCTCACAGACAATCAAAGGGTGTCCAAAGCAGTGTTCGGTTACAACCAAATAAATGACAGAATTATTTCAATTCGAATTTAAGGTAAGCCATTTAACATCACAGTGATTGAAGTCTATGCTCCAACAATGGATGCTGAAGAGGCTGAAGTTGTCCAGTTCTACAAAGATATTCAACACATCTTAGCAGTGGCATAGCTAGAGTTTTTACCACCCGGGGTTATCGCTGAGTTAGCCCCCCGACCCCCAGTGCAAATATATATGTATATTTATATTCTCTCTATTCCTCCGCCTTTTCTTCTCCCTCTCCCTTTCTCCCATGTCTCTCTCCCTATTCCCCTCCCTTCTCTCTCTTGATGTCTCCCCCTCTCTCTGCCCCTTTCTTTCTCTCCACTCCCCTCTCTCTCCCAACCCCTATCTCTTCACCCTCTCATTCTATCGCTCACTTTCTCTCTCTTATTCTTCTCCCCCTCACTTTATCTCCCCCTCTCTCTCTCCCTCCCCCTCTCTCCCCTTACTCTCTCTCTGCTTTCTCTTTCTCTCCCTATCCCCCTATCCATGTGTCTCCCTCTTTCCCCTTGCTTCTCTACCCCATTCCTCTTCCTCTCCCCCCCATGCATCCTTATCACCCATGTCTCCTACTCTTCCTTCATGTCTCCCCTATGTGTCTCCCCCTTTCCTTTCTCCCTCTGCCCCATGTCTCCGCCTCTCCCCCAATGTCTCCCCTCTCCTTCCATGTCTCCCCCTTACCTCTCTCTCCCTCCATGTGTCTCCCTCTCTTTCCCTTGACTCTCTCCCCCATGCCTCTCCCTTTACATCCATGTCTCCTTCAATCTCCCATGCCTCCCCCTCCCCCCATGCTTCCCTCACCCATGTCTCTCCCTCTCCCCCCATGTTTCCCCCTCTCCCTCCATGTATCCCTCTTCCATTTCTTCCTCCATGTATCTCTCTTTTCCCCTTTGCCTCTCTTCCACATACCTCTCCCTCCATGTCTCCTTCTCTCCCCCATGCCTCCCCCTCTCCCTCCATGCCTCTCCCCTCTCTTTTACCTTCTGCTCCTGCACCGTGCTGCCAGCCTGCTGGCGCTTCCCTCTGCTGGCTCCTCCCCCTGTCAGCAGACACAAGCAGAGAGCAGGGAGCAGAAGCAGGGGACTGGGGGAGGGGGGATGTGCGGTGGAAGGCAGGAGGGGGCATTTTTACCACCTTCAAAGAGGTGACACCCAGGGTGCTCCGCCCCCCGCTCACCCCCCTTCCTACACTACTGCATCTAAGATATAACACTAAAAATAGATGTTACTCTCATCATGATAGACTGCAATGCTAAAGTAGGGAACCAAAATAAATCTGGAATAACAGGCAAGTTTGGAGTACAAAATGAAGCAGGTCAGAGATTAGTAGAACGTTGTCAAGATAATTATTTGGCCATAGCAATCACCCTCTTCCAACAGCCTCAGAGTTTACTCTACACATGGACATCACCAGATGGACAATATACAAATCAGATTGACTATATATGTTGTAGTCAAAGAAGCAGGAGTTCCATGCAGTTAGCAAAAACAAGATCTAGAGCTGGCTGTGGATCAGATAATGAGCTTCTTATTGGAAAGCTCAGAAAAGAGGAAAAATCATCAGACCATGCAGTTACAAATACGGGCTGTACATTAGCTCTTACAAACACAGGCTGAACATTCACACTGACAGGCACAGGCTGCACACTGGCACCTACAGACATATGCTGAAGATTGTCTTTTACAGATACAAGCTACAGATTGGCACTTACAGGCACAGGATGCACATGGGCTCTTGCAGACTGCCCTACCGTGGGGGACCGCAGGTGCCACGGGGGAGACATAGAGGGCCACGACTGCTGCAGGGGGCCGCGGGAAGGCCGTCGAAGGGTCGCAGGTAGCTACAGGGGACATGAGAGGGCAGCAGGGGAGGGTTGCCGGGGGGCAGCCGCTGGGGGCTGCAGGAAGCTGTAAGGGGCCATGGGAGGGTCGCAGGGGGCTAAAGGACTGCCGCGGCAGGCCATTGCGTTTTGGCCAGGGACAACACCGGCGGTAGCTCCACCTCTGCTTAAGATCCTACAAGCTCAGCCTCTGATGCTGGGAAAGTTTGCAGGCACCCAAAAGAAGTGAACGACAGAGGCGAAGATGGATAGATGACGTAATTGAAGCAATAAACATGAACTTGGTGGAGCTCAGAGGGGCAGTGGAGGGCAGATGTGCCTTGTGTATCATGGTCTATAGAGTCACGGAGAGTCAGACACGGCTGAACGACCAAACAACAACAACAATACATTTTCCACTAGGGTACAATAATTTTATTAGTCATGGGCCTTCCTGCATATAGCTAGGCCTCCATTTCCTAACTCTGCATTTGCAACTCAATATGCCACACAGGCCCATGTTTACGCACTGCCATGTTTTTTACTTGGTCATGCAATGTGAGCAGTTACAACACAGCATTACATGGGCATGTGACGTACACAGGATTTGCAACTCCGGCTTTAGCAAGATGCAGGCATTAGCTATCAAGAGAGGAATGTGAACAACAAAATGGCCACTCCCATAGTGCAAAATAGAAAGCCTAAATAATGAGTAACTAGTGTTATTCCTTTGTTTTAATAACATATTAATGCAATAAAATATATTATGACAAGGAATATTGAGTAAATTGAATTTCTTTCAGACTTAAGTGGTCCTTAATGTCTTTAATACCAGCAATCAGCTGGTTAGCATTTTTTATTTGTCACGAGTCATTGGATCATTGTTTAGATCCAGGACATTCTAAGCAAGGTAATATTATGTGCAGCATACTACATGTAAATTTTGTGCCAACTTGAATAAAAAATATCTCTTTATCCCTTCCAACTCCAATTTCTTTCTTTCTGAGGACCAGCTGTATAACAATGCAAATTTAATCAATTCTTTGAAATGGGACCAATAATAACATGAATGTGTTGTAAATTCAACATTTTATGTTAAATAGTGCCAATAATATATAGAAAATAATCATGTGCATAAAAGAATATATGGTACATTGATTTAAATGTCATGCAAACCAAACTACAATGATGTCACTTTTTTTTAGATAATGTATGCTTTTTGCTAACTGTAAGTCTAATTAGTGCAACCTCAGATCTTTTTGCATCAGTATGTTTACTGCTGTGAGACATAACCCCTATATATTAAAGGCATATCAAAGTTTCCTGGGTTATTACATTTCTGCACTCCTTAGGAAAAACCAATCATTGATATATGCAGCATTTTTCATAAAACATTGTATTTTTATTAATACTTGAAATACCTCTGAAGATTTTGTTGAAGCCCTCAGGGGTGCATAGCACCTGATCCCCCCTCCCAATCAGCATGGAGCATTTGTGGACCAATTTTAACCCATTACTAATCTGCTGTGTCTTCCTCAGCCCATAGGAGAGCACTGATGTCAGCACCCCAAGTCACTGCTGGGAAGTGAGAAGTGTGAAGTGGTGAGTGTGAAGTGGTGAGTGTGGAGTGAGTGTGGATGGAGTGAGGGTAGAGTATGAGTGGATTGTGGAGGGAGTGTGCAGGGAGTGTGGATAGAGTAAGTGTGAGTGAGTGTGGGTGAAGTAAGTGAGGGTGGAGTGAGCTAGAGTGAGTGATGGTAGAGTGAGTAAGGGTGGAGTGAGTGTGGACCCCTGCAATGTGCACATATTAACCCTTGCTGCAGGAGTAAGTGGCTTAAATTATTATATTTTAGCTTATATTTAGGGTTTAATGAATTCTAGATAGGGGGTAATGTATACATAGGGGTAATGTATAGATAGGGGGTTATGTATAGGTAGGGGGTAATGTATAGATAGGGGATTATGTATAGATAGGGGGTTATGTATAGATAGGGGGTAATGTATAGATAGTGGGTTGTGTATAGATAGAAGGGTTATGTATAGATAGGGGGTTATGTATAGATAGGAGGGTATGTTGTCTAGATAGGGGGTAATGTATGATAGGGGGTTATGAGTTATAGATAGGGGTAATGTTTTGTAGTTAGGGGTATCTTTATAATGTATTTTTTACTGTAATGTTATGTATATTTGTGAATGCTTTTTCTTTGCTGGTGTGTACATTTTTATTTTTTGTAGTGGGGGGTTTGTAGTGTACTTTTTCTATATTTTGTAGTTAGTGGTTTGTAATGTCCTTTTTTATTTTTTGTATTGGGGTGGGGTTTGTAATGTCCTTTTTTATGTTTTGTAGTGGGGGTTGTAATCAGGTATTTTATATTTTTGTAATTTGTGGGGTGGGGGGTTAATAGGGGCTAGGTAGGTAGGTAGTGTTAGGTAGGTAGGGGTTAATAGGTTAGGATAGTGGGGGGTTAGTTTAGATTTAGATGTTTATTTGGGGGGGATAGTGTAGTGTAGTGTTTGTACCTAGTGTCACAAGGGTCCTGCAGGACACTCATGGCACTTATGGGGTTAATTATCGGGTTCTCATTGTCCTATGAGGGTCTTCATAGACCCTTATGGTACTGATTGGGTTAAATAGAGGCTTATGGGGGACATGAGCATTACATGGGCTGAGATAGGGGCTTATGCGGGTCTGTATAGACCCCCATAAGTGATGGGGTTAGATGGAGGCTTATGGTGGTCTGTATAGACCCCCATAAGTGATGGGCTTAGATGGGGGCTTATGTGGGTCTGTATAGACCCCCATAAGTGATGGGATTAGATGGAGGCTTATGGTGGTCTGTATAGACCCTCATAAGTGATGGGGTTAGATGGAGGCTTATATGGGGTCTGTATAGACCTCCATAAGTGATGGGTTAGATGGAGGCTTATACGTGATGGTGTTAAATTGGGCTAGAAGGGGTTAAATAGGCCCAGTTAGGGTTAGATGGGCCCAATTAGGTTTAATTAGGCCTAGAGGGGTTAAATAGGCCCAGTTAGGGTAGGTAGGTAGGTACAGTTAGAGTTAGATAGGGTTTAGTATGGGTTAATGGGGTATAGTTAGGGTTAAGGGGTTAATGGAGTATAGTTAAGGTTTATAGTGTAGTGTAGTGCTTAGACTTTGACATGAGGGTCCTGGAGGATCCTCATGGCACTTATGGGGTTAACCTAGGGGTTAATAGTGTCCTATAGGGGTCTATGTAGACCTGGGGACTGAGGGGGTTAATTTATATTGACTATATTTACCCCATGATTGCTGGTGTTAATTTTAGGTGCCGTGGGGGAACTTATAGTAACCCGCGGCAGGGGTTAATTCTTTATTTCTAGCAGGTCTTTTAAGGACCTTTAAGGTCCGTTCAGGGCCTGCGCAGGAGGGAAATTAGAATTTTTAATGCAGCAGGGGTCCCGATGTGCTAGCTAGCTAATGTACTACATGTAATCCTCATGTCCCCCAATGTGTCCCCTATAAATTACAGCGCTGTACAGTGCTGCGTTGAATTTATTTTGCAATTGGCAATAGGAAGGGGTGTGCTGCAACGTAGAAGTAGGGCTACGAGGGGCCGCAGCACCCTCGCAAGGAATCGCAGCTTTTCTGCCATTTTGCGTCCATTAATAGAATGAGGCCCTAAGAGTTTTTCTCTGAAGCAGCAGACATGAAGCAGAGGAAGTGCTGGCCGAGATCTTGCTCTGAGATCTTGAACTGAGCATGACAGAAGCCACTGAGGTGGAGATTGATACAATGTATTACCCTGCTTCTGATTGGGCACAACTAAATATGAATTTTATACTAATTTAGCTGGGATTTTCTAGGGATGTACACCATCAAATGCAACTGCCACAAACCATAGGAAATTTTGCTAACTTCAAGGTAAGCTAATTAATGTTTATGTTGGGATTTTGTTATGCAAAAAAAGTTATTCATACACTACTAATTCTCCTCTATCAGATGCATTTCTAGTCCAGGAAATTTAGAAATGCCTTTAATCTCTATAAAATATGAGCACTTTAAAAATATAGTACAAGTGCAGAAAAAATTACAATTATTTTTCTAAAAAAGGAATAAAAGTTTATTTTCCCCAAAATTAATATTTGCAATAAAAATAGTATGCCTTGGCATGGTGAGGGGGGATGAGTATGGATAGATTGCCTCCATAGTTTTCATTGTATATGTGTGCGTGCACAGAAGATGTTGTGTGATCTGTATGTGCAAGGCTGTTCCCCTATTAAATATTTTGTTCACAGGTGCCAGCACACATCTGCTTATCTTAGCAGCTATCCGGCAATTAGCTAAAATTTTAGAATAATCATCAAGAATATTTTTAGACACTGGATATAAAAATCAGAGAAGGATATTGGCATACATTTTTGTAACGGCAAGAAGAAGGTTAAAATGTGCTTTTTGCTTACAGCCAGAGGTGCTTTCTTTCCCACATTGTTGGACATCTGTGAATAGCTGTAATTATAAGTGCAAATGTCAGGTAAAACATATCCTACCAGCAGCTCTGTCTCAGTTGCAAAGTATCCAAATACTCTCGTCGTTAGGTGGACCTGAGTCCAATCTGGATCACCAGACCATTGTTTCCAGACCTTTGCTACCCCATTAAATGTCCTATTCATTCCTGTTCTATATCCTTCATCCCAAGCTGCTATATCCTTACATAAAGCATTATTTGAATGGTGTCCTTTTTCTTGTTTTCGGTCACTGTATGAAATGTTTAATTTTTGGCACATTGTTATAAATCATTTGTGGAAATGATCTCAGCCTACATTCTCCAAATTCCATCAATAATGATAGGTTAACAACATATATAAATAGAATGCTTTACACAATGATATAAGAAAAATAGTACATGCGGTCTATTCAGATTAATTAATGGAACACTGTAATGTCCTAACAACAGGTTCTAGATTTTTTAATTAGACATCGATAATGAATGAATATAATATTAGTAACAAATGAATAATAACACAAAAGATTCAGCAGCTACTAGTCTCCATCCACTATAAGGTCAGGCACAAGATTATAAGTACACAATGCAATTCATTGGAGACTGGCTGTTTTAGAGTGGCTTGTCTTGGCCATGACTTCTGGCTAGAAGGCAGTCTATGATCGATTTTCTAGGTTCCAGATAGACTCCATCTAATCAGATTATTCTTTAAGCTCTTTGGATCTGTCTCCCAGTCAAACCTTCCCTGATCTCTTAGTAATCTTATAACAGCTTAATTTGGGGACAATCTTTGAAAGTAAGTTTAACATAAAATGGACACAAAAATAACCTTTTTTCTTTGTTGTATCTGATAATCTGTCACAAGGTATTTTCTTTTTTTCAAATGAAAGTCATAGAGCACAAAAAATATCCAGATGTTCAACTTCTTTTGGTTGCTTGCCCTCTGTCAGCCAATGAGGTCTTCAGACTAATGTATGCTCTCTGAATTTCCTGTTAGTTTGAATGAAGTTTAAACAGCTTTGCTAAATATTTTTCATGCAACACACAACTTATTATTTCAAACACATGAAAAACAGCTGTGTTCCATGTCCATTTAATATATTGGATATGAATTTTGTTAATAATCATTGCATAATTAAAAGATGCAGCTGATCTTACTAGGGCATAACAGTGCTCCTTTAAACCAGAAGTGGTAGCAATATGCAAATATATAGTTTATTCCTTAAATAATAAATAGTATATCTGTGGTATATTTCTAAAGGGTTAGGTACAGGGTTAACCAGAACCATAGTTGCATTTATATTCATCCTCATGAACAATATCTTAATGGATAGAAGCAACATTTTTATTTATTCCCAGGAGATTATAGTGGATTTAAAAGAGACACATTGATTGTTTCCTAGAATTGGAGTCTGAATCAAAGTCTTAATTGGTGTGTACTGGCCACTGACTCAGTGTTTCCTTCTGATCAACGTTCTAATAATCAACAAAAACGTGTTCGCTCAAAAAGACAGACGAAGAAGACAGAAGATTCCAGGCTAACGTCTTATGATCCAAACATGCTGACAAAAGATTAATTGTGTGATAAAGTTCAATGTATTAATTATTAGTAAAAGCTGTGTTTGCTGACTGCCAGGTAAAAAAATCAATAATGTAAACAGATCAATATATTCTGCTTTCTTTAAAAAAAAATTATAACCTCAGAGGCAATGTAATGTGTTCTGCTAAATATTAACTCATACTATGGATTTTCATGATTATGTAATTTTTGCTTATTATTTGACCTGGCAGCTTAGCAGAAGGTGTTGCAGTTTAACAAATGAAGACTCATTGGGATAACATAAACTCAGGTCTGTTAAATATAGTAGGAAAACAAGTAATATTCAGTGTAAGTTTTATCACAAAATATCAATTTGTTAATCTCAATAAACTGAAAAAAAGTTTATACTTATTTTTCCTACCTTATGGACTACTGTAATTTGGGTAAAACTTCACATTCTTGTATAGTTGCAAATGTTTTAGTTTGGTCTACACTTCACAAGTAAGAAACATAGAACATTTTTAGAGAAAATCATTTATCTAACTTTGCTTGACAATTTCATTTTAGACTGCTCTGCAAATTGAAAGGGAGGGTTATTCTATCGGGACTTACTCGTTTATAGTTTTCTCATGCTAGGCACAATACAAATGTTATGTGAATACATTGTTCCTACTTCTCCTCCATTATTTCTATTCCATTTGGGAACAAAAATGTCTGTAATGATTAAAACAACATTGAATATAATACTTTTTTATTTTTATATTACTTATAGTTATTTAAACATTGTGAAAACATTTTGCACAATATAAAGTCAAAGTCCTGAAAAGAGAATATTATAAATATGGAACATCAATGGTCCTTTAAAAGTCATAAAAGCTTTATCATTAAAGTGGCCTCTTAAGTAACTTCTTTGTTAAATATCTCCCAGCCTTATGCTAGTAGTCTAGTGGGGACCAATGCCCTCTCTGTTTGTAGCTTGAGGAAGGGTTATCGGGTTTACTCTTCCACTGAGTTCCATTGTCAAGGTGCTATTTAGAGTTTTCAACAGAAGTGAAAAGAGATCTGAACTTATCCATGGTTCCTTCAACTCCTTCCTGATTTCTAATTCTTTGCGGAACAAAGATAAAATGTTTGTCATCATTAAAATAATAAAAATACAATAGATAAATTAGGTTTATAAATATTTATTTAAATTTTGTAAAAGCATTTTCTACATTATCAAGTTATGTTCTCCAAAACAACAAATTATAGACATAATAAAAGTTGAAATAAACCCTGAGAGGGTTGCAATGCATCAGTAAATCTCCGCCTTTGACGGAAGTAAAAGTTCTACTGTAGTCTTTTATTTAAACCATACTCATTTGGAGAAGTACAGTTGAAAAGAAAAAATAATACAGCATTTAATTTATTACCCATTATATACAACTAGAGAATTGCCCGTCAAAAAATGACGGCAATGAAATTGTAAGGTAGCTAATGCTGTTTGGTGTGTACTACTGAAATATATAATACATTAATAAATGAATATACTTTACCTATTTTGAAGCATTGTGTTGAAGAGCTGTCAATGTGTTTTGATGTTGCTGCAGCATTAGTGGTGTGGAGCTGCTGTGTAAACGTGCTGAATGTGTGCAGTGTAATACTGTGCGTGCGCGAGACGAAACCGTTAGCGTAGTTGTGTACTTCCGCATTGGCGTAAAATGGTGGGTAATGTGTGGTATGCGTCTTAGCGGAATATCCGTAGGTCGTTTGTGGTGTTTTGAGAGTTTCTTGTGGTGTTTTGCGTGTTTAGAGTGGTGTAGCCTCGTTTTCGTTTTGTTCGGCGGCCATTTTTTCTCTCGCTTAGCGAATTCTTTAGTGTTCAAACTGTTTTATTTTTAGTTAAATGAAGGTGGAAGTTGTTTTTTTGAGGTCCTGGATGCTTCCTCTTGCTGTAGGTAAGCTTTTTATGTATGTGGTGTGTGTATTTATTGTGTTTTGAATTTTGTAATGTTCGCGAGTGGCGTCCGATTGTTGCAAGGTCGTAATGTGTGGTTACGTGTCTCGTATGTTGTTTGCGTTGCTCGGTAAAGTTTGCGAGGGTCGTAGTTGGTGTGTCGTGTTGTTTGTGTTGCGATGTAAAGTTTGCGAGGGTCGCAGTTGCTGGCAAGGAGCGCCTTCGGCGCTCCATGCCAGCAACTGCGACCCTCGCTTCGTGCTCAATGCCAGCAACTGAGGCCATCGACCGCTGCCCTCGTTAAGCGAGGGCAGCGGGCTCTCTACGCAAGCCTGCAAGTGTGACCAACGGCTCTGACTGGCTCGCCTGCTCACAACTATATATGTGATTATGCTACAATGGAAGTGACCATTTTGAATTGTGCTGACCTGTTTATAAAGGTTGTAGGAAACTTTGATTGTAGCAACCATATAACAGGGATAGTCAATCAATCTTTAGAATATGGATGTTTTTGGAAGGATGTATAGAAAATGTAATAATTATGTGGAGGTCCAAAACAAATGGGACCAATGTCCTGATTCAGACTCAAGTCCACCTGTTGAGTACCCTTGACATAAAATATACCTGAGTCTACAGCAATCCTTTAAATTAATTTGGCTGTAAGGAATATGGTAGGGATTTTTATTAGGAACAACTTTTATTAAGAAAAAGATTATTAAACCTGATATTAAACATACTTACATACTTTCATTTGTGATTATTAGGTGTCTCTCTACCACACCCCAACTGAGTATCAAACACTTTAAGCAGCTCATCTAATAAAACAACACAGTATGCCTTTATAACATTTATAACAATTAGTTAAGATTTCACATTGTCAACTTTTGTATCCAAAGTGAATATTTATATATATTTTAGTGCCCAGCCCCATACTCTGTAGTGGTTATCATTTGTATTATCGATTAGTTTATTGTGCAGAAAACTGTTATTTGATGGGTAGTACAGATAATACAACCTGAAAACAGTCTAAACACACAATTTAATATAGTGTCCGTACTATATCAATAAAAAGGATTCCTACAAGGAAGGGCTTAAAGAGTAGGGGAATTCAGTTGTTTCCCCTTATATTTGGATTTCCACTATTTTGTTATATTAAAATAGGTTTATCATTTATGCTTGCGAGTAAACCTTAGTTGTTTAACAAATAATATGTGGTAATGCATTTTTGTTCTTCAACTTTTTGTTCTCTGTTTTAGGTTTCTTTATGGTAACACTCTACTCCACAGATATTGCATAGTATGTTTACCCTTCATTATATAGTCCAATAAATATACAATGACCTTTCCTTTTGTTACCTTTTGTTAGACAGTGTCGTTACTGGTATATAGCTTATGCAGAAGGTATGTTTACTAAGCATGTCCTGCATCAATGTGATGTTTATAAAAAGAAAACCATAGCTATCCCAATTGTTTTTTTAACTAATACATGTGACTTACTGACTGGTTGAACCAAAACTTCCATTCAGGTACTTCACAGTATCACTGGAGCATGCCAGGTTTACAAGAACAGAGCCATTGTTGACTAGCACAATGCTGCTATGCTATGCTATAATTTTCTTGTTTTACCTCATAAGAAGCACAAGAAAGAAAAGAGTACAGGGCTTTGAAAGCTCTGGAAAAAAACATACTTTCATTGTTTTCATAAGCAAATAATGTAATATTGATTATTTTATTCTTCCTTTTACAGTCCCAACAACATGTATTTGATTTGTTTGCTATAATTTAAACAACAGAAGGAATAGTTCAATGGCCTTCAAAGACATGTAATATACTCCAGGGAGTTATTTCTGAAGTAACCTTGGTGGAGATAGTGTCATCAAATTAAACTGTTGGATTGTTTTTAGGGTTCAGATTTATGGGGTGAGCAGTTCTCTAGTATGGTGTTATGTATATGTAGCTGATTTTATTAGTCCTGCTTATATAAAAATGTTATCCCCCATGCCCTGGTTTCTCACTAGGCAAACTAGGCAGCTGAGTAGAGAGGTCTCCATGAGAGGGGTCCTTATTTGCATAACAATGCATGTCAGTTTCAGTTTATTTCCTTTTAACACATAGTCTGCTTTCTCTAGCCAGGGTTAGAGCAGGTTCTTTTGCTTGGGAGTGGGGGAAGAGGTGGGTGTGAAACCCACAGGCTTGCAGTGTGCTGTACTATACTAAAACAAACAGGGCCTGGAAATGCAAGTTCAGTGTCTGCACCACCCTGGTCTGCTGTGTACATTGACATGGGAGCTATTAGTTCATTATACTAGTTCTGCCTGTCACTGCCTGCCTACCACCAAGCTCTTCTCCTCTCAGGTCCATGAAAAGATCATAATCAACTCACTAACTGGCTTCACTCAACAACACATCATACTCTTGCTCCTTTTTTTATGGGTCCCCAGAATGGTCAGCTAGGATTCCACCTTCTCAGATCTAGTTAGTAAGTAAAAACTATTGAGTTTGCCTGTAAGAGACAATAGACATTATACTGTAAGTTCAGTAAGCAATTCATGCATATCATTATATGGTATGATGTTCTGTAAGTATTTGAACATCTACATTCACCATTTTCCAGATCACTGTTTCCTTATCCATCAAAGAGATGGCACTTTTGGAGACTTTATTACACAATTGTATTTTCCTTATGTACCTGTTGTTGTTAGTTTTTCAGTTGTATCTGACTCTCCGTGACCCTATGGACTGCAACATGCCAGGTACACCTGTCACTGCCCATCTGAGCTCCACCAAGTTCATGTTCATTGCTTCAGTGACCTCATCTATCCAACTCGCCTGTTTATCCCCTTCTTCATGTGCCTTCAATCTTTCCCAGCATCAAGTCTCATGATATGAATCCTGAAGTCTCATGATGTGACCAAAATATTTGAGCTTCAGGCTCATGATCATACGTTCCAGTGAACAGTTTGTCTTAATTTCCTGTAGTATTTAGATTTATTGTATATCCTTCCAGTGCAAAGGACTCTAAGTAGTTTTCTCCAACAGTACTATTCAAAGTCGCCAAATCTACAATGCTCAGCCTTCTTTATGGTCCAGCACTCACATCCATATGTTACTACTGGGAAAACCATACTTCTAACTATGCAGATCTTTGTTGATATTTGTCATGACTGACTTTGGGGGGACCAGGGATGGGGCTCCCCTAAACCTCACAAGCAGGGCCCTGTATTACCCAAATCTGTTTTGTTACAGCCTCCTGAATTCACGGAATTCACAAGCCCTCGATGAGGTTGGAGAATGTGGACCTTGAAAGAGGGTAATATATTTCCTTCTTTTTATTTTTTCATTCTTCTTTTTATATATTTTTTTATTTTTATTGTTAGAATATTGCTTAATATTACATTAGAAATACTAGGAGAAGTTAAGTGTACTTCTTTATCAAAAACAAAAAAGAGTGAGAAAGTGTTGCAGTAATTGTGTTTATTATAAGCTGTAAAGTGTAATACTACAATGTTTTGTATTCTTTCATTGTGAAGACATGTTCAAATGCATTGTAACCTACTTTTTTCATAATAAAAATGTATTAAAAAAAAAAAAATTCACAGGCCCTGAATGTGGGATCCTAGACCAGGAAGGCAACCTAGATGGACATGGGATGTGGTCTAAGAACTGTGACATGTGTTTTTCCCTTTATGTATAATGTTTAAAAACATGTACCGTATATACTCGAGTATAAGCCGAGTTTTTCAGCCCTTTTATTAAGGCTAAAAAGGGCTTATACTCGAGTCACTCTCCCCCCATGTAACTCTAACCCCTCCCCCGTGTCTCTCTACCCCCCCCCTTGTGTCTATCTACCCCCCATGTCTCTCTACCCACCCCTTGTGTCTCTCTACCCCCCGTGTCTCTCTACCCTCCGTGGGGTGGTTGACGATGGGGGGGGTTGAGAATGGGGTGGTTGAGGAGGGGGTTGAGGATGGGGGGTTGAGGTTGAGGAGGAAGGTTGAAGAAGGGGTTGAGGATGAGGAGGGAGGATGAGGATGAGGAGGGGGGCTGAGGATGAAGAGGGGGCCTGAGGATAAGGAGGGGGTTTGAGGAGGGATGTTGAGGAGGGAGGTTGAGGATGAGGAGGGGGGTTGAGGATGGGGGGTTGAGGTTGAGGAGGGGGTTGAGGATGGGGGGTAGAGATTGAGGAGGGAGGTTGAGGAGGGGGTTGAGGATGGGGGGGAGGTTGAGGAGGGGGTTGAGGATGAGGAGGGGGGCTGAGGATGAGGAGGGGGGCTGAGGATGAGGAGGGGTTTGAGGATGGGGGGTAGAGGTTGAGGAGGGAGGTTGAGGAGGGGGTTTAGGATGGGGGGAGGTTGAGGAGGGGGTGAGGATGAGGAGGGGGTTGAGGATGAGGAGGGGGGCTGAGGATAAGGAGGGGGGTTGAGGAGGGAGGTTGAGGATGAGGAGGGAGGATGAGGAGGGAGGATGAGGAGAGGGGTTGAGGATGGGGGGGTGGAGGATGAGGGGGTAGAGGATGGTTTTTAAGCCCTTTTATTAAGGCTAAAAAGGGTTTATACTCGAGTCACTCTCCCCCCGTTTCTCTCTAAACCCCCCGTGTCTCTCTACCCCCCCTTGTGTCTCTCTACCCCCCCGTGTCTCTCTACCCCCCCCCCCTTGTGTCTCTCTACCCCTGTGTCTTTCTACCCCCCCCCCCCTTGGGGTGGTTAAGGAGGGGGTTGAGGATGGGGGGTTGAGAATGGGGTGGTTGAGGATGGGGGGTTGAGGTTGAGGAGGAAGGTTGAAGAGGGGGTTGAGGATGAGGAGGGGGGCTGAGGATGAGGAGGGGGTTGAGGTTAAGGAGGGGGTTGAGGATGAGGAGGGGGTTGAGGATGAGGAGGGGGCTGAGGATGAGGAGGGGGGCTGAGGATGAAGAGGGGGCCTGAGGATGAGGAGGGGGTTTGAGGAGGGAGGTTCAGGAGGGAGGTTGAGGATGAGGAGGGGGGTTGAGGATGAGGGGGTTGAGGTTGAGGAGGGGGGCTGAGGATGAGGAGGGGGGGCTGACGATGAGGAGGGGGTTGAGGATGGGGGGTAGAGGTTGAGGAGGGAGGTTGAGGAGGGGGTTTAGGATGGGGGGGAGGTTGAGGAGGGGGTGAGGATGAGGAGGGGTTGAGGATGAGGAGGGGGGCTGAGGATGAGGAGGGGGGTTAAGGAGGGGAGGTTGAGGAGGAAGGTTGAGGATGAGGAGGGAGGATGAGGAGGGGGGTTGAGGATGGGGGGGTTGAGGATGAGGGGGTAGAGGATGTTTTTTTAGCCCTTTTATTAAGGCTAAAAAGGTTTTATACTCGAGTCACTCCCCCCCCCCGTGTCTCTCTAAACCCCCCGTGTCTCTCTACCCCCCTTGTGTCTCTCTACCCCCCCGTGTCTCTCTACCCCCCCTTGTGTCTCTCTACCCCGTGTCTTTCTACCCCCATGGGGTGGTTGAGGAGGGGGTTGAGGATGGGGGGGTTGAGAATGGGGGGGTTGAGGAGGTGGTTGAGGATGGGGGGGTTGAGGTTGAGGAGGAAGGTTGAAGAGGGGGTTGAGGATGAGGAGGGGGCTGAGGATGAGGAGGGGGCTGAGGATGAAGAGGGGGCTGAGGATGAGGGGGGTTTGAGGAGGGAGGTTGAGGAGGGAGGTTGAGGATGAGAAGGGGGTTTGAGGATGGGGGGGTTGAGGTTGAGGAGGGGGTTGAGGATGGGGGGGTAGAGGTTGAGGAGGGGGTTGAGGATGGGGGGGAGGTTGAGGAGGGGGTTGAGGATGGGGGGAGGTTGAGGAGGGGGTTGAGAATGAGGAGGGGGTTGAGGATGAGGAGGGGGGCTGAGAATGAGGAGGGGGGTTGAGGAGGGAGGTTGAGGAGGGAGGTTGAGGATGAGGAGGGAGGATGAGGAGGGAGGATGAGGAGGGGGGTTGAGGATGGGGGGTAGAGGATGGGGGTAGAGGTTTAGGAGGGGTAGAGATTGAGGAGGGAGGTTGAGGAGGGGTTTGAGGATGGGGGGGTTGAGGAGGGGAGGTTGAGGAGGGAGGTTGAGGATGAGGAGGGAGGATGAGGAGGGAGGATGAGGAGGGGGGTTGAGGATGGGGGGGTAGAGGTTGAGGAGGGATGTTGAGGAGGGGGTTGAGGATGGGGGGGAGGTTGAGGAAGGGGTGAGGATGAGGAGGGTGTTGAGGTAAAGGAGGGGGTTGAGGATGAGGAGGGGGTTGAGGATGAGGAGGGGGCTGAGGATGAGGAGGGGGGCTGAGGATGAAGAGGGGGCCTGTGGATGAGGAGGGGGGTTGAGGAGGGAGGTTGAGGAGGGAGGTTGAGGATGAGGAGAGAGGATGAGGAGGGAGGATGAGGGTTGAGGATGGGGGTTGAGGTTGGGGAGGGAGGTTAAGGAGGGGGCTGAGGATGGGGGAAGAGGATGAGGTGGTTGAGGTTGAGGAGGGAGGTTGAGGATGAGGAGGGGGTTGAGGATGAGGAGGGGGGTTGAGGAGGGGAGGTTGAGGAGGGAGGTTGAGGATGATGAGGGAGGATGAGGAGGGAGGATGAGGAGGGGGTTGAGGATGGAGGGTTGAGGTTGAGGAGGGAGGTTAAGGAGGGGGTTGAGGATGGGGGGGATGAGGATGGGGGGGTTGAGGTTGAGGAGGGAGTTTGAAGATGAGGAGGGGGTTGAGGATGAGGAGGGGGTTGAGGATGAGGAGCCGGGTTGAGGTTGAGGAGGGAGGTTGAGGAGGGGGTTGAAGATGAGGAGGGGGTTGAGGATGAGGAGGGGGTTGAGGATGAGGAGCCGGGTTGAGGTTGAGGAGGGAGGTTGAGGAGGGGGTTGAGGATGAGGGGGTTGAGGTTGAGGATGGGGGTTTGAGGATGAGGATGGGGGGTTGAGGAGGAGGGGGTTACACTGGATACACTGACTTCCGTCTTAGGTTTTGCCCTCCCCCAATGACACATATGAATAAGAATATTGTAAAACCAGAATCGGGAGTTAGTTGCACCTGGGGGCTGTAAAACATATCAGATCAGATTTCTAAGGGGACCTTTGGGAGGTTGGTACCCGTATTTACACAGTGGGGGAAAAGCCATGTGGTATTTTTTATTGTTTTGGAGAAAATTGAGGCGCATCTTGGTGTAACAATATTGATACATATTTACTTTTTACTAGCTTGTCGCAGCTTTCCTCCCCACAAGAAAAAGTCTATAGATCCTTTAGTTCCTCCTCACTTTCAGCCTTCAGAGTAGTATCATCCATTTATCTGAGGTTGTTGATATTTCTTCCAGCAATATTAATTCCGGCTTTGGATTCATTCAGCACGGCCTTATGCATGATGTATTCTGCATATAAGTTCAATAAATAAGGTGACAATATATATCCTTGTCGCACACCTTTTCCGATCTTGAACCATTCTGTTGTCACATGTTCCGTTCTGACCGTGGCTTCTTGGTCCATATACAGATTACTCAGATGGAGGATGAGATGGTCTGGTACTCCCATCCTTTTCAGAACTTTCCACATTTTGTTGTGATCCACACTCAAAGACTTTAGAATAGGTTATGATGCAGAAATAATTGTTTTTTTTCTGGAATGCTCTTGCTTTCTCTATTATCCATTGGACATTAGCAATTTAAGTTTAGTAGAGTTATACCAACAATGTGATATTGGTTAATCTAGCTATCACCATGAGACAATTACCTTAAAATGGTATTTAATAAATAAGCTATAAATTAAGTTATATAAAAAAAGCAATGTTTTCATTTTCATGGGGCTTAACACCAAAGTAAACATATACAAAAAATAATAACGGAAAATTTTGTTTGCAAAATCTAAAACGTCTCCAGGGAAAAAGATTTTCATTTAGATCCAGTCTGTTTCTTCCCATTCTTTCTCATATAGGGTGATGTATTTCACAGGAGGGTTCCCTGGTGGACCATTAGTTACGATTCGGTACTTTCACCGCTGCAACCTGGATTTGATTCCAGTCAGGGCCTGGTCAGTACTTGGATGGGAGACCTAGGAATACCAGGAGCTGTATGCTGTGGCCCACTGGAGTAGGAACTGGCAACCCACTCCAGTATCTCTGTCATGAATACCAAGTGGATTAGCATGACCATGGACATAAAGATGCACCTGGTGTGTTATGGTCCACACCATGACTGAACAACACAAAAATAATATCCTTGGTATTACTTAAAGGAGGCACTACCAGTGCAATGATACTGCATGTAGACACACAGCATGCCACTTACTGCTTGCTAACAAGTTTAAATTAGTAGTGTGAAGCCCTACCCCCATGGATGTGGCCTGTGAAACATTGTACCCTACATGAGAGAGAATAGGAAGAAATGGAGAGATTTTAGAAAGTGAGAATATGTTACTCGGAAGGCTTCTTAGAAGTAAGTGAAGTTGCATTTTTATATGGTATTACATTATTATTACATTGTTAGGAAAAAAATAATTGTCACATAGTTAAAAAAAATAACAACACTGAACAGTAACTTTAAATTGGTCCCATTAGTCGATGTGTTGATTCTTGCTTTATCAACATATAATCATAAATGAATGTGTTAAACTTGCTCTTTCCTTTTTGCCTTCTCTACCAGTTTATAACCATACTCTTCTGGGAATCATCATTGTCTGTATTGTTTACTTTGGATAATTTAGTGTCAAAAGAAAAACTAAAGGCATTGATTTGTTTTCCTGTTTTCCTCATACGATAGTTTCATCTGTACTTTTATCTGGCCAAATTAACTTTAATTGACCAGTTTGAATTAATTCTTTTTAAAACAACTCTGCTTTTTATACTTCAAAAATGGTTCTAATCAAGTCCAAATAGTTATTTCAAGTTTCCATATTTCACACTGTATTATTCAAAGGTCTTTGCAAAATCTAAATTTAAAGTTGCTTCATCTACGGTATTAGGAATTTTTTGTTGATGAGATCACTATAATAGTTGAGGCGAGCCGTTGGCCATGCGGGACTTAGGCGAGCTGTTTGCGCAACTGCTAGCCTCACGAAGCGAGGAGAGCCATCGACTGCATGGGACTTAGGCTGCAATGAGAGCCAAAGGCGTTCATTGCACTGCGAGCCTCCAAAGCAGTTGAAGCACACATGACTTACAACCCGTATGACTTAGGACCAAAACCTGCACATACACTGTGCGCCTTGCAAAAATCTGACTTTAACTCCTGAACCACGGAACTGGAAAGCCCCCAAAAAATAACAAATATGCCTGAAATTCACTTACACACTCACATACAGCACGGGGGGAGAGTCAGGAAGCCTGTGAGTGAGGTTGCAAGTTAATTTGAGCCATATTTGTAGTTTTTTTACCATCAAAATTCGCCTGAGGAAAAAAACTGCTGCCAAAAAAAACGCAACATGACAAAAACGAGGCCGAAGGATGAACAACTAGCCCGAAGGACGTAATACTACCCGGAAGGACGTAAAAACTATCCCTAACCAGAAACACTTAACGAAAGCCAGTTACACCATCCAATACACTAACATTTAACACAAGGTAGTAACACTTAACCCAACCCAGTAACACTTAACCCAAGGCACTATCACAACCAAAGACACTAACACTTAAGCGCAAGGCCTATAAAATACACAGGAGGAGAGGCTTGCAATGAGCGCCAAAGGTTGCGGCTCATGATGGATGTCAAACAGTGCGCAGAGGTCCCATTGTGTGGCAAACAGCATTAGCAGGCTTACGATTTTATTCCCATCATTTTTGACGGGCAATTTCCTAGTTTGCAAATAATTCCCTGATAGCCTAGAATTAAAAAGCATTTTATGGAAGATTTTCAGATATAATGGTAATGTGCTTGACAAATACCCAGGGGTGTGTTTCTGCCTAGAACAGCACATTTTCAGGTGTCAAAAGGCTTGGGCTGAACATATAGTGCAGTACACTGAAATACGTTTGTATGTGCACAGAAATGTCTATGTGCAGTGATATTTTTTTCTGTAAGTCTACTTGATACTGTCTGACACACATAAAATTTTGAAAGGGAAAGGAGGAACTGTAATTGGGGTGTGCGTGGGCACAAACCTGAATGACCCGAGGCAGTCTTAAAACCTAAATATGTTTATGCAAATACCTCTAGATTCACTAAACTCAGCAGGGGGTGGGAAGTACTATACTGAAGACTGTGAACCCTATTCTATTAGAAGACCGTAAGTGACTCTAAGTATCCCCATTGAGTCCCGTAATTCATATTACTTAGAAATAACAGTTAAAAATAAGATTTGTAATTGCATATTTGTGGGTTGGAGACTGTTCTGAAGTTAATTCTAATGTCTTTCCATGCCTTCCCATGCTTTTAAAGTACAGTATTGTGTGTTAAATTGCTGCTACAGCTCTAATAAGTATTTGAAAAAGCCTTTTGAGTCCTATTTAGTACTCATAATATTTTTGACAGAAACTGGATAGTTTTCTTCACTTGTGGGCTAGACTTAATTTGTGAGCTAGACCTATGGGTCTAATCGAATAACAATTTTGTGTAACTTTAATTAAGTAGCGCTTGTAATGTTCGAGCTGTGCCAAAACCAATGGAGTTCTAAGGCTAAATTTGCATTAAGTGTTTATAAATTTACGATTTGGGAAATAGAATTGGGCCTTGTGATGGCAGTCAGTCCCAAAGACAATAGCCATCACAGTCTTAAGGGATGCACATCAGTGATACTGTAAAGCTTAGAGAAACTAGGCAATAGACTTGTAAGTTAATGGTAGATTCAATAGTGTTTATAAAAGAGACCTAGATCTCCTCAGTGATAATTTTCCCATAGAAAATAGACATCATGACTTTAGCAAATCATATAGATGTCCCTACCAAACAAAATAATCTAAGGAATTGTGTTTAATAGAAATAGTTTTCAAAATGATCTAATTACATATTTCTGGAATGAGAATTAACTAGCATTGGTGACATGTGTTACCATAAAAGCAAAAAAAATGATACTTCTGGTGATCTAATAGAATAAATAAGTCATGTGTATTGTCATGTACCAACGTATACTCCTGAACTGTACACAAAATACAAACTCATACAAGATGTGTCGAGGGATCTTGTTTTTCACACATAGCACATATAATTATTGCATTATTTAGAAGTCCTCAAGTTACATGGACAACGTAGGTAGAGCTGCCTATTTGCTGTAAGCCATTATTTTAGTCAGACAAAGTTAATTGTCACCAGCTTGTGATGAGTTGTACCATGCTTTAGTTACCAGAGTGACTCAGTTGTTTGTTTCCTAGTCAGCAAAGACAATTAGCACTACAAGTACATCTGAGAAGAAAAATATAATTAACTATATTGTAAGCATTTGGATGATGTTTCACACTCCATGGTATTATTTTACATAATAGAACATAAACAACCACACTGCATGAATATATATTTTGTTTTTGTACAGTCCAACTCTCGGTGACCATATGGACAGCAGCACTCAGGTACATCTGTCTGCGTTTTTTAACTGACAGTTGTTGAACTTCAATCCAAATTATAAAGTGGTAAAACGCCTACTGTGAACTGTTAAAATCATCCTTTATTACATCACACCACAATATAAAACAATTGGTTCCTGTCATTCGCAAAACAAAATTAGTAGGAATATAGGTCATTAATACTTCACATGCATGGGCCTCTTGGCCAAATGGCACACACACAAGAGGAAGGATAGAGTGAAGAGCATGTCTATGACCTTGGTGTGTGTTTCTCCTTGTGCTTACCCATATTCTTGGGAAAGATACTGGAGTGGGTTGCCAGTTCCTTCTCCAGCAGACCCCAAAGTGTCTGACCACTCTGTTATGACTTGCCCATCTTGTTTGAACCTACATGGTATAGCTCATAGCCCCTTCACCACGACAAAGTAACTATCCAGAAGGGGAGATATATTTTGCAATGCCATTAATGTCACTTCACATTTTTTAAATATTTTATCAAGACACATTAAAGTTTTTTAATCATGCACTGCACATTGTAAACCTGTTTAAAAATGGGATGTTAGTTGGTATGTGAGGTATTGACCACTACCATGTGCATGTTATTTTTTAAAATAAATTGGCTAAAAAAAAACATTATTTGTTGTTTTTAAAAGAACAAAAACTATAATTTATTAGGTTGTTTACTTTTTGGAGTCTAGGAGTGGCTCCCATATCTGTTATCAGAGCATCACACATCTGACAGGTCATTATTTAGGAATAACACTTTGGGGTAGACTCACTAGGATACAAAGTACTTTGCTGAGGCTGGGGTTGTGAAATCTAGGAAATTCTCTAAACAAATCTGTAGTTGGTTTTGGAAATAAGGGAACAGAGTATGAAAAAATATTTTTCCTTTTAAACATGCCTCCTTTGCGTATTATGTAATGAATATCCTGCAGATGTGATCTCAATATCAAATAGTCTAGGTGAGTTCTTGCAGGGGATCTATAAAATACAATCACTGCCTCTCTTTTATTGATGCAAACACCTTTTGCATTACGAGTGGGCAACAGACAGATTTTTATTACTGCTTTACTGCATTCCTTATATCATTCAAGTGCTAATACAAGTGATAAACAGCAAGTAACCCTCTTTACTGCCAACATCTACTTTAAAGCCATAGCCAATGAGAACTGTTTTTTTTTTTTTTAAATTAGGAACCAGTGAGATTCTTTTATAACTGCTTGTCTTAAAGGGCTAGGACATGACTAATATCACCTGGCCTAAAACAGGTACTTTATAGCATTTTACAGTTATTATGAGTTTCAAATTCCATTGATACTAGCAATAAACAAAAATGTAAAAAAAAATCACTTTCTAACACTGTATTGCATTTAGACCCTGCTGAAACTGTAGTTGCAGTCCATTATGCTTTGCAAGTCAGTGATGGCTATTTTCTATGCAGATTATTATTATTACTATTACTATTATTATTATTAGTTATTATTACTCTTTATTTATAAAGCACCAGTACTATTTGCAAATGTTGATGACTTTCCCAACAAATGAATACAATTGTTTATTTTAATTTCATATTATTTTATATTTTATTTTATTAGTTATCCCACAGCATTTATCCATTTTTACAAATATTTTTGTCTAAATAGTAGGATTATTTTGTCCTCCTTATATATATATATACATTTTAGCCACTCCCTGTTTTGTACCCTATGAAAGTACTTTAAAGATACTTGGATCCAGAATTGTAATTTTTATCCTAAATCTTGTAAGTATAACTTTATGAGTGTTAATAAACATATATTATTGCATTTCCCCATGGCAGGTTTGTTGTGCACTGCTTTTTTTTTCTTTTTTCTAGAGATTCATTTTTAGGAGGCTTTTTATTTCCATCTTATAGTAGCACAGAGACATGACATGACCCATGCATGATCCATTTAGGCTAGGTAATGAAATAACGGACACGACAACTGGAGTTGGGAGAAACAACGGGCCACAGCTTTATTTGAAACAATGTAAACAACAACCATAACTTATTTAAATGACTAATTTAGTCCTTTCTTTCCGGGGGAGGAACCCGGCCACGAACAGTGACCTCACGCTTTGAGCCCTGCCCAAAGCCCCAATGCTTATCTTTAAGCACGCCCTGTGAGGTGGGGCCATCGCCCCCTTAGGCCAGTGGGCCGGGCAACTCACCTCCCGCCGCCAAGTCATAAATTAACAATACACAACATACAATAGCCACTTCTCCGAATTCTTTAACCAAAATATATATTAATTTCTATATATTTTTTTTTTTTTAAAAGAATACTCCATATACATCTTTTAACAACAAGATACAGGGTGGGTGGGTGGGATTTTAGTCAGGAGACCGCGCTGCTGTGATCAACGGCGCGAAACGGGCTTCTGACACGCCCCCCCCGACGCACCTGATTGGCTGATAGCCTCACAGGCTCCGCTGGGTCACACGACGCTACGGGCTGACCCAGGGAGCCTGTGCAGCCTCCGCGTCATACATGACCCATGCATGATCCATTTAGGCTAGGTAATGAAATAACGGACACGACAACTGGAGTTGGGAGAAACAACGGGCCACAGCTTTATTTGAAACAATGTAAACAACAACCATAACTTATTTAAATGACTAATTTAGTCCTTTCTTTCCGGGGGAGGAGCCCGGCCACGAACAGTGACCTCACGCTTTGAGCCCTGCCCAAAGCCCCAATGCTTATCTTTAAGCACGCCCTGTGAGGTGGGGCCATCGCCCCCTTAGGCCAGTGGGCCGGTCAACTCACCTCCCGCCACGGAGCATGCGAGGGACGCCTCCCGAGGCTGCGATCCCCCCCTGCTGGACATTAAAGCCAAAGCCCGCAAAACACTCTCCCTAAACTCCAACATCATCAACTCGTACCCTATTTCCGTAAGATGAACCTTATCTTTCGCGAAAAAATCATCAGCACCGACCGGTTCAAACTCTTTATACCGGATGGCAACAAAACCCTGTTTCCTCACAAAACTCGCGATCTGCTGGTTGATCTTTTGTCTAGCCTTGTCCAAACATACTGGGTCGCGTGCGTTACGCCACGATCTTCTCTTAATCATCTCAGACCAGATAAGGAACGTGCGAGGGAACTTCTTTACCCACTTCTCAATGTCTTGTCTCATTACTTTCAGCATCCGTCTCATGGGAACTGTCCCCAAATTATTCCCGCCGGCATGAATTATTATCACACTGGGCTGACCGTAACGCTGCTCGTAAGTATCCAGGAGACCGTCGAGCTGCGCCCATCGCAGACCCCGAATGCCACACCACCGTACGCGCAAGTCCGTAACAGGAAAGACTAGTTGTGCCTTTTCTTCGGTAACTGCGGCTAACCTGTGGGCCCAGTACACGTATGAATGGCCCACAATCCATAGTTGCTTCTGTTCCCCTGAAAGTAGAAAGCAACACCATTATACCACTGCATTTGGCCTTACATAGGACCGAAAACGTTCTGAATCCCACCTCCCGATGCGCTTTACTGTCGCGTCGGGCAACCCCAACATAGCCGCTTCTGTGGCAGCTCCAATCCGAAAAGAGTGTGTTCCAAAGTCGGACTGCTTAAAACCGAGCCGATGCAGTGCGCTTTTTAAAACTTTTTTAAATTGATACTTTGACAGTGCCGTTCCATCGGCGTGTACCAGCAGCGAACCCCGTCCCGCCGGTCGCTGCTTAAGGTACTCCTTTACACATGCATATGGGCAACACTCCGTGCCAACCTGATGCAGAACAACTTCTCTTCCTTTCCCCACTTGGTCGGTCTTTGACCTCCGCAACCACAATACCACCGTACCTTCCCTGAGGTAGGTATCCACCAATTGCAGTACCCCCGAACCGTGTCTACTGTTCGCGACTAACTCCCCTATCCTAAACGCTCCGAAGAACGCCAGGGAAAAAGCCGTTCGGAAAAGTAGGGATTCAAAGGGGTTCCTGCAAACCACCACCAACTCCTGAGCCAATCTCAGTAACAAGGCAAATGTTATTGGCCGCCTACTATCCGGCCTTTGCAACCCGCTGAACATTCCGCGCACCACCTTGCGCACTAGAAACTCCTTTGTAAGGTCCCTCTGCCCAGCAAGCTTAAACATAAAAGCAAGCGCCGTGACCTGTCTCCCTACTACGGCTCTTGATTCGCCTTGCTCGGCGCACCGCAGCAGGTACCAAAGCAGGATCCCTATGCTCTTCTCTTCCGTCTTTGCACCACCTGCCAGTGCCACTAGACTATCCCATTTTGCCCACACGCGTCTATAAGCGGTTCAAGTCGCTGGGGCAACAGACTGTCTCACGAGTCTCGTTACCTGACAGCTCCAATCTCCCAGAACTCCTCGGGGATGTGTTCCCCCAGGGAGTTCGCATAAGGAGCCAGCGCCCTGAAGCGGTCCTCCTGAAACCGAGAGAGGGCGTAAGCAATTCCGTTATCCACTACTGTCACTTGTCTTGCCTGAAACCATATGTTCAGGCGAAGACAACATAGCACAAGATGCCGGAGCAATCTTATCACTGGTACGGATGCTGCTGTGATGTTGTTCACGGCCTCCACCAACCCCTTATTAACCGAATGGAATATGACTCGCCGGTCCCTGAAACAGGCACCCCATAAGTGAACTGCTACCACCATAGGGAACAGCTCGAGGAATGTGGGGTTCTGCATTAAACCCGCCTCTTCCCATTCCTCCGGCCACGCCGCAGCGCACCATCTCCCTTGGAGATAGGCCCCACAGCCAATCGGTCCGGACCCATCGGTGTGGAGATCTAGTTCTCCGCTGGTGGCGCCCTCCTTTTGAAGGAGCACCCGCCCATTAAAATCGGCGAGGAACACCGCCCACACCCTCGCATCATCACGCATAACCCTAGAGACTGTTAGGAAATGATGCGGCTTCGCAATCCCTATAGTAGCCAGTGACATCCTTCTACAGAATATCCGCCCCATGGGGATAATTCTGCATGCGAAGTTCAACTTCCCCAATATTGATTGCAACCGCCGCAGAGTTACCCTCTGCGCGCCCTGTAGCGCCTTAATCTCCGCTTGCATGTCCACCACCTTCTCCAAGGGAAGACTGCACTCCATTTTGTAGGAGTCAATCCGAATCCCTAGAAAAGTCAATTGTTCCATAGGGCCCTCCGTTTTGTCATGGGCCAGCGGTACCCCGAATTCTGTACAGATTTCGGTGAAAACATCCAGCATGAAACGGCAAGCGTCGTTTCCTGCTTGGCCAACGAAAAGAAAATCATCCAGGTAATGGGTAATACTCTTGTACCCCGCTTCGATGCTCACGACCCATTGTAAAAATTTGCTGAAAGCCTCGAAGTAAGCACAGGATATTGAGCATCCCATGGGTAAACATAAATCAACAAAGTAACTTCCGTCTACGAAGCACCCCAGCAGCCGATGGCTTGACAGGTGTACGGGGAGCAATCTGAATGCTGCCTCGATGTCCACTTTTGCCATAAGGGCCCCATGGCCCTCCCTCCTCACCAGATCGACCGCCCGGTCAAATGACTCGTAAGACACAGTAGCCTGGTCTTTTGAGATGCCATCGTTTACCAAACGACCTCTGGGGTAGGAGAGATGTTGTATCAGCCTAAATTTACCCTTCTCCTTCTTGGGGACCACCCCAAGTGGAGACACGACTAAACCCGGGATGGGAGGGGCCGCAAATGGCCCTGCCATCCTCCCCGAATATTACCTCGTTGAGCACCTTAGCTTGAGCTACCCCTGGGAAATCCCTGGCCGACTTCAGATTTGGAACAAGAAAACCCTGAATGTTGACCCCGCATGGAATACGGAATCCTTCTCGGAAACCGTCCTCCAGCAGGCGCGCAGCTTCGGCGGTGCCTGCCAATTTACCGTAGCGTTTTAGCCACGGCAGCATGGCGGGGAGGCGTATGGGCGTCCTGCCCCTTTGCAGGAGGTTCGCCTCTGCCTCCCTCTTTTGGTCTACCGCATCTAGACAGGGGGTGCTCCCCTCCACAATTTGAACATGCGTGCTTAAACCTGCAGTTAGGGGCCCACCTACAGACCCCCTCGTTATACGCAAAACAGGTCTTGAGGCCTGCTCCTGAGGCGTGGGTGGGGCCCTTAGCTCCACTGGCCCCGCTCCGAAAGGGCGTCGTGACTCTCATGGGTGTCATGATGTTTAGCCAATACGCCACCGCTTTGTCACTCTACGCCATGCTTGGCCTTGAGGCCAAGTATTGCCGGAATTCCTCATCGTACCGCCACCAGGCTGTACCCCCATAGACCTTGTGAGCATTCCGAATTTCGTCTATGTAAACGAATAATCCCGAACTCTGTTCGGGGTGTCGCTCACCCAGTACGCAAGCCCATATTGAAAATGCTTGCAGCCATGTATCAAACGTCCTAGGTAGCCTAGCAAAAGTTTTCCGCCGCTCGTCCCCCTCCCTGGGGCCCCTCTCGGCCAACTCTGTTTGCCTAGACATAGGGAGAAGGGAGAACAACTCTATAAATTCCCTCCTCCAGATCTTTTCCTTAACCTCCTGGGTAAGGTGTGTCCCTAAGTTATCCAACGAGCATAAGACTATAGGCCTCATGGCTGTGTTGGTAACTCCTGCATTGGTACTACCTATTGCTGCAATCGCATTGCCTACCGGCTCGGGCGCGCACATGCTAGGTATCGCCTCGCTTGCGCTCGCTGGCGCCACTGTAGCTGCTGGCTGGGACCACGCACCCTTCGCTAGCCCCCCTATCCAAGCTCCCATTTCGTGCTCGCTAACCGCAATGTTGTGCGCAGCTAGTAGAGTCTTCAATGACCCGATAAACCCTCCCCTGTCTGCTGCGCAGCTCAAATCTGAGCGCTCACCTGCTTCTGGAAGCCTTGGAGTGGATACGGCCAACGGAGTATCCCTGCGTCTCTCCTGACGCTCCGGGGACTCTGACCGTCTGGCCCTCCGCGGGCTCCTCCTCTCAGATCCAGTGCATGCACAGCTGCACCGACAAGATCTCCTGCTTCTCGACCTGGATCTCCTTCTGGATCTGTGGGTACAAGAAGAACAGTCACTAGCTCTCCGCGACCTGCATGCCCGTGCCCATACCGCCCTTTCCTCATCTGAGGAACGGTCCTGGTCACCTAAGCCTGCGCGGCTAGAGTAGGCTAGCACTGCCTCCGCCGCCCCCTGTAGGGGTTCCCCTGAGACTTCATCGGGCGTTGGAACATCCAGTTGTTGGTCGGTCTTAGACCCTTTGTGCTGTGGCCTAACCGTCTCGCCCTCAGTCTCTACTCTGCTACGTCTTAGCGGTGTGTGCGTAAATAGTAGCGGACTGTACCTGCTCATAGCCTTCTTAGCTCGAGTGGGGCGTCCTAGCCTTGCCACTGCCGCTGTCACTGGCATGTCATCAATCATGACCATGCTGTCCTGGCTATTCATTTCTCTGATCACTCCATCTCTTCTTTCCCTCGTCTTCACCATGCTCCTCTCACCGCCAATTGGGCGTCCCTGTAAAGTACCAGAAGCACTGTTACTGAGGGAAACCCCAGGGACCGTCTGCTTGGCACCGTGAGGGCCTGTAGGAGCCTTTTTAGGACTCCTGGCTTTTCTCTTACCCCCTGCACCCCCCCTACGGGGTGTTAGAGGAGTGTTTCTCGACCTTTGCCGCGGCCTAGGACTTTTAGGCAAGTTGGCTGGTGGTGGCCGGAGTGCTAGGCCCTCACCCCCACCGCCCGTGGTCCTGGCGCTCGCCTGCCTGGGGGGTATGGGGTCCCGGCCACCCTGACCTGTAACCCTCCCATCTCTTGTGTCTCTGCTGCCTGATGGACGGGGGTCTGGTAGCCCTACAGTGGTGGGATGGGAAAAAATTTCCCTGGAGCCGTCAGAATTGACTAGGACACCAGCCACCGCAGGCTGATCCTGTTCAATGTGCTGAGGTCCAAGCGCAGAAGGCATGGGAGGTCCCAGCCTGTCCTGCACCCACCTGACCCCTTGGCTTAGAGCACGGGTCCTAACTTCAGCCAGTAAAGCCTCTAAGCCTTCTGGATCCATAATGAGCTAAGAAGGGGGACACACAGGGGGAAAACACCCAGGCACACACACCAGGCACCAACAGCAACAAGCACACACACAGACACAGACCAGGCACACACACACAAAAACGGAGGAAGAAAAAACAACAATAAAGTAGCCTCAACTTATGCAGCCCCTTATTTGCTGGTAAGCTGGGGTAACAGTCTCAGTATTAAACCTTCCTACTGTGTTTAATGCTGCAGGACCTCAGACCTCCGTCCGTTTCAGTTGGGAGACCGCGCTGCTGTGATCAACGGCGCGAAACGGGCTTCCGACACGCCCCCCGACGCACCTGATTGGCTGATAGCCTCACAGGCTCCGCTGGGTCACGCGACGCTACGGGCTGACCCAGGGAGCCTGTGCAGCCTCCGCGTCATACAGGATTTCACCATTTTATCCTGGAGAGACTTGATCTGAATGTCTTTTTAATGACATCCTTTTAAAGACTTCATATTGGTAATTAAGTGCCCCATATAATGTTTCGTATCATTAAACTGTTAAATATGTTATTGCTTATAAAGCTCTGAGGTAAATAGAAATGAAAAATAGCGTTAAAGGACCACTGCACAATTAAAAAAATATGTTTCAATGTTTTAATGTTAAAATAAACTACTTAAGTGTCTGCTTGCGTATCTAAACATAATTTTATTTACAAGTTCTTAAAAGCTGAAAGCCACTGATCTGCACTAGGGTCTGGTTCTGTGCTCTCTACCACCCCTCCCCTTTTCTCTTTCACTCACTGAAACCTTCCCAACAGTCCATGCAAAGGTCTGTCCACACAGCTCATGCATACAATATTTCTATTGGTAAGAAGGTTTTGAGGCCGGAAGATAGTCTGGCAAAGGAAGGCAAAAAGTTTCACAATGTAGATGCCATCCTAGAAAAGTGGAAGTGGGAGGAGGTAAAAATGGAGGTGAAAAAGAAGGTTAGAGGCAGAGTGAAGAGGGAAGCTGGGTAGTGTTTTAAGATGAGCACGGAGATATAAAGGTGCAATGTTCTTAAGGGCTATATATGTTAGGTCAGGATTTAAAATTGTATTCTGGAGGCTATCAGAAGCTAGTGGAGTGACTGAGAGGTGTTGCATACACTTAGTGTTGACTATGTTAGATGATACTAGGGAAGGTGTTCATTATGGATCAGATTGGAGACGGGCAGGCATGGGAAGGCCAGCAGGCAGCAAGTTGCAATGTTTCAGGTTCATATATGATGAGGAGTAATTTAGAATATTAGTTGTGTCTTGTGTAAGAAAGTGACATTTTTTGGAGATTTTTTTAGGTGAAAACCACATAGTTTAGTCTTCAAGACTTGAAAGGTGGGCCTGAAAGGTTGGAGTGATAGAGGCATTGTCAATAGTGAGACATGATTGAGGAGTGGGAGCTGTAGTATTAGGCGAAAAGATTAGGAACTCAGTTTTTTAAATTTTGAGGTTGATCTGTCATTCAGCGAAGCACTTCACAGACCCAGTGAAGCTTAGTAAATCTACCCAACTGTCATATTTTGAAATCTCAGAAGAGACTCTTTTTAAAACAATATTGATCCTTTTCTGTAAAATATACTGTTCAAAGTACTGCTTGTTTAAAACTACTTCGTAACAGTCACATAGTTAACCATCATTGTAATCTTCATATTTATTAACTATGTTTTCATATTTCTGCGTTATATTAATCAATTAAATAAACAGTCATATAGATTATTGGGAGTGTCTCAGAAGAGGTGAATAGGCCGTGATGGTTGTTTTCTATGGACACATAACAGAGATGGACTTCTAAACAGAAATATAGAAAATCTTAAAGAGTTCAACCCCCTGTTTTTCCAGCTCTGTGCGAGAAGGACAAAGAGAAATACAAATCTACTGAAACTCTAAGCAGTTTCCTTATTGGAGCACAGTACAAGTATACTCTGTTCATTTGCTACACGTGCTTTTGTTCAAGTTAATTCCAGATAAAGTAACTCATTGTTGTGAAAGAAGAACAACAAGAGCAGGTATCACCGACAAATCTATGACCGTTTGTATGCCTTGATTTATTTTTTGAATGGTAACAAATAAAAGAGAGACGTTGTACAGTTATTTCATTACTGCTCTATTACTACTACTGCTGCTCTATCTACTAACCCAGTGTGAATGTGTTTTTCAGATTTACTCTTTTGTGCGCTGAATGGCTTTTGTGTTTATTGCGATAGTGTTTTTTTTGTTTTTTTTTGCTGTATAAGTATTTTTGTATGCTAATTAAATAATTAATAAATTAATAAATGAATATACTTTACCTATTTGGAAGTGATATATGCAGGAAGCATTGTGCTGAAGAGCTGACAATCTGTTTTGATGTTCCTGCAGCATACAATGTAGGTTTGCACTGTTGTGGAGCTGAGGTGTAAGTGTCAGCAATGTGTGCAGTGTGTAGTGTAAATAGGCTGCGTGCGCGAGGGAAAGCCGTTGTGTACGTTAGTGTTTTTGTGTAAGGTAGTGTTGTAAAATGGCGACGAATGTGGATGTGGTACGGGGCTGCGGATGATTTAGCATCTTTGCTAAAAGTGTATTTTTGTACTTTTTTGTATTTTAGTATTTTTGGAAAAGCCATATGTGCTTGGTGATGTTTTGCGGCTTTAGGGTCCTGTAGCCTCATTTTCGGTTTTTTTGGCAGCCATTTTTTCTCTTGTTTAGGGGATTTTCGTGTGTCTAAACTCGGTAATTTGGATTTAAACTGAGGTGTAACTTCACTTTCAGAGGTCCCGGGTGCCCCCCCTGGCTCGTATTTTTTTGTGTAAGTCCGTATTTAGTGATTGCGCGTTAGATCTATTTTGTCAAAGTGCCGCTTGTGTGGGTGTTTGTAACCACTGTAGAGCCTCCACCTCTGCAAATGCGGCCCCTCGCTTCGCGAGGGTCTGCATTTGTGGCCTGCTATGAGCCTTCTGCCTTGACTATGATTGTGCAATGATCTGCAGCTAACTCCTTTGCAGAGCATTCTTACCAGTTCCACATATGTTATATATAAAATTGTCCCTCTCATAATATGTAATAACAAGTATACATAATAACCATGTACAGGCAACATATAACCACACACGATAATACATAATCCCAATGCAACATTGTCATGCTCCCTTGGCCATATTTATAATTACTGGCAATATCAGTCCTTAAACAATGAAATCATGTCAGGCAGTGTTTGGTATGTCTGCTGAGCATTCACAAGGATGGCAATTATTCAGCACCCGGTGCATTTCTCAATACTTCATATCACATTATTAATTAACATCTCAGGACAAGAGGAGGTCCAAAATCTCAGAAGTAACTTTAAAGTGACACAAACATTTTTATTGCATAGATGCAAAATACCTAATAAACATAATTGCAATGTCTTGGAATTACAAATTCTAACAGGAAGTGCTTTAAATTGATGTAGGAATTAATGCATACATAAACTTAAAGATCCACCTATGAAATAATGCAATTATCAACAGTAATTTATTATTTAATTTCTATGAGGAGCTAAGTATGAACTATGAGCAAGGCATTTCAGTGGATGTACAAGGCTTGCAAAGGCTTGCCACATGGGGGCTATATTAAGGGATTCAGGAGTTGCAGTAAATATCTGCTCATGGATTGAGAACTGTCTAAAAGACAGGAAGCGAAGGGTTGTTATAAATGAAAAGTACTACAATTGGACTAATGTGGTAAGTGGGGTTCCTCAGAGTTTAGCATTAGTTCCTCTCCTTTTTTAACATATTTATTAATAAATTAAGTAGGACTGAAAAGTAATAACTCTATATTTGCTGATGATACTAAATTGTGCAAGGTAAATCAATTAGAAAAGTATATAGTTTTCCTCCAAATTGTCTTACATAATTTAGAAGAATGGGCAGCAAAATAATAGATGAGATTTAACACAAATAAATGTAAAGATATGCATTTAGAAATTAAAAATTAGAATGCAATATCAGGGATATCAGAGATAGAAAGGGATTTAGGAGTGCTTGTGGACAACCATCTACGTAACAGTGCTCAATGCCAAGTAGCATCTGCAAAGGCAAGTAACATATTAGTATGTATTAAGAAAAGTATAGATGTAAGGGAAGCAAATATAATTCTGTCACTATATAAATCCCTAGTATGCCCTAATTTCCTCTTCTTGATCGCTACCATGTCACTGTGAAGGGGCTTGTGTACCTCAATGAAGCTGTAAAATATACCATGTAGGGTCACATAAGATGGGCAGGTCATAGCAGAGAGGTCAGACAAATCGCTGTCCACTAGAGAAGGATCTGGCACAACTCTCCAGTATCTTTGCCATGAAAACCTTATGAAAGTGCACAATCAAAAACAAGATGTGTCATAGTACGGTCCATAGGGTCACAGAGAGTTAAACACAACTGAACAACTGAACAATAAAATGCCCTCCTTTGGCATATGGAGTATAATTTTGAGCACCAAATTGATAAAATAGATATTAGTTAGCTGGAAAAGAGGCAGGGAAGGGCAACAAAATTAATAAGGGAAATGGAAGGGCTTGTTAATGGAGAAGCCATTTTTTTCTAGGAAAACAAGGTAATATGATTTTAATAGAAACTAGCGATTTGCCCGTCAAAAAATGACGGTCAATAAAATTTGAAGGCATGGGAATGCTGTTTGACACACAATGTGAACCTTTTTGTACTGTGAAAGCCTTTGGTGCTCATGGCGAGCCTCTTGTCTCATCTATTTTTGCTCCTCTGAGCACCTTCTGCACTCATTATAAAGAGAGATATCCATTCATCTATATTTACTTAGGGCCTCATTCTATTATCGGCCGTAAATCGGCCGTAAGGCTGCGATTCCTTGCGAGGGTTCAGTTAACTCGCGATTCTATTATACGGCCCCGCAAGGATCTCCTTTTACGGCCGGCCGCATATCTTGGAACCGGCCGTAAACTGTGAAATATAAAAACTCAAAAATAAATTCAAGCCTGCACTGTACAGCTCTGTAAATGCTAGGGATCATATTGGGGGACATGAGGAATAAAAGGAACCCACTCTCAAGCTTGCACATCTGCCCAAACCCGAGTTCAAATTAACTGTTTATTTGCCGGCTGCGGCGTGGGCGTGTCTGAGGTGCTCCAAGCACTCTGGACTTTTTACATGTATATTTTACGGATATTAAAAATGAAATATTTTACGGATTTGAGTACAGGATAATTATGTGCTATTTTTTCTAACACCTAAAATCCCTTTATAGTCTTCTCAAAGTGCAGGATGGCTTTATTTGAGCTATTTTATGTGCTTAATTGGTGCTAGCGAGACCTTTTTCCTGCAAGTAACTGCGGCTCGTTTTTAGCCTTGCAGAGAGGTTTCCCGGAGCAATTGAATTGCAAATCTCTTGCGGCCGTTTTAGATCAAAGGCTTTCCTCCGGCGCGATCGGCCGCAAGAGATAGCAAGGCACCGGCCGCAAGCCTGCCGGAGCCTACGGCCGTAAGGGAATAGAATAGCAGAATAGCTTGCGGCCGGTCCTTGCGGCCCCGCAGCGGCTGCGGCCGATAATAGAATGAGGCCCTTAATCAATAATGAATTAATTATTTCTTGAATAACTTAATATAGCTTACCTATTTGTAATTGATATATTCAGCAATTAATAGTCTGAAGAGCTAACAATCTGTTTATATTTTCCGGCACCATACAATGTAAAGTATTGGTGTTAGTGCTCTGATGATAAAGTGTAATGAATGTCCTAACTGTGCATTCTAAATTGTTTGTGTGCGTGAGGGAAATCCGTTGGTGTAGTTGTGTAAATCGCCATTATAGATTGGTAATGTTATTAATGTGTTACGCGTCTCACATGTATTTTCCGTATTTTTGTAATAGCGTGTTTTGTATTTTGTTCATTGCTGTGTGAAAGTGCTACACATTTGGCAGTGTTTTGAGTGGTCCAGGGTCGTGTAGCCTTGTTTTCGTTTTTTTGGGCGGCCATTTTTTTTCTTGCTTGGCCAATTTTCATGTGGTGAAAGTCGTCGAAATCGGCTTAAATTCACATTGCACCTCACTCCCAGACGTCCTGCCTGTTCCCCCGTGCTGTGGGTGATATTTTTGTTGTATTTTCTTTGTGTCTTTTATGTATGTTGGATGTTCGAGATTTGGCCGTTAACCTTGTATTTTTGCTATCTCGTATTTTTTGTTTTCTAAGTCCCGCGTCTTGTATTTTTTTTTTTCTAAGTCCTGCGTCTCGTATTTTTTTTTTCTAAGTCCCGCATTTGTCAACTACTTTCAGCCTAAGGCTGTTTGTATGTAGGCTAATTTGTTTGTAGGCTAAGTCCCGCGTGTTTCAGCGCTCATCCCATAGCCCGCAATGAGCCTGTCCCCCCCCCCCAATGTAGTTTATGGGCCTTGCAATGTGTTACTGCCTTGGGTTAAGTGTTACTGCCTTGTGTTAATTGTTACTGCCTTGGGTTGAATGTTACTGGCTTGGATTAAGTGTTACTGGCTTGCGTTAAGTCTTACTGCTTATGGCTCTTTTTTACTTCCTTCAGCCTTGTTTTACGTCCTTTGACCTCGTTTTCGTCATGTTACTTTTTTTTGGCAGCCATTTTTTTTCTTGCTTAGGCGATTTTCGATCTTAAAAAACGCCAAATATTCCTCAAATTAACTTGCAACCTCACTCACAGGCTCCCTGGCTCTCCCCTGTGCTGTATGTGAGTGTGTAAGTCTCACAATTTTTTCAAGGTCTGCAATTTTTTGCAAATCCTACGGGCCTCGCAATGAGCAGCTTACTCCCGCGCTTTGCAGGACATAACTGCGTCTCTCGCTTTACGAGCCCTGCATCAGGACAACAACTCGCAGTACGACAACTATATCAGTGATATATATTATTATATGATATCTCATGATATTATTGCTATTATTATTATTATTATTGTTATTATATGTATTAACCCATTGCATAGTAACTAGGGCTCATTAGTTTACTGATATAGGAATGTGACACAAATGTATGTAATGTATTTGGATATCCAAAAACCCCAACCATTGAAAACACACTGACACGGTGAGAACGGTATAAAACAGATTAATTTCATACACAGAGCACAATCAGAAATGAACAAGACTGTGCATTAATATCACGGGTGTGGGCGGATCCCGGGAGAGCAAGAGGCTATTGTTGGGAAAAAGGGGATACCTAAAGGAGGTAATGTCATAGTCTAGAATAAGCATGATGCATAGCACCTACCAGGGTTACATGTGGCCACTACACCACTGCAACTGTAATCAAATGAAAAAAAGGATCATCAGAAAGCACTTACAACTTGTCTAGATCTGCTCAATGAAACAGATGCTGAAATCTCAGACTGTGTAATCCAATCCAGTTTCACACATACAGTTTGTTCCAATAACAAAAATCTGAAAAAATGGCCAAAAAAAAGGTGGAAGAGGATAAAAAAAAGAAAAACATGCATGTACAGTACAGTGCTAAATACTGTAACTGTGACAATATATGGCCATGACCATTAATAATGATGTGTCATGTCACAATAAATGCTTAGCTGTGACCAGCGTCAGTGGTCAAGGTGTACAATCACCTTCGCAATATGATCTTGTTCATCAACATTGATATCACATCCATCAGCTATACAGGTGTTAGCACATGTTAAAGGATACTCATGATATCAGCAATAGGGGAAAATACTGATTAATACAGAGAGGATACAAAGGTCAGCAGGCAGATTCAATGTTACTTACATCAGACCCAAGGATCTGTTCACAGACTGATACTGAGGTCAGGATCACATGCTTCACTAGTGCATATATTAATGCTGGCTGTCATTAACATGCCATTGCGAGACTTTGCAAGTCCACTGCCATAGCAATATTAGTCTACATTTGCACTAACAACAATCATGTCTTACATAACTGTATATATGATAGCTTTATTATTGTGAGATCTACATGTTAAAGGGGGATTGTCATTGAAGAAATGTCCACCTGAGAGGCACTGGGAAACTTGTACACTTAATACATTTCTTTCACAATGCTTGCAGATGCAGAAGATGCCTTCATAGACCTGAATTGTGTCTAAAAAAAATAAATAAATAAATAAACCCAAAAATAAGGCCTTCAAAAAGATAGGGACTGCAGCATCTCTTCTCAACAGCATTTCTCAGTGACCATCAATTGGTGAAAAATTAAACAAAACCCTACGTGTCCACAGAGAACAGGATCATGGACCATCACATATGCCAAGATCCATGACTCTGTAGCCAGGCTAGATTAGGTTAACATTTGGACCAACAGATTGTCACCGAGAAATGGTGTTGAGAAGGCACAAAAATACAGCCCCTAGCATCAGGGCCCCAATCCCCCATGTGCGGCCGGCGTCTGCACCTGGTGGTGGGAGCCAAGCCGACGAACCGCAGGGGGAGGAGAAGGTGGGGACATGATGGCTTTAATATTGTGGGAGCAACATATTAAGGGGGGCTGCCCCTCCAAAAGGTTGCCCCAGTGGACAGTGGGGTTGAAGCTCATTAGTGTGGCATACGGTCCAGCAAGTGGCCCCACTGCCCAGTTGAAGTCCTCCTCACCAGGGCAAAGGGCTTGTGCTGGTGCTGGTCCTTCCTCCGCCTGCTGGGGCGGGGCGTGCTCTGTGTCCTCCTGCTCCAATGGAGCTGACGCCCCCGCCTCTGGCTCACCAGTGGAGCCAGACCTCCGTGAAGCTGAAAAAGAGAAACGAGAAAAGAAAGGGATATGTGTTAATGATGTTGAAGAAAACATTGGTTTCTGTTTCTTCCTAACTATCTGTCATCTAGGCTTGATTCTGGCTTCGTTCTGTGACTGCATATGCTGCAGTGGGCACACCCATGATGTAGGCCTTACTTTCTACAATGCAAGCTACATTTTTCAACGTAGCTCGAATTTAATAGGGCTATATATATACTAGAATCTATAACAGAAGCAGCGGTAAGGAGATTCACAAATTGCCGCTTGCACATGTCATACATTGAGACACTCTATGGGATGTAAGGAGGGAGAAAGCCCAAGCAGTGGTTCCAGACAGAAAATAAATAGCCCTATTAAATTTAAGCTACATTGAAAAACGTAGCTCGCATTGTAGAAAGTAAGGCCTACAGCTATTAAATTAGCCCCGTAATGTAGGCTGTTGCCGATCTGCGAGTTAGCTGCGAACAAAGCCTACGGGCTGAGCAATGTTGAACTTCGCAGCCGCATATCCTTTGATCCGTCAAGCCCGTAACCACTACAATTCCAATCATGCTATTAAATTGCAACAAAGTCACTCGCGAGCAAGCCCGTAACACGCAAATGGAGCCCAAAGCCCTACGAGTGCTGGGGAGGGCTTGCAAGGGGGGTAAAGTCTAATAAGTAGCACTTGTACAGTAAATAAAAACACACTACTGTACAATTATTAAAAGTGAAAGTGATGTTAGGTCTTAGAAATAATAGTACAACATTCTCAAGCCCGCAGATCTCCCCAATAAAATACTTAACTTCATGTATATTTTATGTGTTAGATCAATCCCGGCAATCAGTGTATTAATACATACAATGTAACCCGCATGTAATAGAATCTAATATTTGCGGTTTTATTAATATTGCATTATGAATAGAATGGGGGTCCGATCGGAACTTTTAATTGAAGCCCGTAGGACTTTGAAATCCAACCTCTATTTTTCTGTGACGCAATGTTGATGATCTCTGTTTCCATTGGCTTCATCTAAACCCATAACTACAGGTTTGCTTAATTGATCACCAGCAAAAACGCTAGTTGAAGGCTGATAATTGGATTACGGGTTTGCATCTCTAACTGGTAACTCGCAACCCATTCTAATTTAATAGCACAGTAACACAGGGGAATTTAAAACCCGCAGCAGCTTATGGAATCCTGCTGATAAATGTATCCCGTGCAAAATGATCTGGCCCCAAGTTGGCAACCCAGGTAGACTTTGATTCTATTAGTTAATCAGCAACTGCTAGAAGGACATAGTAATGAGGCCACATTAACTGAATTTGCATTTTATTTAAGAAGTCTGGGTGGGGAGGTGGGTAAGTAGGTGGCTTGGCTGGAAATATGTTATTCAAATACAAAAGAAACTTAACAATAACAGGCAAAGGGAGGAAAGTTTGTGGAACTGTATCATCATTATGTAGGACAGTGGTGTTCAATGGGTGGCTCTTGGGTCAGCTGCGGCCCTCCAGCTATTTTCTGTTGCTCACTGATTGCCAGGGAGACTCTCCTCATAAACCTTTCATTATTACAATATAACACTTAGAACAGTGTAAACACTGTTGATATCTTTTAAAGATTCCAAAATATTTAGTTATTTCATACAAAATATATTTATATATTTATTTATATATTTAGATACACATTTTTTTTATTAATGATTCGTTTAAATACAGCCCAGTGGTTCACTAGTCAATATAAATCTGGCTTTCCAGCTCACTGGCCCATAATAATCTGACCCTGACACTAAAGAAGTTTCCCAGCACTGATGTAAGAGAAATAAGTGTGGAACAGAAATTGCCAGCATACAATAAATGCATCTTTACCAAGCTGATCCATGTTCAAGTGACATAATAATATTTAAATGTTAAGTTCTGCAGTCCTAAGCACCCCATGCTGTTACTGATCATTTTGTCAATGTGCATAGCTCAAAAGAATGGCAAAGAAAACTGTCTTGAAGAGATAGTTTAGTGAACAAAGGAAAATAATGAATGTAACAATTACCACATGATACTATTACATGAATGGGAACAGGTCTCTGTTAGTAAATAATACCATCCACTTTTTATAAGCTAACACACTAACATATACAGCCTTATTAAATTGCAATTTGGCCAATTAAATAGGGCTCTATATAAGCACATAGCATATTTTTTTTACACAAGTTTTTAGTTAGTGAAGACCTTGTTTTTGGATAGAAGTTCACTAACTAAAAACTTGTATAAAAAAAAATGCTATGTGCTTAAATAGAGCCCTATTCAATTGGCCGAATCGCAATTTAATAAGGCTGTATGTCAATAGCACAGCATAAAGTAATTGATTTAATCCTGCATTTAACAGCAAAAGGAAAAACACCCCACTCTGAAAAAGTAAGGTTTCACCACAGAAAATCCTGTTGTCATTGAGTATTGTTGCCAGTCATAAGTGAAGTACATTGTATGAAGAGAAAATGATGCTAGTGTTAGACTCTTCTTTAAAAAAAACATGGCCCCCATTGGAGCTTTTTTCCCGATGCTACATGTTTATTTTAATCCTTTCACTCGCAATATATTATGCCACTCAGCCTACATCCCTGCCTTTTCTGCAAGAGATTTAAGTGTAGGAAGTATGCGTTTAATCAGTATATTACACCAAACCAAGCTTTGCGAATGAGAAACTGTTCTAGAAACCAATATGAAATGAGAACGTCATTATTATTATAAAGAGTGATAACAAGCATTGTAACTGCAGCAAGAAACCATTATATTTATATATGTATATACAGTGGCACCTCAGTTCACATCCGCTCTGGTTCACGGCGAATTCAGTTCGTGTGGCATCTTGCTTGCTCGGTTGGCGACTCATCTGACTTATAAGTTGCTCTGAACTTGACGCTTGGGACTGATCAAGTTCTCAAAAGTTGACACGATTGCTACAAAACGCTCCTGTCACTGCAACTGTGTCTGTGCCAGTAAGCGCTCAATGTGCCAAGCCTTTAAAAGCTAAGGTGCCCAGCC